>CP135546.1:3691108-3719753 GCA_032402905.1 Khaya senegalensis | reverse complement strand
TTTTTTGTTTCTTTCCCTTTCTCTTTCCTTTCCTTTTTTCTTTCCTTTCCTTTCTTAAAAATAAACACAATCTTAAATTTATGAGTCAAAAATAAAAGGGTAGCTTTTTTCACAAAAATAGCTTTGTTTTGTTTATTTTATATTTATAACCCAAGTAAATAATTTTTTATATTTGAGGCCAAATATTTATTATGATAGCTATTTTATCCTATGTTTTTTTTGTGAAAAAAATTTTCTCTCACCGATTTTTGTAAAAATTAATATAATCTCTATGAAATTCATCAAGATCTCAACAAAATATATGGTATTTAGATTATAAAAAAAAAGGTCAAGAAAACATAGGGGCAAAATGGGCATCATAGTAAAATTTGACCTCAAATATATTACACCTTTTGTTTGGGCAATAAATATAAAATGACTTAAAAATTAGAACATCTTTGTAAAAAATGCAAAATAAAAAGTTGGGAATTAAAATATTAAAAAATAAATATTTATAGATTAGATATTTATTTTTTTTATAAATTATGGAAGTAATTACACATTTTTCAAAATTTGAAGAGTTAAAATATAAAAAAATTATAATTGAATAGGTTAAATTTTTGTAAATACAATTTTAAATTTTAAGGTTAAAAGCTAACTTTTCAAAGCTACAGATGTTAAAGTATAAATAAATATAATTTTTGGTCTAAAACACAAATGTTTTAGACTTGAATTTAAAATTTGGAGGAGGGGTGGAGGGCGCAGGTCTACTGAGTCTCTCCAGAACTAGTAGCACCGTTCCTAGTTACACATAAACACTAAAATACCATTATTGTCAAATTTTATTGACAGTCAACATAATCAATGGGCCATAATGTTATATTTCCATTAAAATTTGACTTTTCTTTCTTTTTTTACATCGTCAATACACTGTCAAAATTTGTTAATGTTTGGGAAATATCATATACCTCTAAAATTTATCATATACATTCTTAAAGTTTGAAAATTGTCATTCCCCCTTCAAACCAAGTTGATATGCACTTAAATAGTTAAGCAGAATAATAACAATTACAGTTCAAAATTTAATAAAAATATATTTCAGTTTATATAATTTAAAAATATTATACATAATTCCTAAATATTAAAAAATATGCAAATTATTTCATAATTTGTAACTAGTATTCAAGATGAATGTCCTTATTTAATTGGAGAACAAGCACTTGAAAATTAAGAAAAATTATTTTACTTTTAATGAGAGAATTTAAAATTTAAAATTTTAAGAATACAAATTTTTGTTCTTTTTTTTTTTTCTTGTTTAATAGATTAGTTTTGTCTGAAATATTTTTATTTTATTTTTATAAGTTTGATTCGTTACTTTCTTAACAAAATCTTTAAAAAATTATTTATTAATTTAATAATTCAAATACTATTAAGAATTATGGTTAAAAACCAAACAATCAAAAAGAATTATTAAAAGCTTTGATTATAAAAGTGTTACTAGTATAAAATATATTTGAAGAAACTCTAATTGAAAAGTAACACCACACCAACCCTTGACAATCAAGAAACCAAATAGATATATGAAATACGATTATTTGATAACTTGTTATAATTTATTAGATAAAGCATTGGTTTTTAATTTAAAATTTAAAATTTTAAAAATTAAATAAATCATTTGGTAAAACAATTTTACAAAAACAAAATTGCTAATATATTTAAAAATAAAAATTTAATTAGGTTTGATTAAGAATATTTTATAACTTGTAACAAGTAAATATGATATTGTTCAATTAAAACTAATTGCCTCTTTGGGTTCATGTTTTCTTTGTATATTTACTAAATTTAAGGGATACGTGTAATATTATAATATTTATAAATTGAATTATATTTATACTAATTGCTTAGGGGTGCAATTATAATTATTATTTTTTTAATTAAGTTAAGTACATGTGGAAGTCAAAATTAGAGGGACTCATGTTATCCATTTTGATCAATTTATAATTGTTGTAATTTTTTTTTCAAACACTTTGAATAAAATTCGAATATTAAACTCAAATTACATATATAAAAAAATCTATTTATGAACAGAAGATAATAAATAAAAAAAAGAAAATTTTATAAACTTTTTTTAAAATTTTATATAATTACAACTAGATGTTTTGTTTCAAATAATGTCAAATTATAACTTTTATAATTACATCAAAGGGTAGAACAGTTATTGTACAAGAGTTAATTAATTGTAGTAGAGGTAAGTGAATATTATTTGAAACAAACTATATATAGCTGCAATTATGTAAAAGCTCAGGGTAGGAATATAAAATTCCCCGTAATTTTATTTGTTGTCGTCCGTTGGTAAATAGGTGGCTTTATTTATATCATTCGGGTATAACGAGTCCACCCGACACAAAAACCGACCGCCTTCTTCTGGGCCTGGTCCGAAACCTTGAAAATAATAATAAGACTATAATAATCTGTTAGTCCCCGCTCTTTATATATATATATACATATATATAAATATACTCGTCTTCGTTCTCGTTTCTTTTGTTCTTTTTGTAGTTCTCAATTCAAATCTGCTCCTCCTTCTCCTCGACGAATGTATCCACGTTCTTGATTCAAATGAGGAAATCTCTTTAATCTAACAGGTTTGCCTGAACCTACCTGTGAAATTTGAATTTTCACTTTTTTTTTTGGTTTAATTAATGACCTGGGCTCATGAATTCAGCTCATCTTCGTTGCTTTTTTACTCGAAATTCAGTCGTGCAAATGGTTTAATAGTCACTACTCAATGCAATCACCGGACTGATATTTCATTTTTCTTTCTAGTAATAATATAATTGTTTACCATGATTCGGATTATATTTTCTTCTATATTGGTTTGCGGTTTAGGGTTTAGTTACGTTTTCTAAATTTCTCTAGGAGTTAGAGCTCTAATAGTTTGTCGGGATTTTTGGGGAATTTATGCTTCTTTTTTTGAGAAAATCGGAGGTGTGGTTCCTAGGGCTCGAATTTAGAGCTAATTTATTTTCCTTAAATTTACTTAAGAGAAGAAAAATTGAAATAATGAGATCAATCGAGCGTTTTTCATTTATTTTTTCAATTTTTGATTGAAAAGTAAAGAAATTCCACCAATGAAACTTCTTTAGTGTTTCTTATAAGTATGCATTAAGTGTTTCTGAATTTAGTTTGATTGTAACGCAGAGCTGTTATTATAAAATGGGTGGTTACGATTCAGGTAGTGCTTCTAAGGATGGTCGTGATGAAGGTAAGTTTGCTACTTGGCACTATAATTACTTGTGCCTTTGATGTTATATCTGTTATGCTAGTGCTGTTTTAGGTTGTTTATGAGATTCTGTGATGACTACGTATTTTACAATAGTTTTCTATGAGTTATTAATATAGGCATGAACTTGTCATTTCATTTGGTAACCATACAAGATTTGTTTATATCTTTTTGAAGAGGAACTGCTTAGAGTGCATCAGTGGAAATGTTTTTAATGCTTCAGAAAATATAGCTCTATTTTTTTGTTTACTTCCATATAATTTATTGCTAATAATGATGTATTGTCTGCTACAATAGATCACATTCTGTAGTCTTATGGGTGCAATAATAGTTATGTAACATGCAACTAACTGTTTCTTCTAGAATTGATATTATTTTGTACCATGTCATGTTGTTGACACCCTTTGCTTGTCATCTATATATATACTATTATTTTTCTTTCGACATTTTAAACGTGTTTGTGCGCAGTGTAAAAGTTATTGTATTCAATCAGGCTAACTTTTGTTTTCAAATATTGTTTGGATGCTTGATTTTCTAGATGATGAGGAAGAATATGAGGAGGTCAGTGGAGGCAACAGGCTTTTGGGATTTATGTTCGGAAATGTTGATAATGCTGGTGATCTTGATGTTGATTACCTGGATGAGGTGATCTTTTCTTCTTATTTCATGTATTATTTCTCATACTACAGGTGAATAAGTGATGATGATTCTTTACCCCATGCAGACAAGTCCTCACATAGACACCTTCATATGAATGTATAAGCCTGCCTTTTGAATTGTGATATGTTTTTGGTTCTTTCTGTTGCACACAACTTTTGATTTATTGGATGGATTCAATCTGTGGTACCTTGGTTTGAATTTGACTGTTATGTTTCATCTACTTTACATCGGAGTAAAAGAAAGCCAAGACCTGACAGGTTTAGATGCTTGTTGGGTCAATTCTGCTGTGGTATACTGTACTCCCACTTTTAGTGGGCCCTTGGTGGGTTTTGCTGCTGGATGCTTGGATGGTCAATTTGATGTTGTGTGATACGTATGATGGTGTCAATATTGATGTATCCTTACCTTACATTTTTGCATCCCTTTACTCTTTGTGGAACTAGCATTTAGTGTTGCTATTCTATGGCCAATGGGGTTTACAACTTTTCATTTTCTAGATTTGGATTTTTTTTCCCTTTTTCTTTATTTCCATTGTTATAGTTAATCATTGACCTATTTGATTGTATTCCTTTCTAGGATGCAAAGGAGCACCTTGCTGCAGTTGCTGACAAGCTGGGTCCGTCTCTCACGGATATAGATGTATGGACATCACAATCATATTTTTCTGCTTTTTGGTTTGGCAGAAATTTTGAATAGTCTTAGATTTTTTTTTTTTGAATGACACAATACTAATGAGGTTTTTCACCTTTCAGCTGTCAGTAACTTCACCACAAACACCTGCTGATGCTGTTGAACAAGGTGATGTTGTCTGCCAGGAAAATCTCTCATGCAGTTTTTGATGTTCTGTTAGTATCTTTGTTTATTCAACTAATTAGTTTTCTTTTAATGATTTTATTCTTCAATCAAAATTATTTAGAGGTATATAGCACTGATACTTATTGCCTGTCAAGACTCTGTATTCCTGGCACAAATAGAGTGGTCTATACAAGATTGCTTTTAGTTGGATATCCTAGATTCAGGAAGAGGGAAGGGCTATGGGGTTGTAGGTGTTAGCTTCTCTTTCACTAGTGATTTTGGGAATCTGATACTCATGGATTGTTTGGGGACTTAAACTGGTTTCAGTCTGCATAATTACCAACCAATCAACAAAGCTTATCTTTTATACCCCTAATTTTGCTATAAGAGCAAGTTATTGGAAACCAGTTTTGTTATCACCTTGCATGCACAGCAACTGATAAAATGTCTGAAAGATGCTGGTGAGATGTTAAGCTACTTTGAGCTGATAACTTTTAAGGATTTTTTTTAAAAGAAAGTATTTCTTGAGCATCTTATAAAGCAGATACAGTATTATTTTTTGAGCTTCATGTTATATGCTTCAACTGGTTGATGATCCTATTGCTATTTGATTATTGGATACATCACAATCTAGTTGACAATCTCTAGTACTTTAGAATGTTTACAACTCCTTTATTTCATTTATTTCTTGGGTGGAGAGATTGGGGTATTTTTATGTTACATTTAATAAATAATGTGATTGAACTTCAATATAAATAACAATTTTAGATAGTCGTTTTATCTGCTTAAATTTTCTGATTAAATGTAAACTTTTGGTTTTCTACTGCTAGATTATGATGAGAAGGCTGAAAATGCGGTTGATTATGAGGATATTGAGGAGCAATATGAGGGGCCAGAGATTCATCCAGCTGGCGAGGAGGACTATTTGTTACCGAAAAAGGAATACTTTTCTGCTGAAGTTTCTTTGGCTGCTTTGAGACCTATAGCTTCTCCCTTTGATGATGAAAATTACGATGAGGATGAGGAACTTGAAAAGGAGCATGAGGTGCAGGATAAAGAAATTGAATTTACAATGTCATCTTTGTCAGGTTTACTTCATCTTATCTTAGATGTAATAATGCATAACTTCTAGACATACCTATATATATGTATATATCATATTATGCTCATTGTGATTACTTATCTCACATATATAACTCAAACAAACTGAATTGGCTTGCCCAAATTGAGCATGCACTGAAAAGAAAGAAATTTGTCTCTACCAAACTCTGTATCTTTTGTGGTTAGAGTGTTTTGAGTTACGATTGAATAAACAGAAATTTGTAACACCTATGCTAAGTTTATACGGATTGATTGTGTGAGTATGGGTTACTTCTTGTTTTGTAACTTCTACACATTCATACAAGACACATGCATGAGTATAGGCTGTTAGATGCCAGAAAGATTGATGGTTTGGAAGCCAAACCGATTGTTGGAAGAGGAATTGCTTTGGATTCTTAGGTACGAAGCTGAATATTTAGTGTTGGTGCAACTTAGCCTTTTCCTAGTTCATTCACTCCTGTCCTTTTCTCTCATAAAAATTATGGGTAGCTTACTTGAATGCATATAGGCTATCTAATTGAGCAATTTTCACTTTCTAAATCTTTTTATTTTACTACATCTTTCTTTGTTTCTTAGTAGAAATATAAATAAATAAAGAGCAATTATGAATTAGTGAGACGAAAGTTTGTTCTGTGGAAGCTGGAAGAGTTTTAGGTTTGCAATTTTGTGGATACCGTGTTTCCTTGGTCCCTAAATATATAGCAATTGATTCTTTGATTATTTATTAATCATTGGTTTTTGATTGTTTAATAACTTTTTGCCATGTGCTTTTTTTTTTTTTTTCTTTTTTTGGAGTTTTATTTGATGTTTGACTAACTTTAACATCTTCTTTCCAGGTGTGCAAGGTGAGTGCATTGTAGCAGTTTCTGAAGGAGAAAAATCTCTAGAGGATGATCTGAAAGTTGGCTCTTTGGGTGCTGAAGAAGATATAATAGCTGGGGTAGAAGATCATGATGAGGTGAGTCATTGGTTTGTATGTTCCCTTTGAATTTCTAGAAATTGTCTTCCTTTTTTTGTGCCTTTTAGATTATTTTCTATGTGATTTATCTTTTATATTGGAAAGAATAAAAATGTTTTTGATAAATAATTATATGCCGATATCTGCAACCCTTAATTTCTGTTTACACTCAATGCAAGTACAATAGGAAGTGCTGGATTCATTGTGTGTGAAATGCTTGCTTTGAAGTAGTTGATTGCTTACATATGATATGCTATTGCTTATTACATTTTGGAATTGTTTGATGGATGTCTTGAATGAATCAACATTCACAATATGGTATGATGTGGCAATGAGCTTGTCAAATATTATGGGGGCTTGCAAGTTAATAATTTAACATTTTTGCAAAGATGATTCTAAAGAAAATATACATTATTTGGTTAATTCAGTGAATGGTTAATATTATGGTCTTTTTCGGGAAACATGCAATTGTGCTTCTAATTAGATCTTGAACTGCTTTGCTAGAAGTGCTTTCCTTGTACATGTTGGTTATCCTGCTTGGAATGGGTAGTTGTCTAGGCGGCCATGTGATACTCATGTTTTGTGGGTTCTTTTTTCTTAGTTGGGAGTTTCAAACTCACATTTGAACTATATTTTTCCCGTGTATGTTAGTTTGTGAGAGCTATAAGGGTTGTTAATCTAATAAATATAAAATTTCTTGCATATCTACTCTTTTTTTACTGTTGATCTTGTGGTCAAACTTTTTTCTGTCAACATGCTTGATCATTTTGGGATTTGTTTTTGATGATTTGATCATATTCCTATTTTCTTACATATAGAAGCTGAAATTTAATAAAGTTTAAAGTCTGTTTGTGTTTCATCGATAATGCATTTTGAGAACGACTTTCTCAAACTTTATGACTGACCCATGAAATGAAAATTTTCAGTTGTATTGGTTCCATAATTTCCAAATATAAAGATAATGTTACTTATGCTAATTACAGGTATTTGTTTGTCTTATTCAGGGATATTGAAAGAGTTAATTACGAAAATAAGAAATTAAAAATAAAAAATTGTACGCGTGACTGAGATTTAAATATCTCCAGTTCGTTCTATTTCTTCCTTTTTCCATTAATGTGTGCCAATGATCATTTAGGGGGATAAAAGTTTGGATGCCCTGTCATGCTTACAAATAGGTTGACCTTGGATTACGCTGTCCAAGTCAAAATAGACTAACAATTGAGCTGATTTTGTGTATTGTTCACTAGTTTAGAACTTAACTATATAGACTTGATTAAGCCATGCATTTTATTTAAATGAAAATTTAATGGCAACATTTGTTGTAATGCATTAATATATAAACTGATTCTCCACAACTGGTCTAAAGGACTCAAACCAGATATTACAACCAATGTGGAAATGGTTAAAACATGCTAAACAGGTAGATGCTGTGTCAACATACTCAAACCTGTTCTATAATGGTTTAATGCAGGACTTACTACTTGTTTTTCACAACCAGTCATCAGAATGGTATCATGTGGTATAGAAATTGAAAGGTCATTAAATTAGGAAATAATATAGTTTATATCTAAAATATGTTATTTTCAAAAAAAATGACATTTTTTTTAGCACAGATACCATTGCATTTCATTCGGGTGCTGATTGTGGAGAGATATGCAGACTAGAGTTTACAAGGCTTATGGGAGTGTCTTTTTGACTTAGCTTTGGACTTGGTTTCAAAAGATTTTTGAGGTTCATTTTTTTTCTTCATGCATTTAAACTGGGAAGTAGTTTTGAGAAATTTTATTTTATTTTTATTATTAATTTTTTTTTTTGTGGTTTAGGGAAGGGTTAGGATTCTTGACGCTCACAAATAGGTTTTGAAGGAGGTTATTTTGATTATAAGCAGTTCTTGCTGTTGTTTTGTTTTATTTGTGGACATCTATCTGCTTATGTTTCCCTTTCCTATTAGCTGTTTTAATATAATTTTCTTTGTTTCTTATATAAAATTTATTAGAATGATTTTTTCTTAAATTTTTTATTTTTTTTCCAATATTTCATGAATGTAAACCAAAGTTAAGCGCAGACTTCTTGTATCAGCCCAAGCCTTTTTACGAGTTGAATGAATTAGCACTCACCCTAAAAAAAAAATGAATGCATTAATGATGGTCCATTAAAAACCAAGCATACTAATCTTTTAATATAAGAACCTACAGGAGGTTGATGATTTATTGAAAGAGCCAATGGATGAACAAGCTTCTGCCCCACTGCCAGTCTTGTGTGTACAAGATGGAAAGGTGATCTTACGGTTCTCTGAAATTTTTGGTATTCATGAGCCCTTGAAGAAGGGGAAGAAAAGAGACCAAAGGTACTCCACTCCTAAAGGTATGTTGTCTTGTTTTTAGACTTTTTGTTTCCAGTCCTTCCTAGTCTGTTGAATTCTTGGAGTTATTCTCTTTCAATTATCTTCATGCTTTTTCCGTCCATAGTTCCTGTTTTAATTTTCCCATTCCTCCCTTCTGCATTTAATGTCCAGATAAATTCAATGCTATGGATATTTCCAATCTTGTTGAAGAGGATGAAGAGATGTATCTAAAGAGCTCTGGTAAAGGTTTTCCCTTAGTTAAACAGGCTCATATGTTTCAACATGATTTCTCCTTACCTAATGACGATAGCTCAGAATTAGCAAAATTTGGTGTTGGGCAAGATGCTGCCCCTATGTCTGATCAGTGCGATGAACAGAGAAAGGACTCTTGTATTTGCGCAGAGCCAATGAATGAGAACTTAACTGTAAATCTCTCTGTGAGATGGAAGTCAATGTTGAGTCCAAAATTTTTCCCTCTTGATCAGCATGACTGGGAAGAAAACATCCTCTGGGACAATTCTCCTGTATCGAGTGACAACTCTGGAGAGAGTTGTGAAATCCCTGGATCTGACTTGGATTCTGCTTTAATAAATGAATCTGAACTTGATACTAAGCAAAATAATCTTCATTCGGAGCTCTCTGTGAAAACAGATGAGAAGGATTGTATTGTTAATATGCAAACTTCTGCTCTGTCAGAGTCCTTTGGTTCAAAAAATTCTTCAGATAATGCAAATCATCTGTTGACAGAACGCAGATATCATCCTCAGCTTTTGAGGTTAGAATCGCAGTTAGTTCCAGATAACCATAATCTGGCAGATGGTACAACTGAGAATGTTTCGGTAGAGCTCAGCCAAAGTGATGCTGTAAAGCGCTTTAGCAGACTTACAATGCAAAACAGAGATATGATGGAAGGATCTTGGTTAGACAATATCATATGGGAACCAATGGATGTTGTTGGAAAGCCGAAGCTGATTCTTGATCTTCAAGATGAACAGATGCTTTTTGAAATTCTTGATAACAAGGATGATGAACATCCCCTGCTTCATGCAGGGGCCATGATCATAACTCGATCTTTAAAGCCAAGCAGTGGGGATAGCATTGAGCTCCCAGGACAAAAGTATCAATCTGACTGGAAATTTAATATTGCCAATGACAAGTTCTATATGAATGGGAAAATTTCCCAGCAGCTGCAATCAAATTCCAACAAACGCACAGCTCATGGTATCAGAGTTCATCATTCTGCACCGGCACTTAAGCTGCAGACAATGAAACTGAAGTTAAGCAAGTAAGTACAAATTCAATACTTTTTGTACTACTTTTAATTTGCATGTTTTGTACATCTCTGTTGTTACCTTTGTTTGTGCTATATTGGCCATTTTTATTCTGTGGATGTCACTTCCTTTAACAATTTTCTTAGTTAATTAATTAATTTTTATCATTTTCAATTTAGATTTGTTTAACTCAAGCCAAAGCTCTAGCAATTTATTTTATTTTTTGTTTTAATTCATTTGAAAATATTGGTAAACCATTGTGCTTGGTAGAAATAAAATATATTGATCCTAATGTCAATTGGACTTCTGGACCCAGTAAAATGGAGATAGAGAGAGTTACTTTTGCCAACATTTTACCCTCCACACTGCAGTAGAATGGATTCCAGTTTCATTCTAACTGGGTTGTGCTTCTGGTGAACTCTGTAGAATCTAAATGAAGTTTCAACCAGTGAAGGAAATGTTGACTTGGTGCTCTCACTCAATATTTTGGGTATCAGGCATCTTGGGATGGACATTAAGGATTATAATATAAGGATGATGCTACACATACAAAGTTTGTATTTCAATTGATGTAGCACCTATCTATAACTGTCATGTATTAGGTAGTTGGTGACACTTTAGTCCATTATTATTGTGGTAATTTTGTACCCATCAATGAGTGAGACATCAAATGCCCCATCGCTATATATTAGTAGTGTTTCTCAAATGTAAGTATATATTTCTAGTGTGACTTTGAAATATTAAGAATAGCACTTACGTATCAATTGTTTTACAAGTTAGTGATGGAGATATGAGCCATATTGTTCTTGTTGATACCTGCGGCTTGGCCTGCAGCTATCTGTATGTCATAAGTCAAAACATTTTGATTTCATTTTGTGTTCTGGGATTTTGAATTCTCTCTCATTATGTGTTTATTTCTTATGTAATACTGTATTTATTGGATTAAAACTTTTGAAGAATGAACAAAAGCCTCTAAAACTATTTTCCTGTCAATTTGTTTCGTTGTAAATACCCATAATACAGGTAAGAAGATCCAAGTGCGGATATATCTCTTCTAACTAGGAATTGTACTGCTGCTTGAATTCATTCTAAATAATGCTAGGATTATTGAAAGTGATTGAGAATTGATAATTTAAGAGGATAAAAAATGGTTGTTGCAAAATGAATAAAGTTGCCTAAATCTTTGAATGCCCCTCCTACCATTATGCAAAAATTTTGTTTCTTGAATATATTTCCCATGATATTTGTATTATTAATTTTTTTAGTTAATTTTTGTACCCACTACTTACTATCTTTTCCTGTTGACTCCTACCTACTATTTTGCAGTAAAGACATAGCTAATTTTCACCGGCCTAAAGCTTTATGGTATCCCCATGACAATGAGGTGGCTGTCAAACAACAGGGGAAGCTACCAACGCAAGGACCCATGAAAATTATAGTAAAGAGCTTAGGAGGCAAAGGAAGTAAACTGCATGTGGATGCTGAGGAATCTGTCTCTTCTGTTAAAGCAAAGGCTTCAAAGAAGCTAGGTTGTCATTTTTCTTTGACGCACTTATTTCCAACGTGTTGGTGTAACTATTATCATATTATATTCATTGATGATTTTTCCTTGTGACAGTTAAAGATTTTTTATTTTGTCAAGAAGGATAAGATCTTAATTTGCTTTGTTCTTACAGATTTCAAGCCTGTAGAAACTGTGAAACTATTTTATCTTGGAAGGGAGCTTGAAGACCATAAATCTCTCATTGATCAAAATGTTAGACCAAATTCCCTGATTCATCTGATTCGCTCAAAAATACATTTGTTGCCACGGGCACAAAAACTTCCTGGGGAGAATAAATCTTTACGCCCTCCCGGTGCATTTAAGAAGAAATCAGATCTTTCTGTGAAAGATGGACACGTCTTTTTAATGGAGTGAGTAATTTTTTTTCTTTTTTTTTTTTTTTTTTTTTAATGTTTGAATATAAATTCTTACATTATTTGCTTAATCAATATCCTTCATTGTTTTCCCTTGATGGACTTTTACTGTGTGCAATGTATAGAAAGAACTCCAGTGGATGGATATACTGGGAGTCGCATTAAAATGATTTATGTGGAGTTAAAATATGTTTCAAATTGCCATCTATCTTAATCCAGTGAATGAAAATACAAAGTATAAGATGGCACTTATTGCTATTTCTTTGGTAGTAAGCAAAACTTAGGGGTGAAGTTCCTTAATGAGGTGGCTAGGTCTAAGAAGTAGTTATTATGAGAAGCACAAGAAGTGAGTCCATCAGTGAGGTCTTGATAAAATAATATAGTTGGTCTTATTGTTTTGACCTGTATTTAGATTATTATTAAAGCAAAACAGTGTTTCTTTGTCATACTATTGCTTGGATTGAAATTAGTCTCCCAAGAAAGTTCATCTCTTACCACCCTATCATCAGCACACGTTTTATCAATGGAAGCCCTATAATCTATTGACCCCACTGACAAAGGGAACGTTAGGCATTTGTGGTCCAAGAGAAAGAGCTGAATAAATTATACAAATGAGAATTTATTTAGAATATGCTATGTTCTTAGTTGGTTTGTTACATTTTTATGTCCAAAATTTATAGCTGTCAAGCTTTTTTCATACACATTACTTGACATAGATCTAAATTGGGACAATTAGTTAATCCAAAAATTATAGTTGTTGCTATCTTGAATTTTGGGATTTACTGATGGGCTTGTTCTTCCTACCTTCCATGAAGAATCATGATTTTTACTTATATGTTAATTAGCTTAAAATGCATTACTTGTTTTTTAGTTATAAGTCTTTAAAGAAATCCAGGATTATCTTTTTGAGAAATCTAGTAAGATCTGTTGCATAAATGTACTACCAAATTATATTTGTCTGACGTGGACTAACTTTTCCAAAGTGGTCTAGGGATCCTAGTAACTACCATAGATATAAACAACCACACAGACAGATAGTGCATGTAGAAAATGTGCACTTGGTGGTTGTTTTTTAAAGTTTTCATTTTGGATGGTCTCTTGTAAATGACATAGTCATTGGTCCAGTATTAATTACTATTCTAATGCCCATGTGTGGTACTGATTTACACATGCATATAGATCTGTGTGCTTACTGCAATCATATTGTTCATGTGCATGCATCTTCTTCCTCACAATTTTAGGAGCTTCCCTTTTGTATATATTTTATCTCCATTTAAGAATGTCTCGTGTTTGTGTTTGTAGACGGTAGCTATTTTCCTTATTCATTAAGGTGATTAATATTACTTTCATGCCATGGTACTATGATGATTTGTGAGCCTAATAGCTATTCTTTATGTCCATTGTTTTGATTCCAAAACATATTAGTCCCTTAAAGGGGGAAAGTTGGTAAGTCACATGATAAATTTACAAAAAGGAAATTATGTGTTCCTTAATATCCAGTGGTAGTTCTTTTGTTGTTGCTTTTTCAGTCATACCCTGTAAATTAATCACATAACAAGTTAATAGTTAATTTTATGTGCCATTAGTGGACTGATTGTTCACTTAGACTTCCTGCTTGTTATTTTTTAAATAAAAAAGAAAACAGAAAAAAAAAAGGTTGTCATGATTGATAACATAATACGCCAAACTAATCAAGAGGCTTTGCTTTTCCTTTGGCTCTGAATGTAATAAAATTGGGTTTGTAAAATAGACAAAATTTGAGAGAGTTTTTTATTGGCAGGTATTGTGAGGAAAGGCCTTTGCTACTAAGCAATGCTGGAATGGGTGCAAATGTATGCACTTATTATCAAAAGTCAACACCAGGTGATCAAGCTGGTACCATGTTGTGCAATGGAACCAATAGCCTGGGGAATGTTCTGACACTAGAGCCTGGTGATAAGTCCCCTTTCCTTGGGGAAATAAAAGCTGGTTGCAGTCAGTCATCTCTTGAAACAAACATGTATAGGGCACCTATATTTCCCCATAAGGTTGCATCAACTGATTTTTTGTTAGTTCGATCTGCGAAGGGAAAGATTTCTTTAAGACGTATTGACAAGATTGCTGTTGTAGGACAGCAGGTTTGTTTTTGCTTCACTCTTATTCATGCATCCCTCCCCCTCTGAAATTTTATTATGGTAGCAATGCATTTATCTTACTGCCAATAATTTGTTTCTGGAAGATAAGACAAAACTAAATGAAGAAGCTCATGTTTTATACTTAAAATTATATCTGAGTTAATTTGAACACATCATGTTAAGATTATGTTCAAAGTGGGGAGTTATTTTGACTAAATAAATGGAAAGCAGCAGAAAGGCAGGTGCAAGTATTAAAGTAAGTAGCCATAGAGCTGAGATTGACAACCTTTTCATTGTTGCATATTACTGCACTGTCTTTTTCTCGGAACTTATCATGAATTTCAGCAAAATTGCCACTTAGAGTACTTTAAGTTTACTTTTCATCCATTATTTTCCTTCTTCCTCTTCCTTATATTCTTTCTTCACTCTCTTTCTTGCCTTTCGGTCAAGTAACTCTTCATAACCTTCTCCCTTTGTAAAGTGTATATATGCTGTAATATACGGATGAGTCATTCAATTTGTAGTGCAACCAATGTGTGTAGTGGCTCCCAGTGGTGGTTTCTTGGTGTTCTGTTGTATTGGGGGACTTGCATGTACCTACATTTGATGAAATTTGAAGATTCATGGCATGACAGATTTCCTTCTTTATTTCTTAAAAAAAAAAAAAAAAAAAAAAAGAGGACTACAAGAGATATTGAAACATGTTATATTTCATACTTTTTATACATTTTAACTCATCGTAGTGTTCCTAAAACTACATAATATTTTCCTCATTAACTGTTTGAAACAATGTTGTATGTCTGTTAGACAATTGCTTCAAATTTTGACTGATACATATAAATGCCCCAACCAGATGGTCAAAATCCCAAAATCAGTGAGAGACAAAAATTATAGAAAGAAAGAGAAGCTGGGAAAAAAAAAAATGAGAGTGCAAAATTGGGGTTTAAAATTCTAAATCAATCATATGCTCTGTTATCAAAAATACATCAAGCTCTCCTTATAGTGGCCAAAAAGAAATATAATCTACTTTAACATTAACCTAAATCCCCACTGTAATAACATAACTAACTCAGACAAGTAATTATCTAAATGAAACAAATAATAACACCCTTTAAATAAAATATTTCCTAATTAAGTCAATAAGCCTGATTCTGAATTGCACAATGCTGTAGCATTACTTTCTCTTTTCTTTTTCAGATTTATTGACCATTAGATGTACCAAATTCAGTGTACTAATGACTGAAGCTTTTACAATCTTGAAAGTAATTAATAAATAATATGTTGCTGATTGTCATTTGCAGGAGCCCCTCATGGAGGTAATGTCTCCTGGATCAAAGAATCTTCAGACATATACTATAAATAGGCTGCTGGTATATGTGTATCGTGAATTTTCTGCTTCTGCAAAGCGTGGTTTGCTTCCCTGCATCAGTGTAGATGAGTTGTCTGTACAGTTTCCTAACCTGTCAGAAGCAATTATTCGGAAGAAGATGAAGGAATGTGCATTTTTGCGGGTAAGCTGTTCTTACCATATCATTTATGGAATTGATAGTATCATAAAGCTAGGTGTTAGGATTTGGAATAGAAAAAGAAAGATCTTCCTCTCCATATTTCTTTTTCTATTCCAAACCCAAACATAGTATTGGGGCATGTGTTGACTCAAGAAGACTAGTGTTCAGCTTCCCTTGCATGATTTCATTTGTCTTTGTTTCTATCTTTCTATTTATGGTTGGACTTGGTCCACGTGAAAAGCTCATTTGGTATCAGCCTTGCACTTGACTGGGCTTGTTAGAACTTAGTGCTATTGTTCGAGCCACCCATACCTACAAGTTTAAACTTTTAGGTCAAGTGGCCCAAACAATACTAAGCCCTAGCTGGTAGCCGGCCTCCTTGTGCAAAAATGACAAAATCAGCTGAATACTATTATTTGGTCCTTTACCTTCGAGCTATAGCTATTGGGTTAACACTGCCTGCACTTCTGTCCGAGCTTTATGCTCTCTTTCTGATAGGCATTTTACTTTACTATATACTCACCTCTTTGCTTCACATGCAAATGCAACCTACAGAGAGATGGTAAAGGAAAGCAGGTTTGGTCTATGAAGCGCACCTTCCACATACCATCTGAGGGGGATTTGAGAAAAATGGTGTCTCTGGAGCATGTGAGTTATACATATTTCAGGTTTCCTCCTTTTTTTTTTTTTTTTTTCTTTTTAATGAAAAACCTTTATAACCATTGGAACTCTTTCAGTTGTCTAATGAAGTTAGAAACATTTTTCTTGTTTCAAAGAACTGGGAAAAAAAAAAGGAAAAAAAGAGATTCTATCCTTTTTTGAATCTCACGGCACATTAACCTTATGTTTGCATCTTAAATGATTTATCTTTTCTTCTGTTACAAAATAGAAATAGAAACTGTTTTTCCTTGTTTGCAGTTTGTACTTGTCATTTACATTGTTTGCTCATCGCACTCTTTGCCTCCTTCCTTTTCTCTTCTTGGCTTAGGTTTGCTCCTATGAAAGTATGCAAGCTGGTCTCTACCGGCTCAAACATTTAGGAATCACACAATTAACTCTTCCTGCTAGCATTTCATCTGCAATGAGTCAAATCCCTGATGAAGCAATTGCCCTAGCTGCTGCATCACATATTGAGAGGGAACTTCAGATAACTCCATGGAACCTGAGTAGCAACTTTGTTGCCTGTACAAACCAGGTAAAACAATCTTTGTGACTGTTGAAATGTTTCTTTGCGTGTCTACTTGTGTATTGTTGTAGACACTAGGTAAAAGTAGAAAAGAGAGGCATGTCATACCACTATCCTGTTGCTTTAAATCATAAATATGGTGCTGTAAATGAAGATATTTCTGCTGTGTGCCAACGAGTTTTGCCCCATGTTTAATTTTGTAATTGTGGCATCATATCATGTTTTGCTGTGGCAGTTCAACTTTTTTGTGTTACTTTGACTATTGTTATTATTCATATAATGGTGTGCTTTTCTGTTAGAGGGCAATACATTGAACAGGAACTACATTCTATATTTCCTTTGTTATTATTCATATAATGGTGTGCTTTTCTGTTAGAGGGCAATACATTGAACAGGAACTACATTCTATATTTCCTTCATTTTTTTATATTTCCTTCACTTTTTTTCTTTTTTATTTATAATTTTGTATTGTTTATTCTTTATTCACTTTCTTTTTTAATTCCAGGACAGGGAAAATATTGAGCGTTTGGAAATAACTGGTGTTGGCGATCCATCTGGTCGGGGTCTAGGATTTAGTTATGTTCGTGCTGTTCAAAAAGCGCCAATGTCAAGCGGGATGGTGAAGAAAAAAGCAGCTGCAAATCGAGGAGGTACCACTGTTACTGGAACAGATGCTGATCTTCGCAGATTAAGCATGGAGGCAGCACGAGAGGTGAGAAATAACAAGCATATAGCTCTGTTAATTCTATTATATTCCATCTTATTTTTTGCTTGAGATGTTTTACATGAGATGCATGTTTTAAATTCAATAGTATAACTGATATTATTATTTCTCATTCATAAAATTTATTGGACTTTTCTTGTCCAAACACTCTCCCAAGCTTATATCACCAAAACTAAAAGAACATTTTGGAGGCATCAGCTTGTGTGCTGGTGAAGTTGTATTGGAGACCTGGCATAAAGTTCATTCTTTTATTGAGGGAAATTGTGCACAGTGGATACCCTTCTGCATGTAGCTTAGTTTGCCTTTTGACGTCTTAGTAGGAAGATATTGTTCATATGTCCAAGATATTATGCTGTAAACTGGGGTTTCTACAATATTTAGTTTTGTTGAACTTTCAATGTAAAGTGATTGCTCTTTGGTTTGAAGTATAGTCCATATTTTCACTGCTTAATGGCTCCAGCCTGGACTCATTAAACAAGAGGCTGGATGCTTGGCAAATTTACTTTGCTGGAATGTATTGGATTGTCTTGGGAATCTAGGATATCTGAGAGTGGGGAGATTGGGGAAATGTAATGTGTGTACTTTTATGCTTAAGCAGTTTTGAACCAGTGCTAACTTCAATTAGGCTAAAGAAAAAACTCAACTTTCCTTCATTTCTTTTGAGGACAATTGATCCTAAAGCTCTAGGGCCTAAGGATAGTGTTTAAGCTCTAGCAATGCCCTATGTTTCACTTAGATCCATTTCTGTAATCCACACAGCAGGGAAATTATGTTAATAAGAAAATTTTAAAAACATGTAAAAGAGGTAGAGTAGAAATCCACAAAAATCAATACAAGAAAGCAGAAAGCATTCCGAGGACAAAATATCATCCAATAACAGCCTCCTTATACTCTTAAATATAAAAGAATGGTTCCTTCTTGCATTCAGTTAATATGAATGCCCAAAAAGAATCCAAGAAAGTGAATCATGTCCATAAGAATTCAGAATCTTCCTCATTAGCATCTTCAAAAATCCTTCTACTTAATCCATGCTTATCTATCATTTAGATTCCTTTGATATCCATACCCTTGAAGTAGCCATTACAGTCAGCTTACTGAGAGAAGACACATTATGAGAAGAATATAATCTATACATCCACATAACAAGGACACTAGACCTATCCATGCATCACTTAAAAGTGAAATTTACCATCATTTCCATCATCTTAAATTTAGAAGGATACTAATTGAAACCTTGAGCAATAAACTTCCAAGGGCTTTTACTTTAACTTCTTCAACCACTTTTGAATTCCATCCAATATGGTTAATACAGTACTTTTATTCACCTTGTGGCAGAAACGATTATATTCCGTTGGAGATTTCTACAATTATTTCATAGTAGAGCTGAGTTTCAAGTTTTCAATATTACCTATCCATGAAACTCTTTTCCCACGAGTACTTGAAACTAATTCCCCTTTTACCTGTTGGTCTTTCTTACCTACTTCATATCTTCCTAAAAGAAATTCCTTGTATTTCTCTGAATTCTTGTATCCACAATTTTCAAAATTTTAAAGACTGTAAAGCAGTGAGTCGGTAAACAAGATACAACAGATTACACAGAAGTAAGCTGCCTCAAATAGATATACCCTCTTTCACTGCTCCACCTGCTGGTCAACCCTTTCAACATTGAGATTCTGGTGGATGTGTATTTTTTAATTAAGTGCAGTTGTCTTTTTGTTTAGCATAAACTCTTCCAAGAGTTGGATAATATTGACATTGCTTCATGTTTATAATCACCAACTGCCCTCTCACTTCCAGGTTCTTCTTAAGTTTAATGTACCTGAGGAAATGATTGCAAAGCAGACAAGATGGCATCGTATTGCTATGATACGCAAACTTTCAAGTGAACAAGCAACATCAGGTGTTCAAGTTGATCCAACAACTATCAGCAAGTATGCACGTGGCCAGCGAATGTCCTTTCTTCAGCTGCAGCAACAGACCAGAGGAAAGTGTCAGGAAATTTGGGATAAACAAGTGCAGTCTCTTTCAGCTGTTGATGATGATGAAAATGGAAGTGACTCTGAAGCAAACAGTGATCTGGATTCCTTTGCTGGAGATTTAGAAAATTTGCTTGATGCAGAGGAATTTGAAGATGGAGAAGAGAGTAATTATGAAATAAAGCATGACAAAGTAGAATGTGTCAAGGGGCTTAAAATGAGAAGGCGTCCATACCAAGTGCAGGCTGAAGAGGAAATTGAAGATGAAGCAGCTGAAGCGGCTGAACTATGCAGGCTACTCATGGATGGTATGGATTATTTGTCTTCTAACTACTTATTCTAATTTACTCTGAAGAATTTTAGTGCCAATGTTTGTGAAGCAGTAGTATTGGCTTGGGTAAATTAGGGATGTTTGTTGCAAAGTATAATAAGTCTTGATTACTTTCATGACAGTAATTTGTATGATTTGCAAGTCCAAAACTTTTTTGATATGTTGGACTAAATAGTTTAGTGGTTGGGAAATATAAATATAGTAGGCTGATGGATACAGCTCCATCATCTATGTACTCATGCTAAAAATTTTACTTTGCCTGAAGTGTAAAAGGTTGACTTGTTCATATACCTGATGTAACTTAATATGTACCCCACACATGAAGTGTATTGGATTGCAATACATGGGCACGAGCTGTATTTATGTCTGTTGATGACCTATAGTTATAAACACTAGAGCATGTGTCTGCGGTCCTATGTCATTTGGACTGCCTATATTAAAGCTACCCCAAACTACTCATTAATTGATTATTCTATGTTGATCATAGCATTGGCAGAAGATAAAATAACAGTAATTTTATATGGTCCACCATACATTGTTTTCAGATGATGAGACTGAGCAGAAGAAAAAGAAGAAGAAAACAAAAGCACCAGTGGAAGGAGGATTTGCTCTTGCCAAATCAATTCCTGGTATTGAGATAGTTGGACAGTTTAAGAAGCCAAATAAAGTAGCCAAGCATATCATGAATACAGTCCAACCAAAGGGATCCCGCGCTGTAAATGACAACATTGGAGATCCAAAGGAGGTAAGCATTTTTTAATGCATTAGTTTCTTTAACAAATTGAGGATACTAGTGAATGTGTTATCTTGTGACAGGTGAGTCTAATCACAAAAAGAAACATGTCTGGAAAGGTGAAAACAATGAAAAAAAACAGTATCTCACCAGTGGGGCAATTCAAGAAACTCAAAATATTGGGAGATAATGTCAAGGCAAGTATGCCACTGATACTCACTCTCTGTTTTTCTCCTTGGCTTTAGGCATCTTGCTAAAAGAATAAAAAGAAAGCATCAATATTACTACATCACTGTTGTGTATATATATCTTGTTTGACCTTCCCAGTTCATGCATTTGGTATTTTATCCTTTGCATTTAGACTAGAGATCCCCAATGTTATTTCACTGAATAATTGTTCAGAAAAGTTATTGATGGGAGGATCCTGTTGGAGATATGAGAAATGAATATAAAGGCACCAAGACAGAAGCAAGTTTGAATGCTAATTTAGCGAATATTCCTCTAAAAGATTTAATGTTTTTGCATCATATTATTTTAATAGCTGGTTCCTGTACACTCACAGCCACAGGGCCCATCGATTTTGTTCTGGAGTACCAAATTGGTGTAATTGTGACTCAAAGTGCATCCAATGTTTAAAATTCCTTCATGAAGAACCCTTATGCTGTGTAATTATACCTTAAATTATTTTCTTCGTTCTGCAAGAAATTATACATATGAATAGCATTATGTTATGGCGATGTTTCAATTTATGAGAATTGATTGGTCATATGACTTAGAACTAGAGGTCAAAACCCATGATTTACAAATTCTCTTGTTATTCAAGGTAGCGAAATCAAATACTTTAGATCAGCCAGTAAATCCCTAGCTGTGATTGGAATTCTTCAGATTATACCATCTGAGCAGAATTTTTTCCTTGATTCTAGAATTCCAAGATATTTGTTAAAAAAGAGTAAAAGAATAATTCAATCTTAAAATCCCATTACTTTTCAGATTATGCCAATCTTAGTTTTGCAGAAAGCACACATTACAGGAAAGGATGTGTTTCAACCAGGATGGCAATCCTGGCTAACCACGTATGGCAGATTTTTATTAGATAGCATTTGTACTACTTCCTTAAGAGATATTTTGGATTATTTGTATCATGTTTGTACTGTCCAATCATGCTTTGACCTGATGAAGTAAAATTTCTGTGCTCTTCCATGTCGTAATTACAGTATTATTTTTGTTTTCCAAATTTTTGTATATATTGTTCCCACGTCTCAAAGAAAAAATATTATATATTCATCTTGATAATTTGGACTTCAGACTTGAATTCCATGTCTTTACATGTTGGTTCACAAGTTTGTCAAGTAATTATCTTCTTCTCCACAAGTGGTACGATTGGCATGGTAAGAAATGAAGTACAGAAGAAGATTCCTAGTTGTGACGGAAACTAGTTTGAGTGAATTGGCATGTTTTAATATTCGCTATGTAGTTTTGCTGATTATGTCCTTGATATTGATATCGATTTATGAGTGGTGGTTTTATTTTGACTGTCACCTTGGATTATTTGGGTTTAACAACTAATTTGAAAGGCCGTGTACAATAGAACTGTTATAACTGCTTGCCTTACACATCTTAACTTCAAATTGATCTGTATACAACTCTTTTTACATGCTTCTTCCTATGAAGATTATTACAACTTCCGTTTTTGTTTTAAACCAGATGTTTAAGGAGAAAAAATCATCAAGAGAGAGTTTTGTTTGCGGAGCTTGTGGGCAGGTATGGAATTTTTATGTTAAACATAGTGTTTCTGTGGTAGTCAACAATATATAATCGATAGTGACTGTTTTCCTTTTGATTGACCAGTTTGGACACATGAGGACCAACAAAAACTGTCCCAAATATGGAGCAGATCCAGAAACACAGCTTGAAACTGCAGATTCGGAGAAACCCTTAGGAAAATCCAACTCTCTGGATCCTTCAAGTCAGTCCCAGTTGAAAAGTCTGAAAAAAAAGAAGTTCATATCTAAAAGTGCAACAAAAATTGCTTTGATTGAAGCTTCTGAAGATGAAAATTCCAGTTTGAAGACAAAGGTACTTCCGGTAAAATTCAAATGTGGCTCAACTGATAAGATTTCCGATAAACTTGCTTTTGCACGGACTCAAAGTTCAGACCAACTGGTTTCTTCTGATGTTGAAATTGTGAATAAGTCTGCTGCTAAGGTTAATAAAGTAGTAATTTCTAACAAGCTAAGACCTGAGGAATTGCAAGTTGATTCCCATAAACCTTCTATTGTAATACGGCCTCCAGCTGATACAGATAGAGGCCAAGCTGAATCTCATAAGCCCTCTATTATTATAAGACCCCCAGCAACAGATAGAGAACAAGTTGAATCTCATAAGCCCTCTATCATTATCAGACCCCCAACAACTATAGATAGAGAACAAGTTGAGTCTCATAAGCCCTCCATTGTCATACGTCCACCTACCGATAAAGATAGAGAGCTGCCTCAAAAGAAAATCATAATTAAACGGCCAAAAGAGATTGTTGATCTGGATCAGGTCAGTCAGGATGGCAGCACACATTTTGAGTACAGAAAAACCAAGAAAATTGTTGAATTGTCAAGTTTTGAGAAGCGTGAAAAGCACATCTCGCCTTTGATTAATGAGTCAGCAAAACGGAAAGCTAGAGAGGAGAGAAAATTGTGGGAAGAGGAAGAGAAGAGGAGAAATTCAGAGAGAATGAAAGAAGAGAGGGCAAGGAGACGTTATGAGGAAGAAATGAGGGCACTAGAAGAGCAGGAAAGGTTTGCTGAAATTAGAAGATACGAAGAATCCATAAGAAAAGAGAGAGAGGAAGAACTCCTCCAAAAAGCAAAGAAGAAGAAAAAGAAGAGAAAGCCTGAAATAGGAGATGATTATTTAGAGGACTACAGGGCAAGAAGAAACGACAGAAGGATGCCAGAAAGAGATCGAAGTGCAAAGAGGAAACCTGTTGCTGAGTTGGGAAGGCATGGTGCAGATTATGGGCCTCCGACAAAGCGACGTAGAGGGGGAGAGGTAATCACTTTGTTCATTCTGACCTTGTTAACTTTACCCATAGGTCATATACTGCTTATCATGCTTCTTTATTTCTACCAATTATAATATTCCTGTGTCTATTTAAGAAAGTAAATAGGACTATTATTAAAAACTTCATAATTAACCGAATCTGAGCTGTTTGTGGTTCTAAAGGTATTAAGAATATCAATTTTGATAGTATATTTGCAAAGATTTTGGCCTTCCAGTGAATATCTAGTCTCTTTTTAATAGTATTTTCTCTTTCCTCATTGAAGAAAGATACTACCAAGAATGAGTAATTTAATTATTTACTAAATGTACCTGGGTAGTTTCTTTTATGTAGATGATGGGAAAGAAGTTTGTAGGGTTAAATTGATTCTTGTGGGCAGGTTGTTGAGTAAAATTTACGTGCAGAATATGTGGGGTTGTTACACTTGTTCTGCCTTCGTGGGTTCATTAGAATAAGAACAGATAGCAAAGATGATGACACTTCTAATTTATCTTTCATGAATTAAGCACTTGTTCTGTTTAAATTTCCTAATGAAATATCACGCAGGTTGGTCTGTCAAATGTGTTAGAGCGCATTGTTGAGACACTTAGAGAGAATGTCGAGGTCTCTTTTCTTTTCCTGAAACCAGTGTCCAAGAAAGAGGCTCCTGATTACCTGGATATTGTAAAACGCCCCATGGATTTATCCACAATCAGGGAAAAGGTGAGGAGGATGGAGTACAAAGACCGTGAGGATTTTAGACACGATGTATGGCAGATTGCGTATAATGCCCACATGTACAACGATGGGCGCAATCCTGGTATTCCTCCCCTGGCTGATCAGCTTTTGGAACTTTGTGACTACTTGTTAGACGAGTATCGTGAGAACTTAGCAGAAGCTGAAGCTGGAATCAAAACTCGGAGTACCTAGGTAAATGCTGTTGTTAGATTGATTACGATCATTTATTTGCTTGAGCTAAGCTGAAATCACCAATATGCTCAGCTGTCAGGCTTTGTAAATTATGTGGGGATCTGTCCTTGGAGAAAAGTAAAAGAAAAAAAAATGTTGGTTTCATCCCCATTCTTGTATTCATTAGAGTTGTTCCTTGACTGTGAATAAAACTGGTTCATCCAACCCCGTCTAGGAAGATAGCCTCCAGAAGCTCAATAGGAAGCCATTCATGTTGTATATTTTAGTTATTGAGTTAAAAAAAAAGGGATCTGCATAAAACTTTCGTCAATATATATACTAGAGAATCTAGACCAAATTTTCTTGCTCATGGGCAACTTTGGTCACTAATAGTTATCGGCGCATCGTGTTTGGATATATATATTTAACTTACTGCAGAGTTGACCGATATCAAACTTTTGTGAAGAAATTTAGTGTGTGTTTGAAATTGATGTGCTGTTTAATCATAATTGTGAAGGAATTTCGTGGTGATTTGAAAATGGAAATCGATGTGTTGTGGCTTTTTAAATCATAATTGATGTTATATCCACAGTTGTTAAAACATTAGTGTTCGATAAAAATAGGTTTTGGAAAGAGTGAATGTTAGGGGGACAGTGAGAGACTGGATTGTAAACATTAGTTCTCGAATACAAGTGAAGTGAATTTTTCTTTAAGAGTAGCAGACCACGGTACAAGTAATTACATTCAATCATAATTAAAATAAACATCACAGCTTATTCTAGTCAAATATATAAATTAATAATTTCTTATATTTTGTCTAAGAAAGCAGAATAATTGAATGATCAGAGTATTGAATAACATAAAACTTTATTCTCACGAGAAAAAAGATGCATAACATAGATGGGCATAAACAAGAGTCAAAAGGAGGGGTATAAATCATCATCCCTCATTCTGAAACCACATTATTAAACAAAGAAAATCCACTCGAGCTCTTAGTCACATCATTATTATTTCTTACATATTTAAGGAAACAAAAATGAGAAAATATTATCACCCCCACCATTGATGCACAACGACTCCCTCATCCCTCAGCCTTCCATACAAAGACAAGCATTCCCAATAAGCCCTCTTGCTTTTCTTCTCGTTGATCTTCTTCCCTTCATTCTGCCGCTGGTTTTTACATTCCAAAAACAATTCATCCACCAAACAGATTGTTTGCTTTTCTATCATCTCTTCCACCACCTCTGCTTCTACCTTCATAACCACATACTCCTCTTCCTTCACATTCTTCTTCAACCAATCTGAAACATCAATGCCTGAAGTCATCTTCCCTGAATATTCTTCTGTTACCAATTCCAGACTGTATCTATCAAATTCTTGCCCCATTGGATAATTCTGACAAAACCAGTCCACCATACTTTCCTTTTCCTCTGCCAAGCTCATGTCAACGAAAACTCTACGCGAATAACCTCCAACCGAAATGCCTAACAAGTCAGGAAAAAACTTCATTTTCTTTAGCAATTTGCTAGATTTTGCTAAAGCATTTCTTGGTGGCTTGAGTAATACATCTTCTAAATCCTTCAATGCTGCTTTCTTGGCGTCCAATGCCAACTGACAAAGCCGCCTTTTGGTTGAAGAATTAACCAACTCATTTGCCAAACCAGTTTTCCTCATTGCCAGAATCGTAGAATTGTATCGACGAAGATATTCTATCCTATAATTTGCTTGCTTTTGATAAGTATCTGAAATGTCATTACCCAAGTGTACAACCACAAAACCACCAACTTTCACGGCACGATCAACGATTTTAGCATCCAGAGAACTAGACACAAATGCAAAATCAAATGTCTCATTATTTAAGCCTAGTCTCTCCAAATCAGATTCTACCACCAAATGAATATCATTATCATTAAAGAACCATGAACTAGCAATCAAAGGCTCAAGATTACCAAAGCCTACCAGGAGAGCTTTATCCCCCTTCTTGACAAGGCCCTCATTCCTCAAATCTTGAAATAGCAAATTCAAGTACTCCAAATTTGTAAAACCAAAACCATACTCATCATCAACATTCAAGCAAGAAACAGAAGATTCTCTAAGAATGGACCCAATGCATGGCAATGTGAGTATAACGAAAGCCAAGAACAAAGAACGTGACATGACACGTACAACCTTTGGATCAGGAAACCTAATCACCAAAAGAGTGCCATGATTCAACGCATTTTGAAAATTATTAAGCTCATTCTGGCTATGTGCTCCATACCCACGAGCAAATTTCATTGTCATTCAATTTCGAAACAAATGTAAACGAATGTATCAATAGAATGAGATTTGAATATCAACAAAATTGAACAGGAAGAGCTTTAATTTGCTGAATGCACAAAGTTAATAACCAATAAATGACAAAAAAATCAAAGCCTAGACAATGTCAGAAAAAAAAAAAAAAAAAAAAAAAAGAAGGATTTAGCGAGTGCAAAACTTAGAAGCGGTGTGGTTTCCACCCACAAGTGCGAAACTAGTGGTTCGGATTCTACACCAAAGAAACAACAAATCTTTGATTCTCTCAAATTCCATGAGTCTAACCTCCTCTCTTTCACCAAACCCAAGTCAGATCAGTGAGTTTCAGCTTCACCCAGATGTCGTTTTCCCACCCACCACAGAAGAAGAGAATAAAGGGCAAGAAAAACACCAGGGACAGAGCGTCAGTGTTGCGCTTCGGGATTCTGTGTGTGGCGCCACAAAACGAGAGAAATGAATATGTAATAAGGTCCAAGGGAATGGTGGCATTGAAACATTGTTTATAAATGTTACAGTGGGTTATATAAATTATTAAATGAAACAGAAAACTCACTTATGAATATAAATTATGTGGTAAAATTATTTAATTAATAAAATAAAAAATTTATAATAAAAAATTAAATATAAATTTATAATAATTAATTTTTTTATTTATTTAATTAAATAATTTTATTATATCATTCTTTATAGTGACTCAATACTTTTTCTATGAAAACATCTCTAGTCTCTGCTGTTTTACTTGATTAAGGTTTGGTTGAACTTACGTACAGGAGAAGTGTTCTAATTTTGGAACAGCATTGCTTGATTAAGGTTTGGTTGAACTTACGTACAGGAGAAGTGTTCTAATTTTGGAACAGCATTGCGTGTGCTAGAATACAAAAACTTGGAACTCTCGAGTGCTAAACTTGATTGCAACATAAGTATGGAACATTCATTTTCATTTGTATTTTTTAAAAGAATATTTTCATATATTTTCTTTAGATTTTAATTGTTTATAGAAAAAGAGAGAGAGAGAGAAAGTATTCTTAAATTAACCGTTGTTACCTCTCTATTTAACACTTTGATAAATTCGTCATTTTGAACAACAAGTCATTTTCATATTTCATTGTCT
The DNA here is from genome assembly GCA_032402905.1 of Khaya senegalensis. Lineage (NCBI taxonomy): Eukaryota > Viridiplantae > Streptophyta > Magnoliopsida > Sapindales > Meliaceae > Khaya > Khaya senegalensis. The sequence goes on along the minus strand of CP135546.1, from coordinate 3,691,530 downwards.
AAAATAATGAAGTAAATGCTTTTTTTTTATTAAAATAGTCTAAACATATCGTTATTTATATTTATAATTTTAGTTAAAAAAATCTTATATTTGGAATCCAATATTTCTTTTTTTTTTTAATGAAAATGCTCCTATCTTTAGTTTGCCTCTAAAATTGAAAAATGAAAATGTGTTGCAAAGTTAAATAGAGCCTTTGAACACTAGACGAGACTGGCGTGTAAACCTAAAAACATACATACAGGAGACAACGACAATATGATTATAATTTGAAGGACGACACAAATATGATGCAAGCGATAGAGATTTGTGAAGACAATATGATTTTCAAAATAATTATAAATTTATTTTATAAATTAAAATTTTTTTAAAATTTTTTTATTTTTAATTTTATTAAATATTAATACGTGATATAATTAATAATA
>CP135546.1:3668345-3686606 GCA_032402905.1 Khaya senegalensis | reverse complement strand
CCTCTGAGAGACTAACTATAATAGTTTGAATTTTTATGGTGGTATATTAATTTCTTAAGCAATTTAGATTCATTTTGTTTATTGTATGTACATGTTTTTGTAGTGGATGGATCCATTTTTATTATATAAGTAGTGGTCTCTATTGGAATTAGTATAATAATATAGCGTTGGGAATTGTTGACAGTTAGTGAAATTTTTGCATGAATTAGAATTGAAAATTGGAAATTGATGTACTTTGATTGAATGAAAATTTGGCAAGTATAGATGATGTGTTTATTATGCAATGCCTTGAGAAATCTTAAGCTTACAATTGTAAATTTTATAAGGAGAAGTGGGGTATTTTAATTATATTTTATGGCTTCTCATTATTAGGCCTTAGGTGGAGTTTGCATTAATTAAAATTGCAAGGTAGAAGCATTGCATAATAAGAGAAAGACATGTGGCAAAGTAAAGAGAAATCATGACTATAGATCATTGGCTTTTTTTTTTTTTTTTTTTGTTATGGATTTTATTATTTAAGTCAAAAACTTGATTAAGGGATAATTTCAAACCAAGAGAAAAGAAGAGAAGTTGAGAGTCATAGGTCAACAGAAAAAGAAGAAGAAGAAGAAGAAGAAAGAAGTGATAAAAAATTTAAAAATTGATTTATTTCATGTATATTAGCATTCATTTCAATCTTCGTTTATTATATAATAAATTATCATTTGATTAGTTTGAATAAAAAAAATTGATGTATATAGATGTATATTGAAGTTTTAATAGGTGTATATATGTTTGATTTTAGTAATTCATATAAGAAAGGAATTCTTTTTGTGAATAATTGGTAAGAGATGGTTTGCAATATACTTGTATATATATGTGTATATTGAAGTTTGATGAGAAATATAGGTGTTTTAATCTCAATTTGTTAAATTAGAAGTGATTATACTGTAAAAAAATTAGTTGGAAATTTGTTTGTTAGATTAAGAGGAAATTTGTAAAACTCTATAATTGGTTAAGATTGATTTGCTACATTTGATAAAGAATAGATCAGAATGATTATTTAGAATTATATTGGCCTATATTTTGATTTTACTAAAGATTTAAACCATTTTATAAGTAGAAATAATTTGAAATAATTTGGTGGTCTTACTGACTATTCTTATCTTATTTTATTTAATCTTGTAGTGATTATTATTTTTACTATTACAAGTTCATATTTATTGATTAATATTTTTAGAGAATTTATTTTAATTTCTTTAGGATTATGTTTAAATTTTATTTTAGAAAGTAAAATTATTGTAAGTGAAGAATTAATTGCTTTATTTGGATTAGTAAATGTTATTATTAATTTAATTTAGGGAGTGATTTTAAAGAGAGAACTAAATCAGTAAAAGAATAAAGTGATTGATTTTGAATTGTAAGGTAAATATTTATATATAATTGAGATGATTTTGATTTTACAAAAACTAAAAAATAAGGTATTTAATTTATTAATATCAATATATATGCATATAAAGTTTTTGAATATATATATATATATATATATATATATATATAGAGAGAGAGAGAGAGAGATATGTGTGTGTGTGTGTGTATTGATTGGATTGATTATTTGTTGAATAGAATTTAAATATTTTACAAGTGAATTTAATGCACTTGAATTTAGCAATAAATATTAAATGCATGTGTTGTGTTTCAATTGCAAGTATTTGAAAGATTTAAATATTTTGATTATTTGAGCTTTACATTGAATGTGAAATTATTATGGTTATTATGAGTTAAATAGCAGTGATTTTATATCCAATTTCTATTTTGCGATGAAAGTTTGTCAATAAAAAATCACCTGGAATAAAAGTCCTTAAAAATGACACTCTTAAAAAATATAGGTTATTAATGAGGTGATCGATTCTTAGAAATAATGCCCTAAAGTATGTGTAGCCATTTTGAAGTGGCAATATTAAGAAATATTATTTTAGAAATACACATGAAATTATTAAATAAAATTATTTATGATAAAATAATTTTTATTTTCATTCAGATGTTATTAAAATTTAGAAATTAAAATTATAATTTATTAAAAATTTTTTGTTTTTATTATATGTAAATATTTATTGGATATTAACTCATCTGTTTGATGTTGGCAACGAGGTATGTACGGACAAGAATTCCTGTCTCTACTCTTGCCCCTGGTTTTAAGAGGGGATCCCTGTCCCCGCCCCATCCCTGAGTTTAGGAGAGAATTCCCATCCTCGGTTTGAGTGCGGCGATCTTCGTCCTTGTTTTATAATTAATTTAAACTTAAAATTATAAATTATAGTTAAAAATATGTATGTTTTATGTTATTAAAATGTAGGACATGTAATAATTAGTTTGTTTGTATGAATCGAGCCGTAAAAATCTAGGACATTGTGTAATCAATTTGTATCTGTAAACTATAAATTAAATAACTGATGTAGAGGGTGGAGTTCTCTTACAATATAAAAGGTTTAACAAAAATAAAAGTATTGAAGTATATAACATAGCCAAAAGCATATACGTATATATTTTCTAACATTTTTTGTTTTTCCAATGCATCACATCAAAAAAAATAAAATAAAATTAGAATCTTCAAATTAATCAAAGCCAAATAAGCATTTGATTCGGTGGAGTCATTTGCACAGGTAGACAATTGAAAAAAATTGAAAATGAAGTCTAAATTTGACAAACCAAATAAAAGAAAATAAATAATTAAGCCTTCACTCTAACTCTTAGCTGATTCGCCCTCTCTTACCACAAACCTTACTCTCCTCGTCCTGCCTAAGATGTTTCTTCTAAAGCCAACAATCTGAAATAACTTCTTCTAAATTCCAATCCTTCCTCTCTGCTAGTTTTTTTAGAGTATCTGTGCAGGAAGTGAACGTTTAATTATCTCCAGAACAAAAACATCTGAAATTTTCTTGCCAATAGCTTTCAACTTGTTCACAATACTGTTCATTTCAAGAATGTGTTCAAACACATTCTATTATCGTATTTTTTTTATACGTTCAATACAATAATAATAACAAAATTTACTTTTTATATCTTTCCAACCAAAAAATAAATAATATATTTAATTTATATCCAAATTACTAATAATAAGTAATATTGAAATTAAAATGTACATACATAAAATAAAATTTAAATTACACATCTCCAACACAAGTAAAATACAAAATAGAACAACCCATACATGTAAAATTCAAATACAAAATAGGCTAATAACACAGATTTTCTAATTAGAATATAGAAAAATTACAATTAAAACTGGATTGAAAATTCACATGAATACCATTCCCATAATCACCATTCAACCCACATCTAAAAAAAAAATTCAAATTAAACATTTCTTTCAGCTTTCTTTGTCAACCTATAGAAATATTAAAAATAAATACATAGCAAAAGCACATTTAGTTTATATCAATTACTAATAATATAAAATTAGAACAAATAACATTTAACATTAAATAATATAAAGCAAATTTTTCCATCTCCTTGCATAAATGTGTCAATGACATTTTTAATGCATGTTAAAATAGACTTTCCATCTATATTAAGAAAAATTAATAAAAAATTATAAATTGATAAAAAAGAAAATTTTATACTTTTACGTAACCAACTTTAAGTGCACATCAAATCTTCTATTATTTATGGATGTAATCGATTACGATGTGGGCTCGCAACTTTACCACTCGCACTAAAAGCCGACTTGGAAGCGACTATGGACACCAATATTGCTAATATGTCTCCAACAATCTAAGATAATAAAGAATATTTAAATTCATTTACTTTCCACCAATTTAAAATATGAAAAGATTGAATATGAGAGGCAAAATACTATTTTTCAAATATATCTCAAACTTGTCTTTTTATGTTCACTAACACGGCTTCCACAAAATCTCTAAATCCTAATATACGTGTAGTTTATTTTTTAGTTAAAACCACCAAAGAATGAAAGAGAACAAATGAAAAGCTGCTTGCACTAAAATCTTTTTGTTCCAAAATTTGATTTATATTTTTTAACCAAACCATGACAAAGATTATTAACTCTATCAATTTGAAATGATGAATTATCGTCATATATCATAGGAAAATAATACTCAATCAATTTTATTTTATATCTTGGGTCCAACATGGTAACTATTGTTAGGATCTCATGAACATCCTTCCAATATTTTTCAAATTTTGATACCATGATTGAAGCAATCTTCCTAATCTCCTCATAAGTAAACCAATCCACTTATCTAATGATAATCTAATCTCACAAATATGGACAAAGAACAAATTGGAGGTAGGGTATTTAGTCCTAAAAAAAAATATTTGTATCATCATAAAATGGTTTCAAATTATTTGCTAATATTTGGGCCAATTCCCACTCTTGTTCATTTAACAAACTCTTATATTGTGTTTCAGGAGCTTCAATCTAGAAAAAAACACCCTTATACTCCAATGTAGTAGAAATCATAAGATAAGTAGAGTTCTATCTAGTAGGACAATCAAGCACTAATTACCTATTACATGAAACATTTAACCTACATGCTGTTTCATCAAATTTTTCTCTCCTTTTAGATGTTGTGATCCAAAATATAATACTATTACAAATTTTAACAATTGTACTTCTAATAACAGACAAACCATCTCTACCTATAAAATTTAAAATGTGAACAGTATAATAAATATGAAATAACTATTTCCCAAGAATCATATCACTATTATCAAGCTTCTTTAATAAAAATTAAATTATGCAATTATTGCTTGAATAGTTATAAAGAGTTAAGGTAAATATTTTATGATCCATATTAAGATTTACCAAGGGTTTGAACAGTACATACACACATCTTGCATGTATGTAAAGCACGCACATATATAAACCTATATATATATAAACAAATATTTTAATTTGATAAAAAAATATAAAATAAATTAATTAATTCAAAATTATATTTTTTATATAAAATGAAACAAATTACCTTAAGATTTTATTGTGTAGGACATAAGAATCATCAATAAAATATATCGTAATTGCCATGTATCTCATTGTGATCTAGTAGTCTACATATTTGTTATGAAGGTAATTTTACTCTTGCTATGCTCAAAACAACTTAATATTTTGTGCCCTCTTCAACTAATATATCTCTATCACTTTGCTTTTAATTATTATAAGACACATTCTTCCACATGGGGTTAAGGGAATTTAAAACTTTTCTAAACCATTCATGCTTCATACAACTCAAAGGATACTCATGTATAATGATTATTTTTATAATTATTTCCTTGTTTTATTATGATCAAAACAATAAGTCTCTAACTTCACATTTCTTTCACTATCTGAAACTGATTTCAACTTCTTTGCGTAACGGACTATTTTTTTTTGTTTTTTATTTTTTGTTTTTGCATGATACAAGACTTAATATGATTGTGTAAATGTCTAGTACCATCTTTAGCTCATGCCATCAATTTACATTTATAGTAGTTGCACATGGCTTTTTTAATACCACCACTTTCTATTTTTTCAAAATATTCCCACTTAGTAGATCTTAATCTTTCTTTCTTTTGTAATGATGTCTCTTTGTCTTATACATCATCATCAATACTATGTAAACCTTCATCGACATTGTCCATTAATCGAGGTGAATGAGATGATGACATTTCCTACAAAATAAAACAAAAGGAATTAGTTACTATCTTTAAGTACAACATGTGTATCCCTTGCAAAGGCTATCATACAAATTAAAAAGATGAAATTTTTCTTAAAAAATATATACAAACAAAAATTACATAATACAACATATGATAATCTTCCTTTGAAATAAAATGGACATAACTACACAACATGTGGTCATATATTATTATTGTTTATTTATACATAAAAACAAAAGAAAAATGATTGTTTTTACATACCAATAGAAAAAATAAATACAAACAAAATATATATATATATAGAAAAAAATATATGTTTATTTATATTTAATATGATTTTCTAAATTTGACTAATTATATATTATAATGGATTTAGAGCCATTTATATACTTCGTTCTTAATGATATTTCCAATTGCTACTAATATAAATGCAATAGATCATAGATGTTAATTGCAAAGGCTATGGAAAAAGTTGTCTAAGAAGGAGTAATCACAATACAAGTGAGTTATTTTGTATACATTATGTTTTTCCATGTTTACATTATTTGTAGGTTTTGTCATGATGTCTTTCTTGTCTCAATTATTGGATTATTTATTTCTTGGTAAGTTGATGTATATAATATGTTGTTTTATCATTAGGCTGTTTTCAAATTAATATGTTTTTTAATATTCTCTTTCCTTTATTTATATTGAATATAATTATTTTTTTATTTGATTAACTACATATTATAATGGATTTAAAGCCATGTATATAATTTGTTCATAATGATATTTTCTGGTTCATTGAAGATGAACCCATTTACCATCACTCAACTTTCATTTGTTAGAAAACCAATTTAATGCTCAATTAAGTGCTTCTAGCCCACTTTCTAAACAATCAAGTACACATAACTAGATTCAATAAGTTTTAGGCATATGTATTATACTTGACAATATTACAAATGTTTATTTTTAGGCATATGTATTGTACTTAACAGTATTACAAATGTCTATTGTAATTAACAAGAGATTATTTAAGCTCTAAACCATGAAAAGCTATGAAAAGTACTAGCCACATAATACAACATTTTCAATAATATAGTTTCAATTACAAAAAAGACTTTGAAATCATTGGACTTACCTATGAAAAGCTACAAGCCAACTCGATATCTTCGGAAAAATAATCTAAAATAAAAGGAAACTTGCTATGGAATTGGAAATTTGCCTTGAAATCATTTTTGCTTGGAGTAAGACAATGATCAAATGTAAATGAGTGAAAGAATATAAACTCAATTTTAGGATTAGGGTTTTTTAATTGATAACACATGTAAGGGGTTGTGCTTGGACCAAATTATAAATAAGTTAACAATCAGCCTATAAAAAATTTATATAAACTAGCTTATAAAATAATATTGAATGAGTAACGAGTTAGGTATGGGGATGACAAATAATCCTCATCCTCAATCCATTTTGATAATAGAGACAATGCTTGTCTTTGTTTCCTGACCTAAACAAGCCAAGTCCTAGCATACATGGAAATTTTGCCAACCCTACTCATCCCTACTTTTAGGTTTTAAGTGATACTGGAAGAGTGGAAAGTAAAAAGATTATTGGTGTTTTAGCTAGAGAATTTTTGCTATCTTATGTATTGTTGCGAAATATATATATATATATATATGTACGATTTTATATTATCTTATAATTAGTGAACAAATGCTTAAGTGTTTGTATTATTATAAATTTAAGAGAAAGTAGTTGAAAATTAAATATGTTTTAGATGTGTGGATATCTGATTATAAGTTTGAATTATTAGAAATGTCTACATTATAAGAGGAAACTTTGCCAAAAAAAATTTAGTATATTTAAAGTGTATCACTAACTTTACTAATCTAGATGATGATGATGCAATAAAGATGGCACTAATTTTCTATGTTCAGAGGTTTTTATTAGGGAGGGATTCATGTGGTACAATGGAGTTATTTGAGTTGTAATTGGTTAATGGTTTGGACAACATTGAAAAACATGAGGACCAACAAAACTAACAAAATGTTATTTGCAAGAATGAATGTAAGTATACATGTACCTATAAATACAAATATTTGTATTTGATACAATAATGACTAAAAATATGCATATTTTGTAACTCCATCCACTTTGCAAGTTAACTTCTATAGATAATGAGAGTTTGTTGTTGCATGTAGAACAACATTCAATAAAGATAGCATAATGAGAATACGATGGAGATGGTCCATTATCCCCATTTGCACTTATATAATAGAAAATTTTACTATTTTGTGCCAATAATTTTATGGTGAATGCAACAGCAAAGGTAAATTTGTTATGTTTTCTTTGCTTTCGTTACTCATGTCATTGACTAATTGAGATGATGATTATCGAGTACTTCTACCTTAGGGTAAGAATAATGCACAAATAAATCCTGTAGATTAAATCTATGAACAATTAATATTACGCTCGAATACGTGAGCATGGTGCCTTAACATGATACACACAGAAATGATTATGATGTCTTTATTTGTCAATTTATTAAGTACTTGGCCATACAATATGATTTCGATCTCAGTACATCTAATGCCTAATGCTTAAGGAAGAATATGTTTCTTAGTTTATGGCTTAGACATTTGTAGTAGATATTAATAACTTGCCATGGATTGTGTATCATTGATGTTATTATATAATTTTAATTTATAAATATGTTTTTGACTTGGTTCATGAACAAGTTAAAATAATGTCATTTTTTTTATATTGTACATAGTAATGATCAATCAAGTTAAGACTTAAGTGCATTTAACAATAGTTGCGTAATTAATATGATCAAGGTAATGACCTCGAATCAACATGTATAACAATTCATATAATTTAATTTGAATTTCTTGCAATAAAAATAGGAGGTTAAACAATTAAAAGTTAATTGTTAATAAACGATTTTTATAGTGACAATGGTGTATATAATTTTTAGATTTGATATCACTATGTTTCACAATATAGAGAATGATATATTTTAATATTTTTAAATGTCATCTGTAACAGGATAGATTATAAAAAAATAATCAAATATCTCATAACTCGTATAAAGAAATATATGTGATTAAATTGTATTTGTCCCTCTTATATAATAAAAGTGATATCTTGAATTTTTTTAATTAAGTGAAATTTTAAAAAATGCATGGTCATACTCAAATAAATTAATATATAATATTAACTTCATTTAATAGAATAAGTCCACTAAGAATATCAAAGAAATATAATTGAACCATACGATAATGACACATTATATGCCTTGTGTTTAATTAAAATATATATAGGACAAAAATATTGAATTACACAATAATATTGCTCACGAATAAAGTAATGTTAAACTACTGACATTCTTATCACTTGGATAATCATGATATATTACTAGACACTACTCATTACTTGTAATATTAAAATTAGACTTGTAATACTAAAATTAAATTTAAGTGTTACTGCCAATGTTATAAGAATAATTGGATCGCATATTAAGATTAGGAATATAATATATATATATATATATATAATTTTAAATAGGTTTAAAATTCGTTGAACTATTTAAATTTTAATATTGACTAAGTGTATTATGTAAATATTGAACTAAATTTATTAGTGCCTACTTTACTAAATAAATTGAGTTTTATAAGAAAATTCAACTAAATAATTTAAGTCAAAATTAAAAATTTAAAATAGTAATATATAAATATATGATATTTACGTTTTTAAGAGTGTGCTTAAAGTTTGTTTTTACATCTTTACCCTTGAGAAGAAAAGAACGCACAAAACATCACACACTTAATAGCACTCTGATTAAATTTTCAATCGTGTAGATACCATAAAGATATAGAGGTATTTAATATATGTTTGTAGTTTGATAAAGATTGTCTAATTAAAGGTATGTACGTATTTATAGTATTGAAATATATACATATGATAATACTAGGATTTATAGCATGGATCTTGGAAAGCAAACTGTTTTTTTATATAATTTCACTGCACGTGTGTATACCTTTCATAAACTAATTGCAAGCCTCAACATTTAGCTTAATCCTTTTATAATTCTATTTAAATTTGTTCGCCAATTCTATTTCCCCTTTGGTTTTCTATAACTTAAGGAAAATTTTTTATTTTAAGATCTTGCTTCTCATTTAAGACATGAATCAATATTCTTAAAAGAAATTTTACGATACTTCTAAAACAATAACAAAATAAATCGTCATTTCTTAGGGTTTTCTATTCACCATCCTTCATCAATGCCTTTATTTTAATATTTCCACTCACAATTTTGCTTATACCACTCAATATCTTTCACATCTCTTAAAGATTGAAAAAAGTATTTATCATAAGTAAGCTCCTTAAAATATATCAATGAAATGTCATTGACATTTTGGACCTTATTGCCTATCTTATACTAATGGTTATTACATGTGACCTTTAAATTATTTAACACTATCTATGAAATGGAATTTATCTTCCAAATTTTGAATCCATTATTCATAAGCCAATAAATTCACCAAGCATTCAACAAAATAAAGATTAAAGGTTCTTAAATGTCTCTAATACATTTAAGGTATTTGCTTTAATATTGGCTTTGAGTTTAGTTACTAAAAGTTGTACTTTTATTGCACTAGTCATATTTTACACACAATTTTTGATAACAACGCTTAAGGTCAACTTGATTTCTAGCAACTATAGCAACAACCTCAATAACTCATGCAATTATTTCTTTTCATTCCAATACTTCAAATTTAACCTCTGACTATAATATAACATAAAACATAATTACATATAAATACACAAGTAAATAATCCTAAGGATTTGGTATTTTGCTTGGTTCACTTTAACTAATACAACTAGTAGTCTATAGAATCTCAAATCTTAAAATAAATAATCAAAATTTATCTAAATGTCTAAAGAATCAAATTTCAATCATTCCAAATATTTAAGACACTCAAATCATTATCTTAATTGTTGTATCACTATGTATTGCATATTGAATCTCAAACCTTACAATAAAACATGAAATTTCATCTTAATATCTAAAAGATAAATTTTCAATCATTCCTAATGTGCAGGAAACTCAAATCACTATTTCAATTATTGAATCATACTTAGATATAAAGAATCTCAAACCTTACAACAAAACATGAAATTTCATCTTAATATATAAAAAATCAATTTTCAATTATTTCTAATGTCTAAAAACTTCAAATCACTATCTTAATTATTGCACTAGGTAAAGTATGTAAAATTTCAAACCTTATAATAAAATATCAAATTTCATCTTAATGACTAAAAAATCAAATTTCAATAATGCCAACTCTAAAAATATCAAATCGTTGCCTCAATCATTATACCATTATTTAGAGTCTACAAATCTTAAACCTTGAAATTATAATCTTAATGTCAACAAAAAAAAAACTAACTTTAATCATTCCTAATATCTAGGAATCAAAAACCATTGCCTCAATCATTATATCATTACTTAGAATTTACAAAATCTCTAATTATTGCATTCAATCATTATATTATCATTTGAAGTCTACAAAATTTCAAACTATTACATCAATCATTATATTATTACTTAGAGTCTATATAATTTTAAATTTTAACTTATATCATCAATTAGAGTTTATAAAATTTTAAACCTTAATTTATATCATTATTTAAAGTTTACAGAATCTCAAATCTTAATTTATATTATTACTTAAAATCTACAAAATGTCAAAAATGATTATGATATCAAACTATAACGCTTCAAATTTCAAAATATTTGAACCACACATGACACAAGACATAACCTATAAGATTATAACAAAATTCAATATTTATTCAAACCTCATAAAAATAACAATTAGTTAATGCGTTTTAACTACAATCACAAAAAACACCTTTTGTTTAACATCGCATGAAATGTAATAATAGTAAAAGTCTTAAATCCTAAAAACTGTAGAATAACAAAAATTTAGCCAAATCCATCCACACGTGTAATTTTTCAATCATTTAAAATCATAGTAAACTATAGTTAGTTTTAAATTCAATAAATATATTAGTTTTTCATATACATAAAATACATATATACCAATACACAATGCATGCACATAATATGGTATAAAATCAAATCATACTTGTTTCAAAAATTTTATAACACTTAAATACTTTGGAAGTTTCTTTCAAAATTTTTTAAGAATATCTCTCTTCAATTACCATTTAGTAGGATTTTATATATCACTTATTACTAAATGAGCTAATGTCATCTATTGATGATATGTCTTACGTGAGATAAGCACAAATAAAGCATCTAATTTAAAAATAATAATAATAAATATTCATATTTGAAGGTAAGAGCTACACCCTCACATTGATTATCGATGAGTTCTCCCACATGTACAAATATTTCTTCACAAGAATATGAAAAATATTATACTTAGGGATATCCTCAAAGGTCTCTCTCATATCATATAAAATACTAAATAATAATAATAATACCAAACCCAAAGGAATGGCCACACTATAAAAACTTCTTATATACTTATAATTACCTACTAAACAAGTAATGAAATTCAATATCCTAACATACAAATCTTAATTTTTATGAATGCTTTTTTTATAAAACCACTTTCTTATTATTTAAAATACTATACATATGTTTATACTTAAATATCAATATACATAATACAAAAATAATTACAATAACATAATTATAAATATTTACAATCATAATAACACATATACTTATAAATAGTCACATAAATATATAACAATATCAAAGCAAATACTTTCATAATAACTTGTGATTAAACAATATTTTTGAAAACACATTCAAACACATACATACATTTATTATAATTTTTTTTAAAAAAAGTTCAATATATTTAACTCTTGACGATTATAATAAAACCTAATTTTAGTACTTTGACCTATAATTAATAATTAGCATTTATAAAGCTTCTATCCACTATCATAAAACACATTTTAATCCCATTAGAGTTTAATAATATAACTTATAATACTCAATCTATTTAATAACTCAATGTTCCTAAATTTATTGAAACCGTCCTTATATTGTTTAAAATTTTTTTTATATCTTAAGCGACATTATTATCTAACCAAATTATAACACAATACTTATGAAATATAATATAAGTTCTAATAAAAATATCAACATCTTATCCCTCATAACGCTAAAACTTTTCATATTTTAAAATTAATCATTTATCTTGACAGCATTATGTCATATGTTAACTAACCCTTAATTTTTTATTTTTATAAAATGTAATACATTTTCAAATGTCATAAAATTTTAAAAATAATAAAGACATATAAACAGTAATCCATTTTCAAATATCATAAAATTTTAAAAATAATAAAGACATATAAATAGTAATCCATTAAAAGTTTTAGGTCTAAATTTATACTATAACTATCTTAAATAAATTTTAATTGTAAAATATCAAACTCTACTAAATAGAAATCGGTAATGAACTATTTTCATTCAAAATTTCATAACAAATTAAAAACATAGAATTTGGTTCTAAAATTTTAATATGATAAACTAAATATAATTAGAAATTAGTATATAAAATTTTATAATTTTTAAGACGTTTTAATTAATAATTTTGTCATTCAGTTATTTTACAAAAATGAGTAATTTTTTTGTATTCTAAAGTCATATTTGAAGAATTATTAAAAATTAAAAATTAAATATTTTTTAATCAAACAAAATTCATAATAACCTTAAAGATATCTAATTTATTTATTTAAAATAATTCTAGCAAATTTAAAATACATAATTTTATAAAATTTATGAATTAAATCACTATCATAATATCATCTTTGTAAAAATTTTAATTTTTTTCTAATATATCTCTATAAATAAAAAGTTTTAATTTTTTATTCATGAAAAATTTAAACTCTAAGCATCACAATCTGATTATAAACTCTAAACACTATATTCTATAAAATATAAATAGCCAAACTAGTTATTAAATTAATGACAATCATTAATGTAAAAGCAAATATAAAATAAAGAAATAGAACTTACTATTTTTTTTTTTCCTCTTTTTTTTGTCTCTTGCTCTTGTCATTTCTTTCTCTCCAATACTCAAATCCCTAAATACAAATTAACTATTCTATTTATACTAATATAAAAAATCAATTTAATCTCTAACTTGATCATATTATTAATTTGACCCTTAAAATCATAATTTATTTTTAAAATATTTAATTATTTCCTATATAATACATATAACCCCAAAAACATAACTCATTATCTAAACATAAGTATATAGTATATACTTAGGAAATAATAGGCATTACACTCATAAAATAAAAGAATTCCATCTGTCCGGTAGAATCATCTTCACTCTCTATAAACATGTCATTAACTTTTATCGATGTAGTTTTTTCATCAACATAATATGCTTTATCATTGTCCACACTTTCATACTCATTATCATCATCATCAAAATATCCTCAGTTTTGTTCTACATTACCCTCAATGTCAATGACAAACTGATTTTTGAACAACTTGATCTTGTGGGGGTGATCGAGGTATCCTTTGCTTCAAAAAGAACTTCACATGGCCACAACCCTTGTTGTTGAATAATAATAATAACAGTTAAATAACATTTAAATTTCTATATAATCTGAACTAATTTTGCACTATAATCACCACAAGAATCTGCTAACTATAACGTAAATTTAATTTCATCGAATTGTCACTTAACCAATCTAATTCTATTCAATCCAATTGCTTTGTATTAAATGGGTCTTCTAAAAAAAATAAATGAACAAATGGTGTGGGCCGAGTGGACAAGCCCGCAGTGCATTTTATTAAAAAATAAAAACTATCTATAGCTTGAGTATTACACTAATCTGCACCTAACTGCCATTTCCTTCCGAAAAAAAGAGTATCAGAAAATCGGAAACCCTAAGAAGAGATGGGAGTGGAGAAGCAAATTTTGACCCCCGGAAGCGGTCCCAAGCCGGCTGCTGGTCAGAAGGTCACTGTCCACTGCACTGGTTACGGTTAGTCCTTTTTCCAACTGTCTTCCTCTGGCTTTTCCCAAATTCAGCTTTCCTAATAAAGTTTTGAATTTTCAACGCATTATCAGATAGTAACTTTGTTGTATTTATTGACGTGGATTAAAATGGGAACATGTTTGTTTGGTAATTTGTTTTTTTTTTTTTTTGTTCAATGGTGAAAATGTTGTGTCAGATCTTCAGATTTTAAGCAGGTATATTGTTATATGAACAAAAAACCTACGTATCTTTTCCTGAAATGAGTCGTAATTATGGCATGATAATCACTGATTTTTTGAGGAGGTGCATAAGTTCTGTTTTCGGAATCTACACGAAATAGAAAATATAGTGTTTTTTGTTTTAATTTTTCCATGCATTGTTGACTATTCTTTGCATCAGGGAAAAATGGTGATCTCTCTCAGAAGTTCTGGAGGTGAGGATAGTGTCCAAAATGTTAAATTATGGTCTCCGTTTCATTTTAGCTTTGTTTTTATAAATTTGGATTACTTATATTATATCCTGCTTCTTTTGTTTCAGCACAAACGATCCTGGGCGGCAGCCTTTTGCTTTCCAAATAGGCAAAGGTTCCGTCATAAAAGGTAACTCTATGGTCATGATTTTGGCCAACTTTTTCAAGATGCTGATTATATATAGCTATGTTTCCTCATCAAAGAGTAAATATATATGTATATATATGCAATTTTTTTTTTATTAAATGACCATTTGTTGAAATTTGAATATTATGCATGAAAACCAAGTTGCAATTTCTGCATTTCTTCTATAGCATTATGAGAAACAAAATTTGATATGCTGTGAAGTAATGGATGGTATTGCTTCATTTTACCACAAACTTCAATGATGCCTTTGCTTGAGAGTTGCCTGATATAATTAGATATGACTGCTTTGGAGATGGAAGTTTTAAATTCATTTAATACTCTTCCAGTTATTTGCTTAAGCAAGAAACTAATATCTTGTAAATTTTACATTTTGATTGGAGAATCTTACTTTCCCATGGCTCCAACCCTCTACTTTTTATCTACTGAAAAACCTTTTGGTTGTGGGAAGAAAAAGTTTCATGTGTTACTCCTCATTCTTTGTGCATATATTTCTTAGACAATGTTCACTTTTTAACACAATTTCAAAGCATTTATGAACACACGTTGAAATATTTTTAATGTATTGGTTATGAAATAAGTGTATTAGTTTAGACATTGTAAACTTCTATCCAACAAATAATAGTATTTTCATGCAATTAATTGTCAGAAACATTTATTAGTAAAACTCAAGGTAAGGATATCACTTCTCTGGGATGGCTGCTGTTTTATATGTTGATAATTTCTTTTTTATTTGAGATTTAGATATGGTATACAATGATAATAGGATATACTTCAAATTTATTTGGTGAGTACATTAATTGTGTTTAATTCATCTGTAGGATGGGATGAAGGTGTGATGGGAATGCAGGTGGGAGAAATTGCTCGTCTGCGGGTACTATTCTATTCTATTCAATCCTTTGAATTGCTTTTGATTTCTTTTTTTATGATGATAAATGTATTGTTCTCTGATGCATGAAATAGAGTGGTAGTGATTTTAATCTCATGGAAATGTTCAAGGGTGTACTTATGAGGCTTGATGTATTATATTAAGTTTACTGGCTCTTTCAGAAACACCTCAGATAATGGGGGAAGACTTTCCCATACCCCATTGGCAGGATTTGATATATATCATTGGTAGATGGTTGCCAAATTAATTTCAGAAATTGGATTTCGTTTCAGCAATAGTACATATGATTATGCTTGCTGGCAGACATAATATATTTCCCTCCCTAAAACAAGATTTGGCCCTGATTTTGGTTGGTTATTACAGAATTTATGCTTATGCTGTTTACTATTATTATTATTATTTTTTTTTCTGGGTTTCTTAATGTTGGTGTCTTTTCAACTAAAAAAATTGTTTTCTAACTATTTTCTCAATCATGGACTCTACCTATAATAAGATTTCAATTGAATTTGCTGATTTGTTTTGAGAAATAACAGCTGTGAAGTTGTGAAAGTTATTACCTATCTGCATAACTTGTGATTGATTTTCTTTAGGATGTACTGATCCTCTTTGACAAAAATGCAGTGCTCCCCAGATTATGCGTATGGCGCAAGCGGATTTCCAGCATGGGGGATTCAGCCCAACTCTGTCCTGGATTTCGAGATAGAAGTCCTGAAGGTGGAATAACTGCCTGATAGCAGCAGAAAACTTGTATGGATGCTTTCAGCAACCTGCCTTACCATGGAAATGTGGGGATGTTGTCCTTGAAACACTTGATAAATATTATATGGTTATAATAAAACGGAATGTTTTGACTTTTCCTATGTAATAACCTGCGCAACTTTTTGGCAACCAGACATTTAGTTTCTGTTCTCACCCACTTGTGTTTATATACTTGTCACTGGCAGGCTCATATTGTTGCCAAGTTCCAGTAGGCTTCAGGTCAGTTCCTGATTTAATGGTTTTGTGATAATTCAGATGATACTATTCTATAAGACTTTAGAAAAAACTACTACAAGCATATGCATAGTCATGTCCTCATTGAGAGAGAGACATATTTTGCTTGGATTCAAGGGATATTATATTGTATTCTATGTATAAGATGATTCGATTAGTTTCTTTAAATTTTAGGTGAAGTCTTAGCATATGGCACTTAAAAGAAACCAAAATCCATGGCATGATCTCATCCCTTTTTGCTTTTCTTTTCTAGTGATAAGATTTGACATTCGAAGTTCTCCTTTTAGATTTGTCAATGTCGGCCATTTCACTGCTGATGTCGACGCAGATGATTTACAGATTTTTTGAATCGGTAGTGTAACGTGCATGAACCGGCATGACACACCACTAGGCCATTAAAAAAGCATCGCGTTGGAGAGGTCAAATGCGTTGGTATTGAGTTCATATTTCAACTGTAAACGCTCAGTTGGTCCACACGAAAATTATAGTAATTAATTAAATTTTTTATAAAAAAAAAAAAAAATTACAATTTTGTTTTAGTAACAATTGCATAAGAATTTAAATTGAGTTATATTTTAATAATTTTAATGCATGTTTTTTTTTTTTAAATAAAAAAAAATGTTATAAGAGTATGACCCAATAGAATATAAAATGAATTATGAGTCATATTAAATTTATTTTCTAAGAATTAGGCACAATACCTGCAAGAGCTTGACATGACACGACACGGGAGTTGTTTTAAGTCATTTTGAACATAGACATAAATAAATAATTTAATCGAACAGTTTATATCAATAAACTCGTATAAAAATTTATTTATGCAGCATTTTTATGGTACATTTAAATGTGAAAGTATACTAATATCACTTCTTAAAAGTACTATAAAAAAAATATATTTAAATTTATATTTTTATGGTTAAAAAGATAAATTAATTTAATTCTTAAGAACACTTATTAATCTAATGAAAAATAATAATCAAATTTAATGTAGTCTCATCTTGTAATTTTTTTTTATATAAAAATTAAAAAAATAAAAATTAAGAAATAATAGTAAGATTTAGTGTAGTCTCATCTCTAATCTTTTTGGTATAGAAT
>CP135546.1:3585801-3643501 GCA_032402905.1 Khaya senegalensis | reverse complement strand
TATACTGTTAATTATAAAATAATAGATATTTTATTTAAATTATTTATTTTAAATTTATTTTTTAAAATATAATAAGTATTCATAATTATGCATGAATATTTTAATAAATTTTATATTATATATATATTTTTAAAAAAATTAATTTTAATAAAAATTTTATATTTTATATATTTAAAATATGTTATTATTAAAATAATTTTTGTTCAAAAAAATATATTTTATATTTAAAAGTTACTAATTCTTATTTTTGAACAAATAGTACTGATTTAGATATATAACCTAACACTATAGAATTATTAAGTATTTATCCTATGGGAAGGGAAGACATTTTTGATTCAGCATTTCAAATCAATGCTTTAGTGGGTCAACTGTCTCAGTGTTGGAGCATTGGAAAGTTCAATTCACTTTCACTCCTTTATTTGTTAGTTTGTTTGTTTGTTTGGGTTATACAAAGTTTCCTAATTTCTGATTAACTCATCTAATCAATTCTACATGATAATAATTCATATTATGATTTAATGGATCCCTCAAGGTAAGAATTAGGTAAAGGTAACTTACACAACAACGTTTCTAAATTTGAAACTTAGAATATGAAGAATATTGGTCAGCTATGCCAAGTTATACATTGACCAGACCAACAAATAGTTGCATGCATACATACATACATACATACATACATACATACATATATGCATGCATGGATACTGGTATGGATATTAATTGGTTGAGTAATAACAGTGGAAATGACAAAGGCTCTTCAATTTCAAAAAGGGTTAGTTTATGGGTCCCCTATGTTTTTGGAGTATTTAAATGTCTTTCACCTATAAAATCAAAAAATAAAAAATTAAGATTAGAGGTGTAGGTCCATTTGATGGATGATAAATGATTATGTTGTGCCAAAAATGATTTTCTATTTTAATTTATCTTTACCAATTTAGATATAGAAACAGATACATATATAGGGCTAGCAAGCTGGCAGTGGCAATGATTGTCTATCCTTGCAATCTTTAACGAAGACATACTTGTGACTATTTCAGGCTTCGTTCCATGTCTTTCTGCCTGTCTTTTCTTCATCTTCCCACCTCCCAAACTCCACATATTTTTGTTACCGCAATTATATATTACTTAATTATATAATAAATATATATATATATATATATTATAAAAATATTATAATAAATAAACACCTACGTTTTTTTTTTTAAATTAATGCTATACAATCATAATAATAAACAAAAAGGCAGTAATATATAAATAAAATAGTAAGCCATGCTTATAAAGTGATAAAATATATTATTGTTATTGTTGTTGTTGCTGCTGCTATTATTATGCATCAAAATAACGATAATAATGGAGTGTTGCATATGCATAGAGGAATTATATATGCATATAGGAATTGATTGGAGGGAGTTGAATGCGAAGGAGACACAAAGAATACGAGCAGTGATGGGAGATAAGGAATGTGGGGTCATTTGATAGCTGCACTATCAGAAAATAGCATGCAATGCATGGTCTCCATTTTTAATTTCATCCACTCTTTCAATCATCTAACTCCATATTTTTATTATACTTCCAACTGCAAAACACATATTAATCATCATCAAAATAGATCAACAAGATTTTCATTTGTTGAATTGCTAGAAATATTACCTGATACATATTATCTACAATATATAATTTTATAAATTAATAGTTGTATAAGAATTAAATTAGATGATATTTTAATTAATTAAAAATTTTACAATTTTAACTTTGACATCACATGGCTTATAAATTATATCAGGTCGACTTCCTAAAAATTAATATGATATCAAAAACTAGTATTTTTTTTTTATGTAATTTCTATAAATACAATATCAGAGAATTGGGTGATTTTTTTAACTTTACAATGAGTAGAGACAAGAGAGAGTCGAAAGTACTGGTACTTGCGTATAATGAAATTTCACCATCAAATGAAAGGCATCTTGGTGTTTGCATGGCCTTTATTCTTTTGATCGTCAATGTCAATTGCATGCATTAAATAGTATTATCCAAATCCAAACCTGTGTGCAATGCAAGTACCCAATTCATACTGTTATTAATGATGATTCTCTTCTTGATCAAATTGCTGCTACGTTGGAAGATAAAATATGGTAAAAGTTTATTCCCGTATGATTAGGAAGAGATTTCACTATAATTAATTAAATAAGTATCTATGATCAGATTGCATTTCACTCTGCCCACCTTGCTTCTTCATGCATGTGTAACACGTGTTCTACGTATACAAAGTTAAAAGATCAGTTATTAAATTTGTTATTTACAAAATAAAATTAGTTAATTGCAGTCAGACTAAAATGAGGGTCAAACGAGAGAGATAAAATCAAAACTCTCACAAAATTATGTTATTTGAATATTATAAAAAAAAATATACCTCTATGATTGATTAAGATGTGAGTTAGAATATTTAATTTAGTGGGGAATAGGTGGTGGAAGTCGAGCCACGTTGCCTTCCATTCCCTTCCCTTCCCTTCCCCACAACGCATGTTGGGGTTTTCCCAGACATAAATGAATCGGACCCTTAACCACACCGACCGTGCATTCATTCCCCTTCTCTAAAAATATAAGTAAATCTATAAATTTAATAATCTTGCTTTTCCCATTTTAATTTATTATTTCATTCAAAATTTTAAAATCGACATTCATATTATCCCAAGGTTGAATTAATTAGCTGTTACAGTTCGTATATGCAAACTTTTGCAGGGTCCATGTGATGAGAATTGGTGTCTTCTCCGTTGGATTCTGTGCGTTACGAGCGTTAGTGTTAAAAAATTGATGGATTATCTAACATCTTTACAGCTACGTTTCTGTGCTTTTAATTTGTTTTTCAGAATCTTAATTTGTAAATTATTTACAGTGAATAACAATTTATATACCATTGGTAGGTTGGTCCGTTGGTGTGTCGGCTACTCGTTGCTAGCCCAAACTCGGCCCAAATTTCATGATGTTTGGAGGATTGCTTAAGAGTGCCTCTAAAATTGCTCTGTACCCAATCTCCTCACCAAAATGCACATAATCTGATTAGTTGAAAATTCAGAAACCACCATTTGAAATTTCATATTCATATACATGTATTGTATTAAATTAACAATGATGCAAAAAATTCTTGCAGGGTATAATATTTATGTATATCATCGTCGTTTTTTTCTTCTTCCTTTCATTAGAATGACTTGAAAGAGCACAATCTAAATGAAAATGTTCATGTCTACATCTTAATTTAACATCGGTGTCAATATAAAGAAATTAATTTTCGGCTCAAGAAAATTAAAAGACATGCATGCATATGCAATGATAATTCTAGGCACAGCCACATCCGTAAGAAACGGAAGCAGAAACATTTTGTTTTGCCATCTCAAGCTGCTTTCTTGTACTTTTCACCTCATTGAGAACATTTCTGGACCATTCAGCGAAACGGGTTTCATTGTATCCAATTCTTCCATTCTTGTAAACTGACATGCAACGACGATCATCTTCAGAGTATGGGCAATTCTCGCCGTCGGGATCTCGCCATGCACCGCGGTGATTCATCCCGGACCAGCT
This sequence comes from Khaya senegalensis, assembly GCA_032402905.1. NCBI lineage: Eukaryota > Viridiplantae > Streptophyta > Magnoliopsida > Sapindales > Meliaceae > Khaya > Khaya senegalensis. Next base: position 3,639,925 of record CP135546.1, on the reverse strand, counting down.
AGCAATCCAGTGAAATACATACTGGCCAACGCCGGCGAGCTTAAGCCATCCTTTGGGGAAGAATTCCATGACGCTGCTGTTTCTGTCCATTAGGAACATGTTCGTTAACTGGGCTCCGTGGGGAGATACCAGAATGTCTGTCTTGCTCATTAACTTCACCTGTTCCAATCAACCAATCGTCTCAAATTTGTGCTAACCATAGCTACTAAGTCTGAACACTGAACATGATTTATTTTTGACAATTCAGATATATATATATATATATATATATATTTCATTTTTACATGAATGACAAAATTTTTGTTAAAGAAAAACAAAAAATCGCACAAAGTCATAAGAACAAAAACCCATGTAGAATTATTTTTGTAACTTTAATATGGTGTGGAGGATGATTACAGAGTGTAAAAGAGGAATAAAATAATTCGATAGCTAAACAACCAGCTATAGTGTTTTCTATTCTATAAATATGATAATAATAGAATTGCATAGAATTAATAATGGGCAAACAATTCAGTCACTTAGTACGAATATGCGAGGGAGGATTAAAAGAAGGAAGAGTTTTAGTACATAAAATTAAATATATCTGTTTCTCAATGTAACCCTAAAAGCTTGATATTTACATGTGCATAGAGCTGAGATAAAGTTTTTAACTTAATATTTGCATAAACCTGCCAATTAATATTTTTTAATTTTTAAATCTGTATATTTAGATGTTATGAAAATAAATGAATAAATAAATTACATTTACGAAGGTTTTGATATCAAAAATAGGTAAATTCATATGAAAATCACAGAGTTTATGAGTTGAATGTACATGAGTAGGATATAAGTTTATGAGCAATAAAGAATATATATATATGTATATATATATATATATATATAGTGATCTGAAATATAGAGTGCTCTAAAGTAGAGGAATCATATCATACATAATTTTTCATAGAAGTATTGGTAGGGTAAGAATGGTGCAATATGCAGTCATGGTGCGATTGGTAGCTAATTATTGCCAGGTGGGCGTCTTCCTCTCCCATAAATCTTGGCCACAATTAAGTTTCATTTAATTATGTAATTTATATATGTATCTTTCCATAAATTCGAAGGCTAGTCAATTTGGCAGTACATAATGGAAATGCCATCTAATTTCAATAAACTAGCTAGATAGTCGCCTAAAAGAAAAATACTATGAGCTGAAGTGAAGATATCTCATTCTAATGCAACATGATCTTTTCGTTTCCCTGTAAGAAAACACAAATCCTTTGGCTGTTTAAAAATTTACTTTCAATAGTATAAGAAATATTATTAAAATGGCTACAATATTTACTATTTTTCCTTAACATGCTCCTTAGTTTTAATTTGATAAATAAACTTGGATTTTGTTTAGTATTAAAGCATGTTAACTTTAAAAGTATAATTATTGATACGATAAAAATATTAAATATTAAAATAAAATTTATGAAAAAATTGATGGTAGTTAATATTATTTAAAATTTACTTTTAAATATATATAAAATTACCACAATTTCAAACCAATTCTTAACCAAATTAACCAATAATAAAAGCCTCTCTCATTTTCTCGTCTTTATTTGCTCATTTTTGTTTATGGCTATTCACTCCGAATTGGCACATAGCATTATCATAAAGATAAGAATCATAAAGATAAAAATTCTCTCCTTATCTTTTCTAATTTGAGGTGTTCACATCTTATAAAGCCAAAAATAGAAAACACAAGGAAAGAATCCTTGTCTTATTCATAAGCCACTGCATAATTATTATACAACATGCAATAGTTTAAATTTCCAAGAATAATGAGAAGGAAATTAACTATACTAACCTGTTCACAGAAAGTAAGATTGTTCGAATAAGCTACCATCAACCGGCAACCTTCAACTTTTGCACACTCTTTCTGAAATATTCTGATGACGGCTGATTCATTGCTGAAAGACCTCGGCCCAGTTCTCATAAACAATGTCATCCCAATACTATCCTTATTTTCCAGGCTCACGTTACAATACGTTCTTGCCTTGCATCTCATCAGATCGTAAACCTCCATTCTTCTATTTCTCGACATTCCTCCTTCGTTGTGTCTCATCACAACAGCCTTTTCGAAGCAAACTGGTTCATCTTCGTTGATCCCATCAAATCTTTCAATTCTTGGTTCGCCATTGAATGTTGCTTCCATTAGCGTTTTCAGCCACAGCCCCATTCCCTGCCTGAGCTCACCCCAGTGGTACAAAATCCACCTGGTGGGCAACTCGCAGTTGTTTTTTTGATGCCATGCAACGAATGGTACCATTGCTGATAATCCATGCCAAATGTTTCCGTAGTCGTAATGGTTGTAAGACACAAAGGTTAAGCCCCTCATTAGAGTGGCGTTGTGAGGTAGGGTTTCCGGCCAGGCTAAAGCATAGTAATTCCAGGAACCGTCGTGTGTTTCATGCCCTTTGAGACACAGTAATCTGTTCTGCGATGAATCGGACGGAAACTGTTGGTATTGCACCTCGCCTTCTTCGTGAGAATCGTACATTGAACTCATAAACCATGTGTGACCCTGCAGGGCTTTGTCTGCATAACGTAAGTCTTTGAGCGGGAGAAACGTGACTGAATTGCGAAGCTTTTCCACCATGGATTTGAAGGCTTGGGTGCAGTTTGTTACCCTTTTCCATTGATGAATAAAGTTCCATGAAGTAGAAGGAGGAGGAGCAGAAGAAGATGGTGGATTGTGAAGGGATTGGATTTGGCAGAGAATAATGAGAGTAACACAAACGGCTAAAATGAACAGCGATATCTTTGGGGAGTAACAGGAAAAATATGAAACGTTGCGGCTTTGGTGTTTCTTTGAGTAGGTGGCGGCGGCGGCGGCGGCGGCTGTTCGGTCTATGTGAGGATGTGATTTGATCATGGTGGAGAGAAATGGGCAAAAGCTGCTTATGGCTAAAGTGGTTCTTGTGAGCTCCTTTTGCTGCATCAAAAGTTGACAAATGCTCACAACTCAGCTCTCCATATCTAGCACAATCAATTCTCTGGAAAGAATATTGATTCTGTTAATCAAAAAGCATGCGGAAATGGAGATGACAAGAAATTAATTACATAAATTTTGACCATAATGGAGAATGAGGAATTAAAGAAAGGTGGATTCTAAGTTAGAGGGTTTACAAAAAGACTGAATAGAAAATTGAAAAGAACTATATTTGTTGTTTGCTTTTGCAGATTCTACACATGTTCGCCTCCTGCCTTTGTTTCGTCGATTGATTTATTTAATTATTTAATTTGACTTTTTGTTTATATCCTCCAGATTTTGTGGCAGGAAGCATGAAACTCTGTTTGCCTTGCGAAATTATATGACACTTTGTTTAAAGGAGAAATGAAATGAATGCTAGTGTCCAACAAATTATATAATACTAACAAAATACAGATAAAAAAAAAAAAATTTGTGGATTTTGACAATGTAAACAAATTTATAGTTCAGTTTTAAATAGATTTTTCTGAGATAAAAAGAGTAATAGAATTTCAAAACAAATTTACACACCCACATTTTTCTCATTTGGATCTCTGATGTTTAGATACTTACGGACAATGAATCTCAACCATCAGACAATTTCAATAGCTAAAATTCATGAACAATTAATAAATTTTATTTAATAAAATTAAAAGAGTTAATTTATTATACAATTAAAGTTCTTTCAAATTTTGTCTTTTTTAATATTTTTCTCTCTCCTTTCCCACTCTCTTGATAATAGGACTTAAATATTTTGATATTCTTACAATTACATATAAAAAAAACCTTGAAAAAAAAATGCGGAAATATTTTACTATCTCAAGAGAGCAAGAAAGAAAAGAGAGAATTATTGAAGAAGATAAATTTTGAAAGAACTTTAATTGTATAATAGGTTGTCAGAAACTTAATCCTTGAAATTGTATTATATTATAATTATAATTTTTTCATATATTTTAAATTTAATTATTAAATTTATTTGATATTTGAGATTTTCAGTTAATAAATTCTTTTAAATCCTAAATGCAAATATATATATATATATATATATTGTTCTATTTTGGTACCTTTATTAACAAAGTTGGAGTTAAAATTATATATAAAATTAGGTTGCGTAAATTATTCTAAATTTAAAAAAAAAAAGAAGAAGATGCATTTACAACAATAGCTGAAAGATGAAGTTACTTGTGAATGATATCCGGAATTTATTTAATCCTCGAACTTCTATGCTTTGCATAGGGATCCCAAATCCTATCTGTATATACATATAGATATAATATTTCAAATGCCGGTGACTTTGTGCTAATAAAATTAATTTCAAAGGGGGACACCCATACGATGATTAATCATAAAAGCAACAACATTATGATTATTAACCAACTTTGGTTCGTAGACACATAATTATGTGAATATGCACACAAATGGCTTAATCATATACAAAATGATAATATGGGTTGAATTTGTAGATAAACTTATTTGACAAACTTAAAAATATATATTGCTTGAGAACAAACAATATTTAATAGACTCAAATTTATGAAAATTACGGCCTGATACTCGAATCAAGCTCATGTCCTCGAGTTATTTTAATAATTAAATATGTTAACGATATTATAATTATCTGGCGAATGCAGCATTGCATTCAAATTTTGTCATTGATCTTCCTAGTAACTCAAAATAGCGTGGATTTCATATTTTGCACCTTTTCTTGAACTACAAGAAACCAATTTTCTTGTAAATAATTAAGCCATCACGATTTTACTTACACACACATGAACAAAAGATAAAGGAAGTAATACAGCACTTTACAAATAACAGGGAATAAGTGGATAATTAGACCAAAACTCACAAATCTCAGATATAATGAAAAAAAAAAAAAAAGACTACATAGCGAAAAACTTTCTCAAAGAATATTTTTACAAATTTTAACTTAAATATATTTTCTTAATAAATAATAGACATATATGAGTTCAAAAATTTAAAATGCTTCAAGAGTGTATAAATATGAGGTTTTTAGCTCAAAAGAAGTTATTGAAATGAGTTGCAAACGAAAAATTTTATAAATTTTAAAGAAAAAGTAGCTGTTATGAATCATTATATCAGTACAAAATTTTGAATTTGAAATAAAGAAATTCAAATGTCAGTTACTACTAAATTTCCAACAGTATTCGAAATTTTAAAATTTCAATATCAAATTCTAGATTTAAAAATAAAGCTTCTGACGCAATTTGAAATGAAACTAGAAAATGTTTGCCCAAATATGTATATTTGGATTTCATTATTCATTTGTTCCATATTGGACTACTTACTATTTACCGGTTAACTATTGAACTAGCTCGTATCCATTGGTTTAATTTTGGACCAATTACTGTGCATCAGTTCAATATTCATAAAAAATTTATAATGTTGAAAATTTATATCTAAATATTTCAATTTAAAAATTTTTATGAAGTATAAAAATTAAACAATTTAAGAAATTTATTTCATGAAATTAAGATTGAAAATATTTGGGCTTATTTCTAACATTGGCATCTTATCAAAACACATACAAGCTTTATATAAAAATGAACATTGAAAAACACCTAAGCTAGTTTCTTGAAATTTGAATATTTCTTTCTTGATTTTAAGCTCTTTATAATATGCCATTGACTTGAGGGTCTCCTGGTGATGATATACCTTTGAAGTCATAACTTTCAAAATTTTAATACTATCAATTAAACAACAAAGTTACAAGAAATTTTTTTTATTAAGAAGTAATAGATCAAAATTTCTTATTATCAAATTATATGCTTATAAAACTTTGGAGCTAACAATTTCAAACTTACATTTCCCTAAGTAACTTATGGAATTGAACAACGAAATAAGTTTTATTGCCAATCCCTTACAGTCCTCAAATGAAATTATGAATCACAATAGTTAGAGGTATTTCTACAAGCCTCAGGTGAGATTTAACAAAATTATGTATAGATAATTATAAAAATTAATAGAAAATATATCTTAATAGTAAAATTATTATTTTAGAAAGTTAATTGACTAATTAAAATAATAAAATAATTAAAATAATCATACCTTTCTAAAAAAATAAAAGCATAAATAAAATAAAAAATAAATTAAATTCCTCCCCTTCTTCTTCCTACCGTTTGCAAAAAATTAAATAAATTTATTATGTATAATTAAATAGCCAAACTACCATAAACTTGAATCCAATTCAATTCAATTTAGTAAAGCATAGGTATTTAGAATATTACATTTGATAATCAAAGGAATCATTCTTATAACTTATAATTTATTCATTAGTACTTATTAAATTATCAATATAATTTGATAATTAGTATAAAGCAAGAGTTTTATTTATTGACAATTAGGATGTTTTGCCATGAGCTTTTTCCAAACCAATGATTCCATTAGTTGAAAAGAATGAAGGGTAGTCAACATAATTGGTGAAGAATGCTTTTTGTAGATTGATTTCAGTAGTCTTGAATTTACAGAGCTAAGAATAACAAGTATTTATACACTAAAAATGTAAAGGAAAATCCTAGTAGAATGTAACGATAAATAAGCCATAAGACAGATTATTTTGAAGATGTTCTTTCTCTGTTAAGTTGTTAATTCATCTTATACTTACACATTGCACTGATATAATCATTGCATACTATCTTCATTCTTGTTAAGTGTATATTCTTCATTTAGTAAGGTCAAGCCTTGAGTGTTACTCCGTTGTAACTTATTAACCAAGCATTGCTAACACCTCTTCTCAAGCTAAACTATCATCTATTACATTTGCCTTGTTTTTAAAGTAACTGAAATTTTCTTTTACAAGAGGCTTAGTTAAGATGTTTGCAACTTGTTATTTTGTAGACAAATTCTTTTCTTCAACTTCTTCATTTGAAACTTGCTCTCTTAGATAATGAACATCAGCCTCAATATGTTTACTTTTGCTATGAAATACTGGATTGACAGTAAGAGAAGTTGCTCCAAGGTTATCACATTAGATGAATGGTTTCTTGCTTAACTTTAACTTCAATTTTATTCATCCATGCTATCTTTGCTCTTGTTTAAGCCATTGATTTGTATTTTGATTCAATACTTGATCTAACTACTATCCTTTGCCTCTTAGAATTGTTGATATATATCATAAATCTAATAGCATTTTAGATGTTTGGCATATTTATATCATAACATTTTTTTATTTATACATATTATTTGATTATTTCATTATTACATATTTGTGTAATTAATAAATGTAATAATATCTTTAAAATAGTAAGTTTAATTAATTAGATACTATTCTTAAATATCCCTAGTCAAACATTATTATGAATAAAGTAACAATCAAACATTATTATGAATAAAGTAACAATAATGTATAGAAATTAGTATATATAATGACTGATAATAATATATATGTATTATGATATGAAATATCAAGTCAATACATGGGTACGAGTTAGTGAATTAATTTACTAGACCGATTTATTATGAGAATACTATATGAATCATTATATAAGTGTCATAAGTGATTCTTATAGTGATAATGGTGTATGTAATCCTTGAATTCAAGATTATCATAGTTTTCAATATAGATAATGACATATTTTGATATTTACAAATATCATATGTAAGAAAATAGATTATAAAAAAAAAAAATTGAATATGTCATAATTCGTGTAGAGGAATGTGTGTGATCAAAATATGATTTATCTTTTCTATATAATGGGAATAATATCTTAAACCTTTTGATTGAGTAAGACTTTGAAAAATGTATAGTCATACTCAAATAAGTTAATATAGTGATCTTGATTTAATTTGATAGAATAAGTCAACTCAATATATCAAAAAAATATAAAATTAAATCATACAAGAATGACATATTTTATATCTCGTGTTCTATTAAGATATTTAGAATAAAAGAGTTAAATTATATGGTAACATTAATTATGAATAAGGTGATATTAAATAACTAACATTCTTGTCACTTTGATAGTTATGATGTATTGCTAGATATTGTTTATTACTTATAATACTAAAATTAAATTTTAGTATTACTATCAACGTAACGAGAATCTATTGGATCATACATTAAGATTAAGAATAATATATATATATATATAAAATTCTAAATGGGTTTATAATTTATTGAATTATTTATATATTAATTTTGATTAAACCCATTATGTAAAAATTGGATTAAATTTATTAGTACTTATTTTACTATATAAATTGAATTTTATAAAAAAATCCAATCAAATAGTTTAAGTCAAAATTAAAGATTTAAAATAGTGATATAAATATGTGATATTTTCATTTTAGAGGTATATTTATAGTTTGTTTTTGCGTTCTTACTCTTGATAAGAAAAGAACATATAAAATATCACACTTAAATTATAGGAGTTAGTATTTCAAGTTAAATTTCTTATCACATAGATACCATAGAGATACAGAGATAATTGATATGTGCTTGTGATTTGACAAAAATTGTCTCACTAGAGGGACGTACATATTTATTGTATCAAATCATATACATATGATAATACTAGAGTTTGTCGCATGAAGTTTGGAAAGCAAATTATTTATTTTGTGTATTTTCATTGTGTATATGTATTGGTTTACTTACAAGAATACCATGAAACAAAATTTTCACAGAAGAAGATTGCATAGCTTATTACTAATTTTTTTTTTTATCATTCAAGTCACTTGCCTAACTTGTATCAGTATAACCAATTAGTTTCAAAGATTTTTTTAGTTTGTAGAAGAGTCTATGGTTGATTATTTCATTCAAGCATCTAATGTAACACCCCCTTCCTTTCATTTTTATTCATGTGGCATATAGTACATTGAAATTATCAAAAAGACAAAAATCAACGCTTTCTCATAGTGAAGCGAAGTTTTCATTTGTTCAAAAGAGTTTATAGAAAGTAACCACATAAATAGTAACAACTAAAATAGCATTATTTTTTTTTTTCTAAAGAATTGTTATGCATTTTAATGAAATTAATACTTCAGAGTATACGGAAAGGAAATTACATAACAATGGCCTAAACCTTAGATATACTATGCCCTGTATGAAAATCTTTGCCTCAATTGCACTTTCCGAAACCGCCACCGCAATATCGTGTTTACCTGAAAATAATAATCCTACAAAGGGGTGAGCACACCACATGGCTCAGTAAGATAATACAATACTTAAATAAAGGAAGGGGCATGTTATCTGAATCCCTACTTATTTTAGCCATTTCACGCAATTCCATACACACAAGTAAATGTATGCCCACATATTAATGTACATGTTCCAACAAGCATATGCTCAATAATGTACACAAGATATCATATCATCTCCTCTTGAATTCTAAGCACTATATCATCTATGAATTCGGTATAAATATCTCAATCAAAGTAACACTCTACATGATATACCATATACAGATAATGCAATCTCAATCAATATATTTTCTAAATGAATCACGTTATCACCTGTGTCCGCTTAAATTTTATTTCTATTTTTATCAACGAACACCTACATGATCATATAAAATCATTACATAGTTATTCGTATAAATAACGACTAATGCCGCGGCCCATTACAAAGGAACTGCTTAGAAGCCGGTATAACCACATAGTATCAGTCACACACTCGGCCTGAGATAGCCAAAATATCCTAGGCACACAATCAATACCCACATAGGATATAGATATTTCAAACACCTAAATATAGATACAACCGAGGGTATTAGTAGAACGATAACACTGTTTCTGTATGCCATTTCCACTCCTGAAAGGTTAGTGATAGAAATTTTATTGCGTTTATAAATGATCGATTATACTAAAGAACAGTATAGATCATGGTTGTTACTCTAAGCCACTGGCCATTTGGTGGACAGCTGTGGATTCCACCTACCCCTCAGGGTACCACAATCTTAACGTCACACTTCCATTAGGAACTGGCTTACAAGCCCAGCTGAGGGAGATGGAACATATATATTCGATCCACGTATCACAATTATCTCAATACTGGTCCATTACCAGTCTATGTTATCATACATTAATATTATCTCTTTATTTTCACTGAAGCAAGACAACCTGACAGTTATACTATGATCACAAATACACGTCCTCCATTCTTTATCCCATACTAGAAATTCTTTCACCTACATTAAACCTTGACTATACTATTATAAAGACACATATCACTTTAATCCTAGTCGTTCGTTAACGTGTACGGATGATAACAATGTAAACTCATAAACACACTTATAAACGTGTAAACTAATAAATCAAATGACCCGCAATACATCCAATACACCTTTTCAACAATATCCTCAAACTTCTTACATGATCTTCAATCTATTATGGATTCACCCATATTCTTTTTGTTTCATAAGCATTCCGGTGAGCTAGACAAGATTCTATATACTAGAAGTGACGCGACCTAGATATTGCCTAACCCATTATCTTATTTAACTCCTAACTTTCCATTTTCAAGCTGATGCTAGCTTCCTGTTTCTACAAAGTTAAGTTCTCTCTTAAATAATTGAGACCTATCAAAGTGTATTCAGACTTCAACCATTTCTGCCATTTATAGTCATAACGAAAACCCGATTGTGACTGCAATAAAAGGTAATCCTAGACCCAACTCTTCATATGAAAACCAGAATACAAAGGGAGGTCATGAATAGCTAAATGAATAGTATTTCTTATAGGAATTCGGCAAGAGTTTGTCTATACCTATAAGTTGCCCTACCTGCACAATAAAACCATGACAGTCCCCATACCAAATAAAACACAACATGTTACTGCCTCATTGCAATTCACACTAACACAAGCAACTCTTAGCAGATAGAAGTATTCTACCATACAGTTTGAATATAATAGGCACATGGATTCATTTCCTTATAGATTTGTCATAATTAAGTAAATTATGAATCGTGGTCATGATATCCACCGTACACTTCAATATATGCATACAATAGTCATTTGTCCACACCGGGTTCCTTAAACCAACAGTATAATTAGTTCCTTTAGGGGTTGCACGTACTTAAGGACGCTATAGAAAACAGCTGCTACCAACTATGGATTTAACATACCCCGCGGGCACCATAGCTTTTATTATCATTTCTCAATTGCTATGGGTTCAACATACCTTAAAGGCACCACAGTCTTATTATCAGTCCGGACATGCTGTGGGTTCAACATACCTCGAAGGGCGCCATAGTCTTATTATTGATCCGGAGCTGCTGTGGGTTCAACATACCTTGAAGGGCGCCACAGTCTTATTATCAATCTGGAGTTGCTGTGGGTTCAACATACTTCGAAGGGCACCACAGTCTTACTATAATGTTATTGCTCCATCCTGAGTGGCTTTACTAAGGTAACGGAAAAACTACTGATCCATAATTATCCCAATTATACCAGTTATCCACACAGATTTATTCATAGTCGACTCAGTCATAACAACATGACCATTTTGCCTACATTAATCAAGCAGCATTTTAGAAATTTCATGATAGGTAATATAATTACCTATGCAACACATTTATTAGTCATTATATTCTAAAAGGACTTCATACGTATGGATTTGTCGTAAGGCTAGTAGTACTTAGTTATAAAAACATATTCCACTTTGGCATATAAATAAACCATAAGACAATCAAGATAAAACACAGAAATATATTACAATTCAGACACATGGTTACCCTATACCACTATTAATACAATTCGCATAACATATTTTATTCGGTTATCATGTATTGCGTCATTACACGCAATCCCAACACGTTATCACAAGTAAAAATATACTCATTACCTTACTACGGCACATTAATTATAATATACTAACGTATGCACACATGTTAATTCGAATAGCATTGCAAAACATCGAATGTAGCATCTACTCAATCATTCCATCATAAGGGCATAATTACGTATGTATATATATAAGCGTTCCTACCATATAAATATATGTAAATACAAACATGGGACATACAATGCTGTATAGGTATTTTAGAATACCTAATCTAGCACTGTAGGTCGACGGTAATGGTATTACGCTTATACTTTATATATATATATATATCTAACACACGGATATCAACACTTCTAATTGCACAATCATGCCCATTCCCCGTCAATGGGCTTTTTCTACAATTTAACCCATTATTATCATGTATATTCATGCAATTATAAATATTATAAATATTAAAATCTATTTTTTCACAATTTAAATATCATATTATCTTACCTTCAGGCACCCAATGCCTATACGAATGATGAAAAACTGTCCCGGAGAGGGTATACGCGTTCGAAATACTCCTCTGTACGCTACAGAATTTTTCTCAAAAAACGTGTAAGTTACTGTTCACTAGGCACTATTTACGAATACTATTCAACCCACGAAATTTCGGTTTCCGTTTCACGAACGGAACACACCATCACGATCCTTGCGATGTCGGGATGCACGTTGGAGTACGAGTGTCGGAGAGCACACTGGTCGGTTCAGATTCCACCGGAGCTGCACCAGTCGCCGGAAATCTTGCCGAAAATGCCCCTTCCCGATCAGCCTTCCCACGCCGGAATTCGATGACCCAATACCGGAACGGGGCACACCACTGTGAAGAGGGCGGCGAGACAGTGCTAGACGCGCCGGAGGTGTCGGTCAACTCGCCGTGGATCGCTGTGAATCGCCGGTCAAAGTTCACGTCGGCAGAGCTTCGGGCAGCGCGTGAGGGCGCGTGGCATCGGCGATCGAGGCGGGGTTGGCGATGTTGCACTTGCGACGGTCCGGCGGTCCTCCACTCGCTGGTGGTGAGGTGATCCGAGGTCCAGTTACGAAAGTCATGTTCACAGAAGAGAGAACTGTGGGGAGGATAGAGAGAAGAGAGAGAAAATGGAGGAAAAAAGTGAAATTTATTTTTTCGAGTTTTTCAACCCCTTCCCGCTTATATAATCGGGCATGCGCGACGAAAATTATAATTTTCTGCTTCCGTCGTCAAATTTTTGGTACTGGTAATGAAATACTGTATTTTCTGCTTATACAGTATGCTGTCTCGAATGCCGGTCAACTCTCTCTCTTATCGAAACTTTCAAAAATACTATATTATAACTCTATGACAAGGTTTTAAGAGTATAAAAATTTCAAAGTGTTACATCTAAGAATTCTTTTACAACTAAGCCAATGACTTAGCTTAGGACTTCTCAAGCATTAACTGAGTTTGTTTAAACTGAAAGTGATTTCTAGTCTTGTTAAGGCTCCATATTAAAAAGCACTTATGATGGTTCTGTACAAGGTATTGTTTCTAAAATCACTCTATCCTCACTTGATAACTTTATGCTTTGGCTTATTGGTGATGGACTTGGATTACAATTTAACATTCTAGTTTTCTTGAGCAAATTAGAAATATAGTTTATTTGCTTCAAAAACATCCCTTTGTTATTCCTTATAACTTCAATTCCTAGAAAATAGTTTAGAGAGCCTACACTTTTTAGAAAAAAAGGTCTAATTTAATCTATCTACAACTAAACTGACCTCTACTTTATTATTTTATGTTACCAATATATCATCAACATACAAAATAACTATTAGCATCTTCTCATTCTCTTCTAAGACAAACATTAAAGTATCAAATTTTGAGTTTATAAAGCTTTATTGCAATAATGTAGATATGAGTTTTTCAAACTAGGCCCTAGATATCTATTTTAGACCATAAGTTGCCTTTTTTAGTTTATACACAAAATTTTCTTTAGTTGAGTCTTTAAAGCCTTTAAGTTGTTGCATATACACTTGTTCACCTAGAATTTTATACGAGAAGGCATTATTTACATTCACCTGCTTGATATCCCAACCTCAATACACTGCGAAGTTAAATATTGTTTTTATATTTAATGACTTAACTATAGGACTAAAATTTTTTGTATAATTTATCCCTAAGGTTTGATGATACCCTTTAACAACTAATTTTGCCTCATATTTGGTTACTGAACCATTGATATTATATTTGACATTATATACCTACTTATCACTAACCACCTTCATACCTTGTTTTAGAGAAACCAAAGACTAATCCTGGTTCTAAACTAGAGTTACAAGTTCTTCATCCATTGCTCGTTTATAGTGTTAATGTTTGAGTGCTTCTTATGTAGACACTGAAATTTCTTCCATCTTTAAATAATTTGCAAAAGATATAAATTTTTGCTTTATATATCCTTGCTTTTGACATGATGATCATGGGATGCACATTTTGTCCATGCAAGTTGGATGTTTCAAAGTCTCCTTAATATGTTGGAATGGTATCTAGTAAGTCTGCTTAAGTTTCTATAACTTGGTTCATTGAAAAAGGTTCTAAGCCTTGGTTTTGAGTGTAATGCCCCTAAATTGTTTCTATAAATTTTAACAGAGTTTTCTCTTACAAATTGAATATTTTTTCTTAATTAAAACTTGCAAAAAAAAAAAAAAAAAAAAAATCTCACATTTTCAAAAATATCTAGTTTCACCATCTACCTCCAACATCAAATGTAATAGCTGACAATTTTCTCTTAAACATCCATATGCTATTTTAAAACTTATAAAAGTTATTGTTTTAATTTACACATACAAAAATATATCAAAATCTCTTCTAGTAAGAAAATCTTTAGATCGCTTCAATTATCGTCTTTAGCAATACTCATACTTGAAAAATATGAATGATCTAATGTCTAGTAGATGCTTACATGTAGTAAAAGTTTTAAAAATAAAATAAACAAATTCAATTTATTTTTTAAATTTCAAGAACGCTTAAAAGAATAATATTTGAATAAATTATTATTATTATTATTTTAGCAATCAATTTTCAAGTAGGATGAAATAAAATAAATATAATTTTATTATGAACAACATTATAAAATAATTACGTGTACTTTAGAGATATTAATTTTAGAAATCCTTACTCTATAATGGGTAACTTATTTTAGGGGCATTATTTTTAAGAACATTATTTTTAGGGACTGTTGTCTCACTTATTTACTATTTATAAGTTTTCACCGTGGGATAAAAATCACATTTAAATTTATTGTTGCTTAATAAATTACGGTTATATTAATTTCATATCAATAAATTTCTTAATAAAAATAATCACATTTCATATTATTTAACAAAATACGAAAAATTTGTTTCATTAACCTTAAACAAATATTTCAAGATGAATTCAATTTAATCACAGCAAGCATGTCCTTAAATTTTTAATAAATTAAATACCTATACTTTTCAAATTTGTAAAATCAAAATCATCAAAATTACACATAAACACCTACTTAGAATTCTAAATAATTAGCCACTTTGTTCTTTAGTCGATTTATTTTCTTCTTTAAAATTATTTCCCAAATAAATTAACAATAATATTTGTTAACTCAATAATAACAATTAAAACCTTTATTTTACAAAATTTTACTACCTAAAACTTAAATATAATCTTAAAGTTTATAAATAATTTTTCCAAAATTATTAATTAGTAATTATACCCTTATAATTAGTAATTTTTAAAAATAATTATAATAATAGCAAGCATAGACAAAAAATTATAAGTCTTCTGATCATGGGTAGATAATATCAGTAAGATATCAAATTATTTCATATTTACATAATGACCTAATACTTTAGTAAATTTTACTTATGATCTGAATAATTCTAAATAACTATTATGCCCTATATCTAATTTATAAAATGTCCAAATTATTTTGTAATTTGCACTATGATTCAAAAGATTTATAAATAACAAATTCAACCTATTTCTTGGTAAATATAGTGAATAAATCCTAAAAATTATAAGTTTTTCATAAAATTTTTCATAAATTTTTTCTTTATATGACAAACTAGTCCTCACCTATTTAATTATAATAATAACTACACCATGCATAATATTATTACTACACGACACCACAATATGAAAAAGATCATTAAACCCACCTTCCAAAAGACTGACATTTTCACCTGTTTAAAATAGCCTCATCATCAAACATTTTCTTCTCACGAAATATTCAAATAACAATTTATGATATAAAAACATATTATATAAATTTTTTTTTAATATACTAATATTTAAATTGTTATAATAATTTTATATCTAATATCCAAAAATTAAAGTCTAAAACAATAGAAACTGAGTGATTATTATTATTACTCTAGTTGCTTCCTTCCTTTCAATTCCCTTCTCTTAAATTGTAAAACTCAATTTGTAAAGCGTAAGTCAACATTCAATACAATTATTCTTTTAAAAGGAATACTCGACATTCCTCCACAATGTTGACAATTGGAAATCAATTTTTCTCTGAGCCTTTGCACGCTTAACACGTCATTTTCATTTATGCAACTTACTGCCTCCTTCCACATTTTTATTTATGCAGACTCCAAACTCCACTTACTTTTGCTATTCGAAAACATTATAATATTTTATAAGGCTAATAGAATATAATATAATAAACTCATTACAAATGCATATATAATAATAATAATAATCTAACCATCTTTCATTTCTTTTAACTCATGCAGGCTCCACTTACTTTAAAAAATTTTAATATTGTAAAAGGATAATATCAATAAAAATAATAAAATATTAATATATTCAAGCTTAATAAAATATGTATATACATATAATAATTAAAGTAGGTCCAATTTGTGAAAATGAATTTATATTGAAACTTGCCATTCCTATACATACCCATCCCAAATCTTCATAATTATAGATAATTGAAAATAATTTTCATAACTACTTTATATATATTTTTTCTTATTTGCTCACAATTATTGACATAAGAAGTAAAATTAATTAAAATGTTGAATTCAAAAAAATAAATTATAAACCCAATTTTAATAAACATAAATATTTTACGTTCAAAATCTTATATACAAGCATATTCTTCCATGTTCATTTTAAATAAAGGTTGATTGCATTCTTTAATATTCCCTAATCCTTAAGGTCACCACAAATGACATAAATACTAGAAAAAAAAAAAATACTAATTTGTAGTCCAATGATAGACTTACACATGACAATAGTAAAAACTAGCTTGTAAAAGTTGTCTAAATATGACTAAAGCATAACAAACAAAGCTACACAAGCATTATATCATATTTTTTGGCATTGTTCCAATTAACACGATCATGTTCTTGGACTCTAATAAATTCCCTTAAAAGTTGACCCTTTTTTGTTTTAAAAATACTCTTTGAATATGCTTGTAATTTGTTGTTTCAACTTATAGGACTTTGAGCTTAATTTCACCCTCAACAATTACTTCTCCCAAGAAAAAAAATATACAGTTGAAGGTGTTCTTCATGTCCTGAACGCATCCCCAACCACTCTAAAAAATGTATCTAACATCACATCTTTATTTCTCCAAGAGTCATTCAGAACTTCACAAGGCCTTGCTAATTCAAAGCATCCGACTTACTTAATCCATTGATGTAAATTGTCTTATCCAAGCATTCATATATTAATTTAGAAAAAAATTTTATATCCCTGCTAGAGTGGTCCATGGATTCTAAATTGGCATATAAATGACAAAATAATGTGAAATGAAGTAATACACGAAAATAAGGAGAGCAATATTCACTTGCAAGGAGAAAGAAAAATTAGGCAAGTCACAAATGGCTTAGAAATCATTGATATTAACCAACAATTTTATCAAACATGTTTAGTCATAAGCAAAGAGAAACGAAAAATAAGAGTTGGTGGCTAGTTGGAGGCGAGAGGAATCAATTGGTCATAACAAACATCCTATTATGATCTAAATAATTAGAAATATCTCTCTTCAAACATTTTGATACATGCTCTATATTTTAAGAAGCTGTGAAATGTTACATTTCAAGTAAATGATGCAACTACATGAGCAATGACATAAAACAACTGTAGCTTGGATAGTTCAATTGTCGAGTACACAGTATTAAGGATATAACCAAGGGTGACGCTAAGCTAGTTAATGAATGATGGGAGTTTGGCCTGTTAACTGCTGAGATGAACGGGGTTAAATTATTAGTTTGTTAATTGGTGAGCTGTGTAAGCCGTGCAACAATTATTTTGTGTGTTCGTAATTTTAGGAGGTTATTAATAATATTTCAGTTGGATTAGTTAGTTAGTTTTTAGCTTAATAGTTAGTATAAATAGAAGTTGAAGTTCATTTTGTATTATGATTTAGTGAAAAATACAAAAATAAAAAGAAGTTCTTTTCTCAATTTTTTTCCCAAATTTGTCTTCATATTTCCTTTAAACAAATAGCTTAGATCTTGATTTGGTATCAGGGCCACTAAAAGCAAATAATGGCTAATTAGAATTTATCTTACTCGAATGCTTCAATAAACACTTCTTTTTCATTCGTTGCACCGATCAAACTTGATGGAATGAATTACTTAGTCTGAAAATCTCAAATCCTTCCTTCGATCAGAGGAAACAGTTTAGAGGAATATGTCAATGGTGATAGAACAGCACTTGAGAGGTATGTACCTGGAGAAAACCTTAATCAAATGATAGAAAATCAAGATTATGTGATATGGCATAGACAAGACCAGCTTATTCTTGGCTGGCTTTTATCCTTAATAAATGAAACTGTACTTAGCCTAGTAATTGGATGTAAATCATTCTAAAAAGTGTGGAATGCATTGGAGAAACAATTCAAAACTCAATCAAAGGCAAAAACCTTGCAACTAAGGCTTCAATTGCAATTGATCAAAAAGAAAGTAATGTCAATTACAAAGTACTTCTTGAAAATGAAAAATGTGGCCGATAACCTGGCAACAGCTAGAACACCAATATTAGATGATGATTTCATTTTGTATGTGTTAGGAGGAGTTGGATCAGATTATAATTCGATTACTATCCATATTACTGGAAGAGGAGATAATATCAATACATATGACGTTTATTCTATGTTGCTTACTCACGAAAGTAGATTGGAATAACATAATTCAGCCTTGACTGGAGAAATGCAAGCAAACTATGCATAAACGAGGTAGTTTCAAAAGAAGAATGGAAATCCTAATTATGGAGCACACATACAGCAAGGTTTTCAAAATCCAAACTATGTGATGTAAGGAAGAGGTAGTGGTGGCTTCAGAGAATCTTAAGGAGGGAGGACATTTTAAGGCAGAAGAGCTTACAATGGAGAAAGAAGTGGCAATAAGCCAACCTGTTAGATCTACTTTAAATCTGGTTATATTGTAGTTGCATATTTTCATAGGTATAACAAGGAGTATGTTCTTGCACCACCACAGAATCATTACTTTCATCAATGTTATCAAAAGCCATCAACTAATCAAGGACAGAAGGTTGTTTATCTAATTAATACATAATAAAAATTTAATAAAGGATGGTACATTGATAACTGTGTAACTCATCATTTTACAAATGATGTTCAAAATATGAATGTGCATGAAGAATTTCAAGGTACTGACAAGTTAGTCATTGGCAATAGTAAAGGTTTGAAAATCTCTTATATTGGTATTATGACTTTCATTATTAAATTAGTATCAAGTACATCTTAAAATCATAAAATTCTTTTTAAAAACATGCTATGTGTGTCGAATATTATGAAAAATTTGATAAGTGTTTCAAGGTTGATCTCAGATAACAGGCTAACAGTTAAATTTTGTGATCAATATTGTTTTGTTAAGGACAAGGAGAAGAGAGTGTTGCTGTTGAAGGGCATGGCTGTAAAAGACTTATATAAGCTGCAACTTCTTTCCAAAAATTCTAGTTTTTACTCAAACACCAACCGTGTTTCTTCTTAGTCTATGCTTTCAACATTTTCTATCGGTGTGTCTAACTTCACTTATGTTTCAAATTGCTCAATAAAGAATCAAAGTGATCTTGATCAAGCTTGTGGTAGAAATTGTAATAAAGTGAATTCAGAATGCTATGCAAGTTTTGTAAACAATTCACTAACTATTCTTCATTGAAGATTTGGACATCCATGTGTGAAAACTTTGAAAAATATACTGCCAGTTTGTAAATCCTCTTTTGTTAACAAAGTTCAACAAATTCCTTTTTACAATGCATGTCAATGTGGCAAGAGTCACAGGCAACATTTTTCTTTATCTTCAACTAAAACTTTAGCACCTTTGGAATTGATATATGTTGATTTGTAGGGACCTTATTCTGTGATTTTAAAGAATGGTTTTAGATATTATATTAGCTTCATTGATAACTTCACTTGATATACTTGAATATTTCCTTTAAAACTAAAGTCAGAAGTATTAGAAGTGTTTAAGTTCTTTAAACTACAGGTGGAAAAATAATTTTTAAGTGTTATTAAATGTTTACAATTAGATGGAAGAAGTGAATTCATTGCTTTTGTACATTTTCTTCGAAAAAATAGAATTCTTTTTCAATATTTTTGTCCCTATACACATCACCAAAATGGAGTTATTGATAAGAAACACAGACAAATTGTAGATTTAGGCTTGACACTTTTTTCACAGGTAAATCTATCTCTTCGTTTTTGATAGGATGCTTTTCATACTTTCGTATTCTTGATAAATAGGTTATCAAGTGAGTCGTTGTCTTCTAAGTCACCTTATGAACTTCTTTTTCAAGCCTTACTAGATTACTCATTTCTTAAGGTTTTTAGGTGTATTTGTTTTCCATTTCTTTAAAGTAATAATAGAAACAAGCTTGATTTTAGGTCTACTAAGTGTATATTTATTGGCAATAGTCCATTACATAAAGGGTACAAATGCTATCACCTGACTTTAGGGAAAGCTTATGTGGCTAAACATGTGGTATTCAATGAATCATCATTTTCCAGTTTTGATTCTATTGGTAACTCTTCTTCTCATTCCATTTCACAATTTTTTTCTTCACCTCCAACTTCTATTCCTATTGTTACAAAATCTTCAATTGCTAACAGTAATAAAAGCATTTCATTGCCAAATCCAATAGCATCTTCAATCACTTCTTAGGTATCTTCAACTTCTCATATTCTTTTAACATCTGAGAATTATGTAACAGTGTTTGAAACACAACCAGCACCTATTATGCTTTCTGTTCCAAGTACAAATTTAGTTTAGAATATTCATCCTATGATAACAAGAGTCAAGTGTAGCATTTACAAACCAAAATCCTTCCATGCTCAATGTGCAGTAAGTGTTCTTACAATTGTCAAAGGAGCACTACAGACTTCTCATTGGACAAAAGCTTTGAGAGCAGAATTTGAAGCACTGCAATAAAATAAAACTTGGACATTAGTCCTAGCATCACCAAATATAAAAGTAGTCAGTTGCAAGTGGGTCTTTAGAGTCAAATATTATACAAATGGTTTAATATTTAAATACAAGGTCAGGTTAGTGGTTAAAGGTTTTCATTAAACATCAGATATTAATTTCTCATACACTTTCAGTCTAGTAGTGAAAGCTTTTACTGTCAAAACTATTTTAAGTATTGTAGTTGTGAAGAATTGGTCTATTTACCAAATCAACATTAATAATGCATTCTTAAATGGAGATTTACCTGAAATTGTTTTTATGAGTCAACCTGAAGGGTTTGTTAGCTTGGTTTATCCAAATTATGTATGCAGACTCAACAAAGTATTGTATGATCTTAAACAAACTCCAAGAGTTTGGTATGAAAAATTGAGGACTTTACTTCTTTAATAACGTTTCATGAGCTCCAAGGCTGATACTTTCTTATTTTTTCAACTTACCAAAACTGATATTTTATTAGTTTTAGTTTATGTTGATGACATCATAGTGACAAGCTCAAATGTTTCTCAAATTGAAAGCTTTGTTCGCAGACTCAATTCCACTTATGCATTAAAAGACTTGGATAATTTTAGTTATTTCTTTGGCATAGAAGTTTTATAGAATGATGATGGCTTACATCTTTCACAGACAAAGTATATCAAGGATTTGCTAGTTAAAGCTCATATGAAAGACTACAAGAGTTGTACAACACTTATGGTATTTAGTTAAAAACTCAGTAAATTTTTAGGTATTGAGATTACTGATCCTTCTTTGTATCGTAGTTTAGTTGGTAGTTTACAATATGTGACCATAACTAGACCTGACATCTCATATGCTGTAAACTGCTTAAGTCAATTTCTTTCAAGCCCTTCTTAAGATCACTAGATAGCTTGCAAACAGTTACTGCGATATCTACATGGTACATGTGAGTATGGCCTTTAATTTTATAAATCCAAAAGTCATGAGTTGATAGCCTTTTTTTATGCTAATTGAGGTTATAACCTTGATGACCGACATTCTATTGGTGCTTACTGTGTATTCCTTGGTAATAATTTAGTTTCTTGGTCTTCGAAGAAGCAGCATGTTGTTAAGAGATCAAGCATATAATTAGAGTATAGAGCATTTAGCTACAACTTCTGCTGAACTTGCTTGGATTCATTCTTTACTCTAAGAAATTCATCTTTTTCTTGCTGCACCTTCTGTCCTGTGGTGTGATAACTTATGAGCTATATCACTTGCACAAAATCTAGTTTTCATTCTCGAACTAAACATATTGAGCTGTATGTTTACTATGTTAGAGATCGAGCTTTTGGTAAATTCTTAGAAGTTCAACATGTTCCTAATACTAAGCAAATAGCTGATGTCCTCACCAAACCTTTATCTTTTCCTCTATTTTTTTTTTTTATTTTTGCTCCAAGTTGAATGTTCTTCCTAGACCATTCATCTTGAGGGGGGATGTTAAAGATATGACCAAGGGTGACGCTAATGTAGTTGATGAATGATGGGAGTTTGGCTTGTTAATTGCTGAGATGAAGGAGGTTAAACTGTTAGTTTGTTAGTTGATGAGTTGTGCAAGCCATGCAACAATTATTGTGTGTTTCTATAATTTTAGGAGGTTGTTAATAATATTTTAGCTGGATTAGTTTGTTAACTTTCAGCTTGATAGTTAGTATAAATAACAGTTGAAGTTTATTTTGTATTATGATTTAGTAAAAAATACAGAAATAAAAATAAGTTCTTCTCTCAATTTTCTTCCTGATTTTCTGTTCATATTCCTTTTAAACAAACAGCTTAGATCTCTTGATTCACAGTAGTCTACAACAACTGCCAATATACTTCTTTTTTTCCTCATATGTCCAAGCACCATAATTGTGTTCTCAACAGTATTGCTTTGATCATAATAAACTAAAACCTATCTTGGTTCTTTTGTGGGAACCGGACCACAGTTTTTTTTCCATCGATCAATAACTTCTTCCATTTCTTTCAAATGCCCAAGCATCAGATAAGAAGAAAGAATGAAAACGTAGTTTCTACTCATCATCTTTTGTTTAGTCATTCCTAAGGATTTTCATATCTGATTATTTTATCTTTGTTTTCTAAACCTGCATAAAAAATGATCAGAAAGTCGTAGGTTTTCCATTCTCTTTGTGCAATCTGCTTTAACCAAAAGTGCTGTTCTCTACATTCACAAGGTATCCGACCATAATATATATTGACAAGATTGATGGACTTTGACCAATCATCATTGCAACCAGAGTCAAGTCTCATTTCATCAAGAATCTTACTAACCTCATCAATGTTGAGGGTTGCAGCGCATGAACTAATATTATTATGTATGAACTATTACTAGCTAAACATCATCCTCATTGTGATACCGAATTATGTTGGATTTATCTGTAAAGTGTTGTACATACATTGGTCTCTGCTAGTGTATTTCTCTTTTCTATTTGATAACAATTCTAAAAAATCTTTGTTACCAATAATTACGATAACAAGAGCAATTGTACTTGTGACAAAAGACAACAAATTTTGCTAAATATATATGTTTGAAAAATTAATTTTCTGAGTTTCAAAGTTTGTAAAATACATATTAAAATGCTAAATATTGAAAGTTGGACCTCATTTAAAGCAAAGCAATATCATTATTAATTTACAAATGAGAATAATAATCATAAAAGTTTTTTAGAATCAAATGAAAGATTTTCAAACTTGACCTTTGGGAGACCAAAATTTAAATTTTCTAAAGTTTGTAAAATATGGACAAAAATTTAAAATTTTGAACCATTTCAAACATAATGTTATCATTAGTTTACAAATGTGAGTGATAAACATGAAAAATTTTGAGGATCAAATAAAAATATTTTTAAACTTATACTTTTGGAGATTGAAATTCAAAATTTTTAAAGTTTGTAAAATATTGACTAAAGTATAAAATTTTAGAAGTTGGACCAGTATGCACAATATTCTTATTAATTTACAAATGAGTGAGGTAACATAAAGGTGAAAGTTTCTGAGGATCATATTGAAAATTTTTTAAACTTGTACTTTGGGAGATCAAAATATTAAATTTTTAAAATTTTAAAAATAGGAACTAAATTGAAAAATTTTCAAAGTGTGATTTGAAGCACACTTTTACCAGAAAATCCATTGATTTTCAGACCAAATAACCATCTCAATTTTTGGGCTACATCAACTCAAGCATTTTTCTGGCCAAATCAACTACCAAAAGTCGCACATTTTTCAACCAAAATCAACAACAAAACATCCCAAACACACAATCAACATATCCATCAAAATAAAAAGGTGCCAAAAAATATAGAAAACATATTTTTAAAAAAAGAAAAGTTTTGAGAGAGAGTCTTACATATGAAAGAAATGGTTTCGATATGAAAAAGGCAAAGTTTGATTAATTTTCGTAGTAAAGAAAATTTTCGTCAAAATATTGATTCTTTTCTTAGTTTAGTGAAAAATAATAATAAAAAAAAAATAATCTCATCATGCCGCGACTTTAGCTTGCCGTCACGATTGCCGCCTCGTGTTTCCCGTAGCAACAAGCAATTTACTGTTAACGATTTTGTAAATTGAGAACGCCTTCTCTTCCTCAATCAAAAATAGCAAATTAGTCATTTTATTTTTGTCCACATCCAGGAGTACGACTAACTTTTATGGTTTATTATTAGCAATTATTATTGGTCCATTTACTTAACTAGGGCTAATTTAGTTATGGAGCATGATTGATTTCTGTTTTATGCATAATTAATTTATGAAGCTTCACTTGGGCTTCATTTACATATTGTCTTCCTCTTCTCTGTCACTTCTCTAACTGGAAGAGTTTCGGTAGTTGTTCGTCGGCTTGGTCACAATCCTGATCATTTCTCTAAATAAATGCATTAAGGCATGAATCAACGTCAAATTTTTACGGCACGATTGGTGTCTCTTATTAACAGAGTAATTTTTGTATTCCGTGACAAGTCTAGAAAGAAAGAGTCAAATGTGTCGTGCAACTTGCTAAGCTCAATTTATCTTTTTTCTCAAGCTTTCTTCTTGAGATAAATATTTTCAATGGTTCTGTCCTTGTTTCAGTTCAAGAATGATTGTCAAGTATCATTTGGGACATCCATAAAATCAAATTTGTTACTATGCTAATCCCAACAAGGCTAAAAATAAACATAAAGGCTTTTATAAATATAAGCTTATGCTCAACCTGATTAGACACGTTGTGCTGAGTATGGGATCAATATCTATGTGGCCTCGCAGTCGTTGTCATGGACGGCAGTTGTGGAGCTGGATGCTCATTCTATGGGTATATAAGCTCATTGGCACCCTCTGTTGTTACCATATATAAATGTCTGTAGCTCATTAGCTTCCTATGAACATGGATTGTTAGCACCTTAAGATCTTAAATCCCATATATAGATGGTATAATTCATTAGAGCTCATTAGCATTCTTGTCGAGGTAGGTTGTTATGATCCGACGTCCCACACAAAAGAAAAAAAAAAAGAAAAGGAAAGTATATAAGCTTATTAGCCCCCTTCCGAAAGTGGATTGTTACAATCATAAATCCCACATATCAATGGGTATATAAGGCCAGTAGCAATCTTTACGCACAGAACGTGAGTTCTATCCATGGTTTCGTATAAGTAACGAAGTTAAAATTATCCATGGGTTCTATCCATGGTTTTTTCTTTGTTACAATATTTTTACAATAATAAGTAATGAAGTAATGAAAGATGTTATGAATAAAAAATAAATGGACATGGCAAAAGAAAAACGTAGCACATGTTCCAAGCCCAACAACCTTGTTCAAGAAGTTTGGATCTAAGCCCAACATCTGGCGCAAGAAGCAAGGGTCTGGAAGAGCTCACCCTGGAAGGGATAACCTATAAGAATTTGTTTTAAGTGATTAAAGAGCTCTCCGGGTGAGATTTTACTAGTCCAAATGTTTGTTTAAAAGTTTAACGAGAAAAAGGACAAAACTGTAGTCCATAAAAGGGGACAAGATAACCATATAACAAAAATTTATTCCCACTACCAGTTTGAGCTCTTCCTATTGATCAGTGAGACTCCAAAATCCATTTACAGAGAAAGTTGATGTGTTCTTATTAGCGCAGTTGCAATATCACTTTGTACCTTAAGCTCTATTCTAAGCAAGTGACAAGCGGAAACCATTCTATAAAAAGAAAATTTGAGTGGACCACTCAAAGAGACATTAAGTGCCTGACACTTGATAATAGAAGGATAATAAAACTGAGCTTAACACTTGACGATAGAAATATGAGAAAAATTTAGATAAAATGATTCTATTACATTAATATAAATAATGCGATATGATCATTTAATTATTAAAAAAAAAATTTATTCATTAATAATGAATAAAAAAAATTAAAAATGAGTTTCACTTTCAAATTAATATACTGAAAAAAATTTATAATATTTACTTTTAACTTTTTTTATTTATTATTAATAAATAATTTTTTTATTAATTAAATAGTTCTATCAGCTTAGTTATGCTGACGTGATAAAATTATTTTATTTAAAATTTTTTATAGAAAGATAATAAAATTTTCCTTAACCAACATTAGAGTAACTTTTGACTTAGGTAATGGAAATGGCAAAATGAGCCATCCATATAGCAAACGGATACAAGAGAGCAAAACTTAAAAGCGTCAGATAATATACTTAAAAGGTCAAACAAATAAATTAGGATATTATATGGGAGTTAAGTAATAGAATTTAAATAATAGACTTTATAAGCATATTTTCTCAGGAAGTTGGTAGGTTATCCTCACTTTCTTGCTTTCACACCGTTTTCACCTTCTTTTAAATTAAGACTTTGTTGTTGAGTTTTCATTATTAATTATTTTAGTTAGATAATGCCAGCCGTTGTAAGATACAGGCGATACATCACACAATTTCTCTTACATCACAACATACATAAAACGATTGTCGCTTTATTATCGAGCTGGTTGCTTATTTGAAGTTCGGTATAGTACTGTAAATATATCGATCAAATCCTCACACGATCCAAGCAGGATTTATTATCGAGTTTGTTGCTTTGTTGAAGTTCCAAAAGCTCCTCATATTTCATCCCTATGTATGCTGGAGCTTCCCTTTCATTGTCAATCAAGTCTTTTGGTGGACTAACCAATGTGTCAAGTGAAGGTCCATGAAAACTGGCGAAAGATAACCTTGGGTTCTTGTTGTTCACAACAGCTCTATGCACAACACTTTTGTACTTCCCATTAATCAGAATCTGCAGGCATCGTCCAAGAACTCTTTTGATCAGTTTCACAGGGAATATTTATTTCATTTTGATAACGTTAAAGTTATCACAAAATTTAACTTCAACATAGTCTCAAATCTTCAATATATTCTCTCATGTTCAAAGCTAGACTTTTTTGATAGGCTTGTCAACGAATTGATGTGAATGCAAAAATATCCATTTATTCAACAGGTTTACCACATGATACAAACACAAGTCCACTTGAATCTATGTCCTGAAAATACAAATTAGTAAAGCAACATCATATTGTATTCACAGGTAGCATATGATTTATTATTATTTTCTTTTACTCACTTGAAAATACTGGTTGTGCGACAATGATGATACAACACTATCACATTCTATCATTATAAAGGAATATATAATATAAAATTAGCCTTGTCAATGGATGTATTAAATATTGATACCATATATTAAAGTTACCACTCTACCTAAATATACTTAACAAGAACTAGTGTTGAATTGGCAATGGTACCTCAATTTGATCTCCAGTGTTAACAAGAAATGAGTTGGAAAGAGCATCGACATTGAGCCACTTTCCAATGTGTTGCAACTGAAGACCACCAATTCCATTTTGAGTAAGAAGAGTCAATAATCCATGATCTGAATGAGGGGGAAGTCCCACTACAAGGTCAGACTGTGGACACGGTGGATACAGATTTGCAACCAGAACTTTTAGACCAGAATCAAGGTTCATTGCCTTGTCAATGTAGCGGGATTCCAACCCCAAACTCTCTGCTATTCCCCCAAGCAATTCCCTTGCTACTTGTCGTGCTCTCTTGCAATACTCTTGCGAAATGTCACAGCAAGGAATCATAAACTCTAGTTAAAACAAGTCGTAGCTTTCACCCTCTTGCTTGGTTTATGGAAATTTAATTATTAAATTTTCCCTTCTACTCTAACGCACAGCATTACCAAGTAAAGTAATGTAATAAGCGTATCGACTCTTTAACCGTACCTTACCCTCATAGTTCACGACTTCGCTATTAATCGCGTAGGGTTGCCACTTTTTTAAGGCAATCTCTTGTTCCAGTTTCTGATTCAAATTTAAGGAATAATGCCAGAAATTTTAAAATTTATGACTGGATTTATTGCTTTGCATATGTGATTAGTGCCACCTGTTGCATGTTGGTAAGAGATAATTGGGCAATTGGATGGTGAAGACGGCAAATTCCAATTGAAATTGAAAAATCGAGATTGAAGTTTAATCCAGATAAACAGCAGCAGTAATGCGGTGGCCAAAATTAATTTTAATTAAGGGCAAAAATGTGGCATCCCTCTTTATAAATAAGCAGTTTCCTCACCTTAGTTTTTGTATCCCAACTCAATCCCTCTCCAATTCATTGCTTTTCAATTTCTCTTAAAGTAATTTCAAAATTTTATTTGAGTGTAGTTTTTAAAATACGTGAGAGAGTTATAGTGAATTATTCTATCCTTATTCATCATTTTTATCCAAATTAATTTGGGAGTTTTTCTCATAAATTTATGTAATTATTTATTTTCATCTTTGTTATTTACCATTATTATATGGTAGACAGCTATCTAAATAATGTACAAGGTTAAATCTCTCATTTACATAATATTTTTACAATGTGTGGTTAGTAATGTCACCTAATTATGGAAGGTTATACTTCTTATATATATAATAATTATTAGTGAATTTTATTTATAACTATAGTTTAAGTCCCAAGCATCTTAACAAGTGGTATGAGAGCTCAAGTTGTTGTACTCGTTCACAGAGTTACTATCCAAGTACATGATACTATTCACATATATGCAAAATAGTAGAAGTTAGTTCAAGTAGATCAAGACCATGATAGCAAAGTTTGAAATTCAGAAGTCAAATGGAGAGTAATTTCTCATTATGAAAGATAAAGCTGAAGTCAAATTTAAGAAAAGATAAGTACTTAATGGCTATTGACGATAGACCGACAAATATCACAGATGACAAGTGGAATGAAATGAATGACAATGTAATGACTGATCTCTACTTAGGATTAGTTAACGGGGTATTATTAAGAATTCAAGAAAAGAAGATGGCAAGAAAAATATGGGATACTTTTACAAAGTTGTATGAGATAAAATCACTTCAAAATAAAATTTTTCTTAAGAGAAAACTCTACACTTTTTGAATATTAGAATTAATGACTATGACAAAGTACATCAACACCTTGAAAAGTCTATTTCCTCAACTCATAATATTGGGTCATAAAATAGAAGAAAATGAACATGGAAAGCTTCTACTTTAAAGTGTACCAAACTTGTATGATTAACTCATTATCAATTTGATAACTTATAGTACCTGTTTTGACAACTTAGTTTTCAACGACAACGTAACAGTTGTGTTGGAAGAAGAAAATAGACACAAAAATAAGGAAGATATGTTAGTGAGCTCACAATAAGTGAAAGGTTTGCCAATAATGAGAGGGAGACCAATAAAACATGGCTCTAGTGAAAGTCAAAATAATGGTAGATTAAAATCTAAAAGTAAGAAGAAAGTTAAATACTAAAGTTGTTGCAAAGTCGAACATGTGAAAAAGGAGTGTTGAAAAAACAATAAGAATGTAAAAACAAATATAAGCTCTTATAGAAATATGGCAAGTACCTTTGGAAATGAAAAAAAATCTTGTATGACAAAGCAACAACAATCACTAAAAGTAAAATTTTTTTCCAAATTTGGCTCATGGATTTAGCAACAATGTGGCACATGATTTTTTGAAAAGAATGGTTTCATCAATACAAACCTATCTCTAGAGAATTTGTGTTCATGGGAAAGAATCATGTCTTGGAGATTATTGATATTAGGATCATCAAATTAAAGATGCATAATAATATGACTTACATCATCTAGGAGGCATGACATGTGAAGAGCTTTAAGAAGAATTTATTATCTTTAGGACAATTAGATAAGATTAGGTATAAACAAATTCAAAATAGGAATATCAAAATAATAAAGAGTATATTCATGGTCATAAAGAGGGAGAAAATAACTGCAAACTTGTACATACTACAAGGAAAAACACTATAGGAAGCAAAGGTATTGGTTGCATCAACAAATTTTGGAAAAGAATCAATGATGATGTAGTATTAAAAGTTTAGACATATGTTAGAATAAGGTGTGAAGATTCTCTTAGAGCGAAAATTACTTCTTGGTATCAAAATGATATCTCTACCATTTTGCTAGTAATGTGTTATTAATAAGTAGCATAGATTAAATTTAGCACATTCAGTTCTAAAAGTAAAAATATTTTAAAGTTAATTAATTTAGACATTTAGCAAGCATTGATTATGTTTTGAGAGGGGCAAAATACTTTGTGTTTTTTATTGATGATTATTTTAAGATATGGTAGGTGTGTCTAATAAAAAAAAAGTCAGATGTATTTGAAAATTTCAAAGTTTTCAAAGCATGAGTGGAACTGAAATTTGAAAAAAAAAATCAAGTGTCTTAGGACAAGTAATAAAGGAGAATTTATCAGTGACAAATGTGGTACATTTTGTCCCAAGAAAGCGTCCAAAGATAGTTCATTAAGGCATAAACTCTTCAATAGAATAGAGTGATAGAACAAATGAAACTTATTATAAAGGATTAGGGCAATGTTGCATATTGTCTTCTAATAGAGGATAAGAAATGTGGAGTTATTGCGGTCAAAAATAAAAATAATGAATTAATACTAACTAGAATTGTTACTGGTTGGTGTGTGTGCGTTAACTATAGGAAGCTTAATTCATGACTAAAAAAGATAATTTTTCTTTAACTTTCATAGACCAAATTTTGAAAAGGGTTATAAGGTATGAATTTTATTATTTCTTGGATAGGTATTTTGGGTATAACTAAATTACAATTGCACATAAATGCTAAAAGAAAACTATTTTTACATGTCCTTTTGGTGTATTTACTTTTTGTATGATGTCTTTTGGATTATAACTACATTTCAAATATGTATGCTGAGCATTTTTAATAACATGGTAGAACGTTTTCTTGAAGTTTTTATGGATGATTTTTTTTTTTTTTTTAGTGATTCATTTAATGATTGTCTATCTAACTTGGAAAAGGTTTTGACTTGGTATAACGAGAAAATTCTTGTGCTTAATTGAGAAAAATATCATTTTATGATAACAAATGGTATTTTACTTGGTCACATTGTTTTATTAAAGGGAATTGATGTTGACAATGTTAAAATTGAGTTAATTTTCAATTTGTTAACACCGAAGTATATTAAAGAGGTTAGATTATTTCTAAGTCATGTTGGTTTTTATAAAAAATTTATCAAAGATTCTAGCGGAATATTTAAACCATTTTGTAACCTCTTAGCAAAAGAAAATGTTTTTGAATGGACTAAAAAGTATGAAGAAACTTTTGTTAAGCTTAAAGAATTGCTCACTTTTACTTCTATCATATAGCTTTGTGATTGAACTCTATTTTTTGAAATCATGTCTGATGTTAGTGATTATGTTATTGAAACTAATTTAGGTCAAAGAAAAGATAAGAAACTATGCGTCATTTACTACAACTTAAAGATTGCACACCTAAGTATAGGTAATCTTCAAGTAATGAAACCTTGGGAGTTCAAGTGTTGATCCACAAAAAATTAATTATATAAGTCTACTTGTTCAAATATCTAAGTGTTATAGTAGTTATGTTAGATTTTAAAATGAGAATTTAATATTAATAAATATATTAAGGCTTTAAGATCCACTTTGAGAAAATATATAGAAATTATTCTTAATCTTTTTTAAGAACTATTAAAAGAATGATTTTAGTTAGAAAATGAAACATTTAAATATATGAAAAATACTTTTTTAAGTAAAAGTAAGAAAACAAAAAATTAACTTTCAAATTGATTTATAAAAGACTATAACTTGCTTAGTACTTAACATGTAGAAAATATACAAGCGTGCAATATACCTTTTGTTAACAATGAATTAAGCTTTCTAACAACTCAAAATACTTTTAAAAAATAGAATTAATTCAATTGAAAGATTTTACATTGAAGCACAAATTAAAGAATGAAAACTACAAATTCAACAAAGTTTCATCCTTAACCCTAATTATGAATTTAGAAATACATTATAAGAGAAAGAGTAGAAGAGATAAAATATATGGAAAATTAAGAGCTAAGTATGTCCTCTTGTTTAATACAAACATCTATTTATAGGAAATATAAACGATAAAAATGTAAATAATTTGGTTAAGAGTAGGTAAGTATTGACAAACTTCTTTCACATGCATGGGATTATTGGCTAAAAAACTCATTGATGCCTTATGAGCTTTTTAGAACATCTTCAATCATTGTATTGGAACTCATTGTTTGAGTTATGACCTAAAAACTAAAACTTGTCGGACTAGACCATGGTTGCATTTTGGTTCTGTTAAAACTCAATTTTGTTTAGCTAAATACTAGAACTGGTCTTATCTTTGGCTTACAATATTATAAATAAATGTCTTCATGATTTATTGGCCTAAATATAACATCAATTGGATTTTTAGATTGAAAGATATGCTTATTATACAAAACTTGTGTAAAATCAATTATTTTTCATAAATTAAGTCAACCATTATTTCAAAATTTTAAAAATAAAACAAAATGCTTATTTTAGGAAATTTAATAATATTTTTAAGTGCAAAATGATAATATAAAATTTCAATAAATATGCTATTTTGAGAATTTATCTCACCTTCAAGCTAACTTATTATTAGTCCCTAGTAATTAAAGTGATATCATTTTAAAAATGATTTACATAATTTACATCCAAAGTGTTTATCATTTATCTTTTTTTAATCTTATCCAAATATCAAACTCTCACTCAAAAGTTCATTATTTATGTGTTACACATCAATTAGACAAGCGATTAATAAACCTTCTTATTGTGCACTTTGTTATTAACATGTAATTATGGGGCTTATTAGGAAGAAAATAACTTTTACTTCAATATTCTGCAAAAGCAAACTTTCTTGGATAGAGGTTATTCTAATTTTTATTTATTTATTTATTTTTTTGAAAAACATGATACATCTTTAGCCCATGTAGCCAACTTTAAGCCAAAAACTCCCAAATTAGTTGATTTTAGGGTATTAGATGTTCAGACACCTTTTTGGGCTTAATACTCAAAATAGAAAGATTATGAAATTATTCATAACAAGGCTTTGCCATTTTGTGCAAGTATTAACTACTAATCAACAAGAAACACAGTCACTAAGTAAAAGCTTAATTAGGGCTTTGTTTTTTTTTTTTTTTATTTATTTAAGAATTTTATCTTACACTTAGTTGCTACGTTTTAGCAAAACAAAAAAAAATTCGACATTCCAATTCGCCATCCACAATCAAATGTCAAAGTGTATGTGTTAAAGAAGGTTTATGAATACTTGCTAAATGAGTATATGCAAATAGTATTTGGTTAAGTAAGAATGATATGAGAGAAAATTCTTTACTCTGCCTTCATTCATCTAAAAGTTATATAAATATCTTTTTTTCACTTAATCAATCACTATTTACTTTCAGTTATCCCTCCTCCAAATGAAATTTAGATATTGTCTCCAATGTTTAAATATAAAAAGGGAGAGAATAGAAAAACATCACTTTGTGATGGTAATTATTAAAAAAAAAAACACAACTTAAAGCAAATTTAAAAACATATAACAAAAAACAATTAACAAAATCAAATTAAAAATGGAGTAAAAAAATCCAATTTCACTTTTTGCCACTTTCTACTAACTAATCTATTCATGCCATTGTTTGATCTCATTTAAGAACAAATTCTTGCAGTTATGTAGGCAATTTCTCAGTATTTGGAGCAAAGATAACGATTTGCCAAATTGTGACTTAGATGAATTTCTATTTCACAACTTGATCAAGAAAAGGCAACAAATTTTTAAAGAAACCATTAACATATAAACTTATCAGTTTTTGGTGGATGCTTAGTTGCAACTAAGATGTAACTTGAAATATTTTTGCTAGGGTCTTAAAGCCACTTGGTAAAGCAATAAAAGTATATGCATTGATGGTCATTTTGGCAATTCACTCATGTTTAGAGGAGACCTGTAGCTTTTCTTCAACTGTGTTTTCAGTTATGTTGTGTTATGATAAAGCACTCAGAATGATACCTAAAATGTGACTTCTTCCAACATGAATAGCTATTAACACAGTTCCCATTAATTTAAGGCTACCTCTTCTATATATTAAGCACAGTTTTCACTCAGCTAAAACCAGTCCGAGATTGTATGCTGTTTTTACAAATTCTATATCTTTTTCAAGACTAGTTCTATAAAATATATAAATATTTTTTAATTGACTAAATGAGTCTCCTTCCATATCTATAATTTTCTAACCCTTCGTGAGTGATTAAGATTAGTGTGAACATAGAGAAAGGGAGATACTATTTATATATCTTAAAATGTTAATGCATTAATGACACCTATAAGGATAGGTTGACTATTGTAAAAAAAAATTGAATATAAAATATAAAAATTTCAAAAATAACAGCAAGGCATGCATACATACAGGTAGTTGTGATTGTAGCACACATCTTCCTCTAGTTTTACATCCAATAATGGCTTAAATGCCATTTATAGGTCAGGGATAAGCTTACCATCCAATTTTCTTATAAATGGGTAAACATGATTTTTTAAAGTTAGATTCCTAAGACTATAGCATTCATGTTCTTTTTAGAATTGCATCTATAAATTAAGATTTTCCATTTGTACATATCCATTATGATGCATTTCAAGAGTCAACAAGACATTGTCTAAAGACTCCTTACTCAATCCATTAGAAAGTATAGCATCTATTGTGAAAAAAGAAAAAAGAGAGAAAGAGAAAGAAGAAAAAGGGAAGGAACTAACTTGAAGTTCCATGAAATACCGTTATTTACCACTTAACTGGGAAAGCAATAAAAAAACCAAATAACAAAAGAAAGAAGACATAAAAGAAAAATGAATGGTAACATGAATAATAAACACAAAAGAAAATAAAAAAAAAATACATAAAGAAACAAAGGCAACACACACACACACACACACACACACATATTAGTCCTTATAAATAGGTTTAGCTAGCACGATAGACTCTTGTTCATTATTGAAATTTTCAAAGAATGGTTTTAAATGATGTCTATTGACCTTAAAAACATTACCAATCTTTTTGACTTGTATTTGCCCTTTTTTTCTAAGATATGCTTAATCTCCTTTTAGCAAGTTTAACTTATCCATTTATGTTTGAGTGGTATGGGGTGGACACTTTATGAGTAATTCTATATTTTTTCATTAAGCTTTTAAAATGTCTATTACAAAAGTGTAAACCTCTATTACTTATAATAGTATGACTATTCTAAATCGAGATAAAATCTTTTATTTCAAAAAACTTAAAACACTTTTGTTGATCATTATTTTTGCAAGGACTTGCCTACACCCATTTAAAAACATAGTTAACTCTCATCAAAATGTATTGATACCTAAAAGAAAGTGGAAAAGGACCCATAAAATCAATGCCCCAACAATCAAAGAGTTCTATGACCAAAATAGGGTTTAATGGCTTCATATTTCTATGAGTTATCCCACTCAAATTTTGACAATAGTCATATTTTTTGCAAAATGCATGTGTGT
This sequence comes from Khaya senegalensis, assembly GCA_032402905.1. NCBI lineage: Eukaryota > Viridiplantae > Streptophyta > Magnoliopsida > Sapindales > Meliaceae > Khaya > Khaya senegalensis. The sequence continues at coordinate 3,603,857 of CP135546.1, read as the reverse complement.
CTTTAAACAAGATGTGCCAATAAAATCCAAACTGCAAGAATTTTTTAGTGATTTTGTTTGAAAAAAATGACCACCACATGCCTCAAAATGATAAAAAGAAACAATGCTTTGAATTTCATTTTTTGGTACACATCTTCTTATAATTTGATTATAACAATATTTAAAAAGATATGGATCATCCCAAAAGAAATTGTTTATTACCCTTAGAAATTTCTTCTTGTTTTATGCATTTCGTTGATTCGGAGTTTTACTTGTAACAAGAATATTAGCAATATCAGTAAATCATGGTAAAATTGAAACATTTAAAAGTTGGTTGTCAGGAAAAATGTCATTGATGGGAATAGAAACAAAGGATTCATCAAAAATAAACCTAGATAAATGATCTGTTACTACATTTTCCACTCCTTTCTTATCTTAAATATTGATGTTATATTCTTGGAATAGCAAGATCCACTAGATCAACCTAAATTTAGTATCTTTCTTTGATAAAAGATATTTTAAAGTTGCATGATCACTAAAAACAACAATTGGTGAGGCAATAAGATAAGATCTGAATTTTTTCAATGCAAACACCATATCAAGTAATTCTTTTTTAGTTGTGGAATAATTTGTTTGGCATTATTGAGTGTTTTACTTGCATAATAAATGACACACGGTTTCTTATCTTTTCTTTGACTTACAATAGCTCCAATAGTATAATCTCTAGCATCACATGATTTTACAAAGACAAAGTCCAATCAGGAGGCTACATGATAAGAGCAGAAGTGAGCAATTCTTTAAGCTTAAAAAAGGCTTTTTCACTTTTTTTAGTTCATTCAAAAGCATTATCTTTTACTAAAAGGCTACTTAATGGCTTAAATATTGTATTAAAATGTTTGATAAATCTTTTATAAAAGCCAATATACCTAGAAATGAGCTAACCTTTTTAACAAATTTTAGTTGACAAATTGGAAATTAACTCAATTTTAGCCTTGTCAATCTCAATTTCTTTTGATAAAATAATGTGACCAAGTACAATACCATTTATTACCATGAAATAACATTCTTTCTAATTACGCATAAGATTTTTCTTTTCACACTTGGTCAAAACATTTTCCAAGTTAGATAAATAATCATCAAATGAATCACCAAAAAGAAAAAAAAATCATCCACTAAAACTTTAAGAAAATATTCTACCATGTTACTAAAAATGCTTAACATTCATTTTTGAAGTATAGTTGGTACATTAAATAATCTAAAAGGCATTTTATGATAAGCAAATGTATTAAAGGGACATGGAAAAGTAGTTTTCTCTTGGTCTTCAGGTGCAATTGTAATTTAGTTATACTTAGAATACCTATATAGGAAACAATAAAATTCATACCCTCTAACCCTTTCAAAATTTTGTCCATAAAAGGTGAAGGAAAAAGATCTTTCCTATTTATTGAATGAATGTTCTTATAGTCAATGCACTAATAGTTCTAATGATATTAATTCATTATTTTTGTTTTTAACCATAATTACTCTAGATTTCTTATGTATAACTTTTATAGGACTCACTAATTTGCTATCAAAAATAGAATGAATGACTCCATTATCTAAAAGCTTGATTACTTCATTCCTCATTACTTCTTTCATATTAGGATTAAGTCTTTACTATATTTCTTTTGCGGGTTTAACATTTTTCTCTAAATAAATCTTATGTATGCATATCAGAAGACTAATTCCCTTTATGTCAGCTATAATCTGTCTTAATACATTTTTATGCAATTTGAGGATTTGTAACAATTTACCTTCTTAACGAGCATTTAATTGGAAAGAAATTATTACTAACAAAATTTTCTTTGCTCCCAAAAATTGATACTTAAGATTTGAAGATAATGGCTTCAAGTCAAGTTTTGGTGGTTGAGGATTTGAAGGTATCACTACATTCAATTGTTGTATTATACCTTAAGTTTTTGTTTCTCATCGGTGCCTTAATTGTCTATAAAGAATTTAATAACGAATAAGTATTAAAATTTTCAGAAAGATCTACAATATTATTATACGAAGTTAAACATGATTTTGAAAGGTTAGAAAAATAAGAAACATTAAAGTGATCATGAACAATTTCTTCAACAAAATCAACTTCATGCATGTCATCATTCTCCTTAAGTTGATTGCAAATGTTAAACATATTCAATTTTAGAGTCTTGCTCTTAAAAGAAAGTTTTAAGACATCATTTTGACAATTGATAAAGCATTTGAAGTAGCAATAAATGGATATCTTAAAATCATAGAAATTTGAGCATTTGCATTTAGAATAGGATGTGTGTTCAAAATAATAAAATGAACAAGGTAATAAAATTTATCAATTTGAACAAGAACATCCTTTATAACTCCTCTTGGAACTTTCATTGAATGATTAGGAAGTTGAAGTGTTGTTTTTATCAGTTTCAATTCTCCTAACTCTAATTGTTCATAAACAGAGAAAGGTAAAAGGTTAACACTTACACCAAGATTAAGTAAAGCATGCTTGACTTTAGTATTTCCAATTATTCATGTAATTGTTGAATAATTAAGATCTTTACACTTAAGTGAAGTGTTTTGTTGAATGATTGAACTTATATTTGTAGCCAAAATGTCTTTTTTTTGAATATTATATTTTCTCTTAACAATACACAAATCTTTTAAAAATTTAGAGTATATGATGGAACTTGTTTTATTGTGTTCAATAAAGGAACGTTATCCTTTACTTCTTTCAAAACTTCAAAGATTTCAAAATTTTTATTCAAGTTTTGAATTAGTTGCAATATTTGAGGAAAAGGAGTAAGGATTAGGCACTTATCAACAATAATAGGTTTAGTTTCTTTATGCTTACATCATCTTTACCTTAATCTTTTAGCTTGAGAGAATCATTAGAAGTTTGGTCTTTGGAAGGAATGGATTTATGAATCACTTTTCTACTTCAAAAATTATGATAGAATTTACATTTTTAGGTTGATTTCCATTTATACTAGAAGAAACATGACACTGACTAAAGGGTTTAGGTTGAGGTTGAGTAAAAATTTACTTTTTTTTGAGTGTGCAAAGATGTAGTTATACTTGAAAGTGTGTTCTTGATCTTATTAATGGCTTGTGATGCTTGATTGTTAATGTTTATTTGGCCTTACGTGAATGCTTGCAAAGTCTCCTCAAAATTTTTTGAACATGGTGGTGCATAGTGAGAAAAATTTGGCTTACCTTGAAAAGTAATTGAATTTGCATTATTATCATTTCTCCAACTAAAATTTGGATGATTTATCCATTCAAAATTGTAAGTTTCTAAAAAAGAAGTTCGAAAAGGCTTTTTAAAGTTATTCATGGCATTTGCTTGTTTATGAAAAGCTTCTGTGAAAATCCACACCCAATGTCCTAATAAGTAAGTGATAATATTAAGAAGTACATGTTGGATTCTTTTTTTTTTTTTTTTTATAACTAATAATGTCCAATCAACCTTACATTATTTAGACAATGGTGTGTATAGATATATATACATGTTCGGTAAAAAACGATATGATATTTATGCCTATCTTCTATACTAGTCACCGCTCAGAGGAATTGCCCAGATCTGCTGTCTGACTAGATATAGCTAAAAAAGAGTTTAGTTATAGAGTGAGTAATATAAAATTACTCAGTAACAAATACAAATGTCACAACAACAACTAAATACTCATAATATCCCAACCATATAATTAATAATAATTTAGAATAATAATAATAATAACCTTTTTTTTTTTTCTTTTGTTCTCCTACTACTTTATTCCTTTCTATTTTGTTATAATCTATTTCTACTTAGTATGGACCAGTCATAATTAGGGTATGCTATGGATCGTGACCACTTTTTATATTTTGTTATACTCATCCTACACACCAATTCTTCTATCAAATTGTGTACAGATACTAGTTCTACCATGAGTTTATCATACCTTTCAAGGCACTATAATGAACAGCTGCTTCCTATTATGAGTTCAACATACTCTCTAGGGTATTATGGAGAATTGGCGTGATTATAACATATCATTTTGAGCACTACAAGGACAACTGTGTTAGTCCATTCCTCAGGAAGTCACAGTTAAAATAATAATTATTATGCTCCATCTTGAACAACATTGCCAGTGTGTAGAAAAATTATGTTGATCTATAATAATCCTAATTAGACTAACTATTCATTTTCTTCATTTACTCATACCAATATTATCACTATTTATCCTTAACTATTCTCAAAAGCATTTTGATAATTTTACCTTATTTATAACACTCATATATAATACAATTTCATAATTTCTTACAAATATAAAATGAACCTATATATAAATATTACAATTCCACAACATACATACATGTACCAATACTCAATAAATAATCATAATAGTAATAATGATAGTTATAATGATTATAATATATATATATATATACATACATAAAAATATTTATATTCATATAATCATAATTACTACTCAAGTTATTAACTCCATGTATAGGTACATACACACACACACACACACACACACACACACACACACGCACGCATATTTTAATTTAACCATTTATCCAAAATACTTTTAAATTCCATAACTACACCCATTTTTCGATAATGAAATTTTTTTTTTTCCACAAATTTATCTTCGATCATTTCCATACACAAATAATACACATTACATACCAAAATAATAAATTTTGTCCAAAATATACACAATGTAAATAGCTGAAATTATACTAAATGGTGACTACATACCAAACTTCTACATTTATCTATTTTCCTTAATTTTTCTTAATTTTTTTACTTCTCACACCAATCACTTACTTCACGTGCATTCACTACTATATAATTGCGATAATATGACCAAAATATAATCAATCCTTAACTTACCACATTAGCCTAATGGACACCCACACCCACATTTTCAATTTTCTTTCCTTCTGATCAATAAATAAACACACCAATTTATCCCAAAATAATTTTATTTTCATAATTTCATTATTATAAACACCAAACAACAAAAGTCTAACAACCCTAATACATTCCCTTTTGGCCAATTGCACATGCATACATATAACCCATTTTCCTTCAATATTTTCAATTAAACTATCATCCCACACTCTTACTACATTCATTACACAATATAATCATAAAAATCCATCACAATTTCAACAACACAAATCTTAATTTATCAAAAATTTTGGGTTATGCATTTCTTACCTTAATAATGCAAAATTCTTTTACTATTAAGCTTTATTTCTCTCTTTTTCACCTATTTTCATCATTAATACCCATTAAGCTCAACATCAAAAAAATTAAAGTACCATAAACCAATACAAAAATGGTAACAAAAGAAAATTCTTATTTTATTTAACAACTTTTCCTTAAGAAATTTTTTAAAATTTCTTATATTTGGCGAGATTTTTGATTTGAAAATTCAAAAATTTTTATAGAGAATTGGAGAAGTTTGGTTTGGCCAAGGCAGAAGAAAAGTGGAGAAAATTCTAGCAATTTTCATCTTTTTATACTAAAGTCTTTATTTTACCATTTTACCTCTTAACTTTTTTGAAAATTTTCTTTATACCCTAGTACACTTACCATACTATCCATGCTATTTTAAGATAATTTTCTTCTTATCCTTTAAATTTAGTTCCCACTTCACCCCTTAATTCTTTTTGAAATAATCATTTTGTCCTTGGTAAACATAAAAGGTTATTTTTATCTTTTTTCATCATTTCTAAGAAAATTTATATCCAAATCAAATTTCAATTTCTTCTTAACTATTATTCACAATATTTAAAGAATTTTCAGGTAGTTGGATTCCAATGTAACCCTTTCCACTCTTAGTGAAATAACAATTTTGTTATTTTTAGCAAAATTATCTTTTTTCGATAAAAGTGCGATTTTTGTCGTTCTAGAGTTATTCAATTGCTCCATTCCCCTAATAATTTATATCATACAACTTTTAACTCATTAGTCTTTAATTATGTCCTTCGTTATTTTTTTAAAATGATAATTTTGCTATTTATCATAATTTGAACCCATTTTCGCCAAATTTTCTTCTATCACCTGTCCAAAACTTCTCTTTTATATTTATCTACCCAAGTAATAAATAAAATACAATAAAAATACATTAAAAAAACATGCACCAAGGTAATCCAATGACATATGAATTTGAGGATGTTACAATTCTTCCCTCCTTACATGAATTTCATCCTCAAAATTCAGGGGAATAACTCTAAATACCTCTCTCTCATCTTTTGCTCCATTTCCCATGTTATTTTTTTTCTATTTTTTGATTCCTCTATAATACCTTCACTAGTGGAATTTTTCTTTTTTGGAGTTACTTTATCCTTTTGTTTAGAATCAGTACTAGATACTCTTTGTAGGACAAATTTTTTTCCAATTCCATTGTCTCAGGCTGCAACACATGAGAGGGATCGCTAACATACTTGCGACGTAGAGAAACATGAAACACGTTATGGACTTTATCTAGACTTAGTGGCAAGGCAATTCTGTAAGCTACTTTTTCAATTCTTTCTAAAATCTCAAACAGTCCCACGTACTTCGATGCCAACTTGCCATTACGGCCAAACCTTATAATGTGCTTGTATGGGGAAACCTTCACAAACACTTTATCGTCAACTTGAAATTCCATATTCTTTCTCTTTAAGTTGGCGTAACTTTTCTGTCAGTTTGAGCCTGCTTTAATCTCTCTTTAATCACTCTAACATCCTTAACCATTTTTTGCATTTGTTCTGGTCTCAGGGCTTGGTTAAACTTATTTTTCTCAGCAAAATTATTTCAATACAGCGGGGATCTACACTTTCTCCCATAGAGAGCCTTATAAGGTGTAAGCAATACTGAAGGTTAATTGAGTGCCTAAAGCTCTTTGTAAACTACCTCAAAAGGTTGACATGAACCAAGAATCTTTGTTTGAAAAAATAGTTTTGGGCACTCCATGCAATCTCACAATCTTTTTAATATAGATTTGTATTAACTGGTCTGTATTCGTGGTGTCTTTCACAGAAATAAAGTAGACTTTTTTGGTTAATCGGTCTACTATTACCCATATGGTATTAAATCCCTTTTATACTCTGGGAAATCTAACAATAAAATTCATAGAGATCTCTTCCCATTTCTATTCTAGAATTTTTAATAGTTGTAGCAAGCCAGAAGGTCTCTGATGTTCAGCTTTTACTTGTTGATAAATTAAGCATTTTGACACATAATCTCCAATATCTTTCTTTATCCCATTCTACTAGAACTTTCTTTTTGAGTCCTGATACATCTTTACACCCTTGGCATGAGTGGTGTAAAGTATATCATGAGCTTCACTAAGCAATTTCTTCTTGCGTTTTGAATCCTGAGCTAAGCACACTCAGCCTCAAAATTAAAGAATGTCTTTGACTATTTGATAATCTGCCTTTTGACCATCTTGCATCTGTTGACAAATTTTCTAACACCAGGGGTTAACAACTTGCTTCTCTCTTATTTCTTCAAACAGGGTGGATTGTATCTCTAATTTAGTGACTCGGTCCACTCTTACCTCAAATCACTCTTCTGTTGATTCTCATTGCACTTTTCTTTGAGTGTCCAGACAAGACACCATAACCTTCCTGTTGAGTGCATCTACTACTACATTTACCTTTCCAAGTTAGTACTTAATCTTACAATCATAGTTCTTCACCAAGTTTAACCATCTTTTCTACTCTTTTTGGGTGAAATAATACTTCAGGCTTTTATGATCGATATAAATATTACATCTAACCCCTTACAAGTAATGTCTTCATATATTTAGGGTAAATAGTACTGTTGCCAATTCTAAATCATGGGTTAGATAATGCGTTTCATAGTTTTTCAATTATCTAGATATATATGTTATCATATTCCCATTTTGTATTAAAACTGTGCCTAATCCTTGATATGAGGCATCATAATAGATGTCGTATTCCATTCCATTCTCAAGTAATACTAAGATAGGGGCGGAAGTTAATCTACTCTTCAACTCTTGAAAACTCTATTCAAAGGCATTTGACCACTGAAATAGGATTCCTTGTCTAGTTAAATTAGTGAGTGGCTTTGTAATATTAGCAAAACTCTGTATAAATCTTTTATAATACTTTGTAACACTTAGAAAATTTTATACTTCTTTAACAGTTTTGGGCCTTTGTCACTCTAAAATTACCTCCACGTTGCTATGATCCACCATTATTCCTTTCTTTGACATTACATGCCCTAAAAATACTACATTTTCCATCAAAAATTCACATTTTAAGAATTTGGCATATAGCTTTCATTATTTTAATTGTTGCAATACAAACACTATAAGAAACTTGTCCAAGCAGTAATGAAATACTCTATTCATTAAATCCATAAATACTGTTGGAGCATTAGTCAATCTAAAAGTTATCACCATAAACTCATAATGTCCATAATGAGTTTGAAAAGCAGTCTTGGATATATCTTTTTCGACAATTTGTAATTAATGGTATCCTGACCTTAGGTCAATCTTAGAGAAAATAGAATATCCTTTCAATTGATTAAAGGGGTCATTTATTTTGAGCAGAAGGTACTTATTCTTCACTGTCAATTTATTCAATTCCCTATAATTAATGCACATTTAGAGTGATCTGTCCTTCTTTTCAGAAAAAATATTGGTGCTCCCCATGATGAATGGCTCGGTCTCATAAACCTTTTATCTAACAATTCTTGTAGCTGTTTCTTTAACTCCTGTAATTCAGCAGGTGTCATACAATATGGGGCTTTTGATATCAGAGTTGCACCAGGTTCTAACTCAATATTAAACTCCACTCTCCTTTCCAGAGCTAGTTCTGGTAATTTTTTTGGAAATACATCCAAAAATTCATTTATCATTAGGACACCTTGAATCCTTAATATCAAAATTAGGCATGTGCAGCAAAATCAAATATATGTTTAACTCTCTCTCCTATATAACAATATGCTTTTTTGGTAGGATCATTTCAATCACTACCATATTCTCATCGGATATCTCTACTCTAATAGGGTACAATGGCTTAGTAGGTCATAAACTCATTCTCTATAGTACAGCAAATGCAATAGATGAATTAGTAACCCTATAGTCTATCAAAGTCTATAAAGGACTAGTTACTGTAGATGGGCTAGCCTCAACTTAGTTATGAGTTATAGTATATACTCGAGCCTATAATCCCCTACTAGCCTGTATAAGGTAAGCAGTTATTGATCATGTCATGGATTGTTGTTGTGGTGCTATGGTTGGCAGGGTTGCTTGGCAATAAGCTCTGATGTGGCCTGGTTGTCCACATTGGTAACAAACTATTTGTTGATGACGTTCCCCAATGTAATTTTTCTTATACTTTGGGCACTGAGGAATTGTACCCTGACGCTGTACCTTACTGTCGGGCCAATTATGTTTATTCTTCTAGGGAATAAATTTTCTCTTGCCCTTTCAATTCAGAGGTCCTAAGCTGTGATTTAGTGAAATTGAAAAAGAGCCAGAAAATAGGACTAAAGGTACTGACAATACTGTTGGTACTGATGGTCCACCCCTCAACCTATTGGCATAAACTTCTGTTCTCAATGCCCTGTCCAGTGTTTCAACGTAGTCTATTGAAGGTTAAGGACTCGACATCACATGAATAGCTATGTCAAGTCAGAGTCCTTGCAAAAATCTGTCCCTTCAAAGTTAAGGCGTGCTGACCATTCTTGAAGAAACAGGTTAGGGCATTAAATTTGGTGGAGTACTCTTTTACACTCATTTTACCCTTCTGTAACGTCACAAACTTTTGTACCTTAACTGCCACTACATTTGCAGTTCGGTACTGGGATTTAAAGATCCCCTTGAACTCTACCCAAACCAATATGGTGATATCCATTGTTTCCTTAGTCATTTCCCAACATATTCGAGCATTATTGCGGAAAAAAAAAGTGGCATACTAGACTTTCTTTTTATCTGTTATATTAAATAGATCTATGGTACTCTCTACTGAACGAATCCATTCATCAACTATAAATGAATCATGCGTTCTCTTGAACTTTCTAAGGGAATGCTGACTGAGAAGTTTGTAGATCGTTCATAACCTATTCAAAGTGGCTACCATTGGTTTTACAGTATCATGACTAAGTCTAGGAATAGTGGCTAAGGATTCTGTAGTTGGTATAAGGGTAATCTTAGGTATTGGCCTTTGTAAAGTTTCTCTTATTACCTGCTGTATTAAGTTCCCAATCCCGACCTCATCTAATGTAAACCCAGTTGATTGTGAAGGAGAAGGAGTTTCCTCTTTATCTAGCGAGCTATTTCTGTCTCTGCCTCTTCCTTATCCACATCCTCTACCTGCTCTTATACCTTGTATCTTCCTTAATAATACCATAAATACACTAAGATAATCACATCATTCATTTTATCTATCATACACACTCTAATCTATTATGTGACATCTCCTGGCATCATGTACATATATCTCAAGAACATGAATCATACCATAATATATAAGTTCAAGTATGATCAAACAAAATATGTATATTGCTCACATATATGGACGCAAACAAGTAAAAGTCTCAAAATACATCGTCATGTAATATATGTACACAACAAATTCATACATTGTTGATCACAATATACTATTCAACATATATATAGTTATACTTATACTTATTATACACTAAGTACACCAATTCATCAATACCACATTTTGGATACCCTATTTGGCTCATGAAAAGGAGGAAGCAACTGAATCCACCTCTACCTCTAGGTTAGTGTCTTATGATGGGTCAGTCCATGTATAGGATTTTAGGGAATCAATCTTTGCAGAACACTCAGACATATCACTTTTTTTGCTTGAGGAATTTAAGAAATAGGGTTCTACATTCAGGTTCACTATAGGTGAATGTGAATTCTCAAAAAAGTCGGTCTCTATCAAGATTTTAGAAGGGTCATTGTCACTAGTGGAGAAAACTGGTTCTGGTGACTTTAATTCAGAAAGTGATGGAGGTACGTGCATGGTAAGTCGGACAGGGAAAAGATCTACTCCCTTGGGGGAAAAATATCTAACCTCCTCATTGGAATGTTTACATCAGTGATCCCTTCCTCTTGCATTGGGAATGGATCTAACCTCCTCACAGAACCTTATCCCTTCTCATCATTGGTACTAAACCTTTCTACTACAAATACAATGGCTCTATCATATTCCTCTTAAGCTAACGCCACTCTCCATTGCCTTTCAGGGCGATACCTCCTCATTTCTCTTCTAATCTAATAAATCCTACAAGTTATTGTTTTATTCTTATTAATGCTCTTCCCATAAACCTTCATACCTTTTAGGGCATTTATTTTTCTCTGTTCGGTGGCTCCATAACCCGGATCTGTATGTGAGTAAAAAGTGTTTCGATTCCCCCCTACCCCTCCCCCCCTTCTTCCTCCTTTTCAATCTTTTCATTCTTTCTTTAAGTAACTAATCTCTTTAGGTCCCTTACTATGACCCTACTAAGCATAATATTCTCCTGTCAATTGACAGAAGATCAAGAGTTGAATCTAGGTCTGAGTGTAAACATACCTACAACCATATAGAGTTATCTCATAAAACATACATAATGTTATAACCTATTCAAGTACCAAAATAGAAATACACACTTACTACAGTCGGCTCTAGGAATCATCTTCTAAGATGTTAGGCATACTATAACATAATAATAAAAGTTTATTTGGATAATAATACCATCACGAAAATTTTTAGAAATTTCACTCTAATACCAACAAATATGGAAACCCATATCCAATGTCCTAATAAGTGATAATATTAAAAAGTACAAGTTATAATTTTTTTTTTAACTAATAGTGCCAAAACAATATTTTTTACTATTGATATACTATATTTGAAAAATACACGTGCTCAGCCAACCTTACATCATTTAGATAAGGGTATATATATATATATATATATACACACACACACACACACATACATGTTTGGTTAAAAACGATATGATTTTAATGTCCATCCTTTATACTAGTCACGGCTTAGAGAATTTATCCAGATCCGCTGATCGACTAGATGTACCTAAAAATGAGTTTAACCATAAAATGAGTGATATAAAATTGCTCAGTAAGAAAAACAAACGCTACAACAACAACTAAGTACTCATAACATCCCAACCATACAATTAATAATCATTTAGAATAATAATAATAACCTTCTTTTTTCTTTTTCCTTTTATTCTCCTACCGCTTTATTTCTTTCTATTTTATTATAATCTATTCATACTTAGTATGAACCAGTCATAATTAGGGTATGTTATGGATCGTGTCCATCATACTCATCGTACACACTAATTTCTTTATCAAATTGTGCATAAATACCAATTCTACCATAGGTTCATCATACCTTTCAAGGCACTATGGTGAAAAGCCGCTTCTTATCATGAGTTCAACATACCTCCTAGGGTACCATAGAGAACTGTCGTGGTTACAAAATACCCTTTTTGACACCACAAGGACAATCGTAGGTTCAGTATACCCCTCAGGGAACCACAGTTAAAATAATAATAATTACACTTTATCTTGAGCAGGTCTGCCAATGTATAAGGAAGTTATGTTGATCCATAATAATCCTAATTGTACTAACTATTTATTCTTTTCATTTACTCATGCCAATATTACTACTGTTTATCCTTAACTATTCTCAAGGGCATTTCAATAATTTTATTTTATCCATAGCACCCACATATAATACAATTCCATAATTTCTCATCAATATAAAATAAACCTATATATAAATATTACAACCCCACATCGTATACAAGTACATGTATTAATATTCAATGAATAATAATGATAGTAATAATAATTATAATATATATATATACATAAGATATTATTAAAATCATTATTCTTATATCTTAATATATATATATATACACACACACACACACACACACACACACACACATTTATATTCATATAACTATAATTACTACTCAAGTCATTAACTTCACATATAAGTACATATATATTTATATATAGGCATATCCTAATTTAACCATTTATTCAAAATATTTTTAAATTCCATAACTACACCTATTTTGCGGCAATGAATTTTTTTTTTTTTCCAAAAATTCATTTTTGATCATTTCCATACACAAATAATACACATTACATACCAAAATAACAAATTTTTTCCAAAACATATACAATGCAAATAGCCAAAATTGTACTAAATTATGACTACATACTGAACTTCTACATTTATCTATTTTTCTCAATATTTCTTATTTTCTTTACTTCTCACACCATTCACTTACGTCACGTGCATTCATTACCATATAATTGCGATAATATAGTCAAAATATAATCAATCTTTAACTTACCATGTTGGCCCAATACACACCTACACCCGCACTTCTAATTTTCTTCACTTCCAATTTTCTTCACTTCCAATCAACAAACAAACATACCAATTTATTCTAAAATAATTTTACTTTCACAATTTCATTATTATAAATATCAAATAACAAAAATCTAACCAACCCTAATACATTCCTCTTTAGCCAATTGGACATGCATACATATAACTCATTTTTCTCCAATATTTTTACTTAAACTATCATCCCACACTTTTATTACATTCATTACACAATATAATCATAAAAATTTATCACAATTTCAACAGCACATAAACCCTAATTTATCAAAATTTTAGAATTTTTCAGTTTTTACCTTAATAATGCAAAATCCTTTCACTATCAAGTTTTATTTCTTCCTTTTTCACAAATTCTCACTAATAATATCCATTAAGTTCAATATCCAAAAAATTAAAGTACCATAAACCAATACAAAAATAATAACAAAAGAAAATTCTCACTTTAATTAACAATTTTTCCTTAATAAATTTATTAAAATTCCTTGTATTTTGTGAGATTTTTGGCTTGGAAATTCAAAAATTTTGAGAAAGAATTAGAGAAGTTTGGTTCAGCCAAGGAAGAAAAAAGGTGGAGAAAATTGTAGCAATTTTCACCTTTTTATACTAAAGTCTCTATTTTATCATTTTACCCCTTAACATTTTCGAAAAAATTTCTTTATGCCTTAGTACACTTACCATACTACCCATACTATTTTAAGATAATTTTCATTTTGTCTTTAAATTTAGCTCCCACTTTACCCCTTAATTTTTTTTCAAAAAGACTATTTGGCTCTTGGTGAACATAAAAAGTCATTTTTATCTTTTTTCATCATTTCTAAGAGAATATATATCCAAATCAAATTTTAATTTCTTCCTACTTATTATTCACAATATTTGAAGAATTTTCAGATGGTTGGATTCCAACGTAACCCTTTCGACTCTTAGCGAAATGACAATTTTACCTTTTTTAACAAAATTGTCCTTTTTCGACAAAAGTATGATTTTTATCGCTCTATGGTTATTCAACTACTCTATTCCTCTAATAATCTCTATCATACAACCTTTAACTCATTAGTCTCTAATTCTGTCCTTTATTATTTTTCTAAAATGATAATTTTGCCTTTTATCACTATATGAACCTATTTTCACCAAATTTTCTCCCATCACGTGTCCAAAGCTTCTCCTTTATATTTCTCTACCCAAGTAATAAATAAACTATTATAAAAATATATTAAAAATACATGTGCTAAGATACTCCAATGACACATGAATTTGAGGATGTTACAGCTTCCTTAAAAACTGGAATATTTAGGCATTCATTTGTTCAGTGTCATATGATTTTACAAATGCTATAAATTTCTTCATTTTGCACAGCTTTGAGTTCTTTTACTTGCTTTACTATCATGGCTTCAACCTTTTTAGTCTCAGATGGATTAACACTATGCCAAGATTGTGAATTTTCAGCCAAGTCTAAGAATTCTAAAGTTTTTTCAAGTTCTTTGTCTAAAAGTTCACCATTATACATGTTTTCACAAATTGCTTTGTTTCGGGTGTTAAAACTTCGTAAAAGAAACTTATGGTTTGCCATTTTTCAAAACCATAGAGTAGAACAAGAATTTAACAAATCTTTAAATTTTTTTCAATACTAAAAATAAGGTTCTTTTGGATTTTAAGACAAATTTTGGATTTGTCTTTTCAAAGCATTTGTTTTATGCATTGGAAATTTTTTTTTCAAAAATTCACCTTGTATTTCATACCATGTGTCAATTAATCTAAGTTTTAGATTAAACAATTTTAGCCTAACTATTTTATCAATATAAGTTTGATCATTAAAAGTTGCACATACCTTTTAAAAATTTTTAATATGTAAGTGTGGACTTTCATATTCTAAACCATGGAAATCAAGAAGTAATGAAATCATACTTGGTTTAAATATGAATTTGTTAGCATTAAGAGGAAAAATGAGCACGTAGGGATAGAATTTTGAGGTGGTTGTAAATACTCACGCATTGTTCTCAAAGATTAATTTTCATGTTCATCATGCACACTTTCATTTTTAGCCATAGTATTTGATGTGTGTGAATGATGAGATGAATCAAATAAATTGCCAACTAAATTTTCTGAATTACCTTTCACCAAGCAATGTGAATGAAGACCACGATGCCATTCAAGTATAAATTAAATTAAAGAAGACAAATATTACAACATAAAAATTAAAAATAAAAAAGGTGGTATAACCTTCCTTTTGACAAAAATAAAATAAATAATTAAAAAATAAAAATAAACAAAATAAATAAATAAAAATAAATTAACAATAGGTGTAGAATCAACAATATCTGGTGTGGATCTATGACATGTCTGTACAGGTGCATCATCTGTAAAAGTCTGTGAATCTTCTACCTGTTAAAAAAAATAGTTGTACTAAGTTTAACAATAATATGTCATTAACATTTATAAAAATACTACAATTTAACTTTAATTATCTAAATAGGTGAGACAGTAGGTGGCATATATGGCTGAGAGGAGCCAAGCATCCACTCTCGAAAATCTGCTAAAAGCTTGTCAATACAGTCTATCACATTATGCACGACCTGTTACTGGATGTCCTCTCTCATCCCGCGAAAATCTACTGCTAGTGCATCAAATCGATCCATCACATTATGTTCAATCCTCTGCATATCATCTCTCATCTCACAATAATCTGAACTCAATGTCTCGAATTGATCCATCACATTATGTTCAATGCGATCGATGTCATCTCTCATATCGCGGTAATATGACCCTATCGCATCCAATCGATGCATCATACTCCTCCTAAAATCATCATTATAATAAGGCACTAGTAGGGGTGAAGGATGATGTGACGGTGATGAAGAATAATGTGACTGAGGCGTGGGTGAATAATGATGCGATGGTCTAAGAGAATAATGTGACGGATGAGCAAGTGAATACTGATGTGACTATGTGGCAATGGTATCGGAGAGTAATACAGATGAACAATGAGAAAATAAAATCAGAGAATAATGAAGTGTGGGCACATGCTGCGGTGGTAACACAAGCGAATAACTTGACTGTGTATGCTGCACACATAGACGCATGTGTTTGAGTGAAATATTAATACATTACTTAACAATTGAAAAAATTAAATCGTATTACATTAATAACTTTTACCTGTGCACAGGAGTTCTCAGCTAGAATCTAAGCATCAAAAGTTTTATCCGTAAGCAAAATACCCCCATATGTACCAGATGGCTGAATAACTTGAAGTAAATGTGCTACATACGGTAAATTAGTCTCATAGGAATCAAGCTGTAACACATTAAGCACTAGTAATCTCTAAAATAAAATATATTCATAAATTTAAATATTTTAGACTATATAATATTTACTTTATCATAAATTTAATTTGTTACTTAAAAATATTTACTTACAGCAGATTTCGCGAATAAATGCAATCTTCTGATCAAGAGATCATTTAAAATTCTTCCACCATAGGATCTATGGAGTATCATTGCTAATACGTACCGCAATATAATCTTACAAGTTAGGCATGACCTCATAAATCTAAACATATATATATATATATATAAATGTTAGTATAATAAAGTGTTACAGAACAAACAATAATTTTTATTTTTATATAACTATTTTTTATAAGAACTTGAAATGCAATAGGCATTCTAACAAAATTGTACTTTCCTATAAAATTCTTACTAGATGCCTCTAAACGCAGTGTATCCTCTTATATTTAGTATACTGTACAGAAATCGATCATCGTAGCAATTGAACTATGTAAAGAAAGATAACAGATTCCTATGGATACCTATTAAACTGATCAATAGCTTTCAATTAACAACCATAAGTTTGCATGGGCTTGTCCACCTCTGCCAAATAGAAACCTCTCAAGTACATAAAAAAAGGCCAATCTCACTGCATCGATATCTAATATGCTAGAAAAGTTAATGTCATCAAAAGCTGTCTCAATATCATCTGGCATAATGATGTCTAAATCACTAAAAAATGTATCCCTCAATCGTGTACTCCGAGATACCGGTAAATTAAGAAAATGTCCACAGTAAAATTCAGTAATAAGACCAAATTCAATTCAAGAAAATCGAATGGTCTGTCCTCCAATGAGAAACCACATTTCATTATTACACGAGGTACCGTCAACATATACCTCGTGCAACAAAATATAATGGATGAGAATAGGTGAATGATGTATATCTTCAATGGATAAGAAATGCCCAAAACATGTCTGCCTAAATAGGTCAAGCTGTGATGCTGTCAATCCCTTCCAAATACTGTCTATCACCACAAAACGTGATAAACAACTCACCTTTACACGAAAGTGCTTATCTTCTATAATCTTTAACTATGGTTGGGATACCATATTTACTTGTGAATTTGCACAAATAATTATCTGTTAATAAAAACATACATAAAATAATTATACTAAATTTACTACAGTACATTTTCACAATATTTTTATTTCAAAATAAAAAATAAAAATTGATATTCTGATATTTTAAATAATTTATAATGAATCTCAAAATGAAATATCTTACAAAAATTAATTAAATTTATATTTTAATAATTATTTTTTATTTATTTCTATTTATTTTTAAATCACATTCATAATGTTTTTAACTTATTTATAATATTTTAATTACTTTCTA
>CP135546.1:3560351-3576069 GCA_032402905.1 Khaya senegalensis | reverse complement strand
TATATATATATATATATAAATAGATATATATATATATATATATATATGAATTGGTTATTGTTATTATTAGGAATATTATTTTTATAATTGATTTGATGGTACATAAATGGGTAGGTATTGAAAGGTAGTGATAGGTATAAATTATTTTATATTGGGAAGAAATTATAAAAATGTTGTATATGTAATTATTAGAATTTTAATAAATTACTAAAAAGCCCTTGAATAATAGTAAAGAGTAAATAGGTAATATGAACATATGATGAATTGTGGAAAAATGCATAAGTGACCAATATCCTTGAGGTATGATTTCGGAATTTTTTGCACACTGGCAAAGCCGCTTAAGACAAAATGGGATAATGATTTATTATTTACTGTGGCGCTCTTTAGGACACATAGAACCCATAGTTGTCCTTGTGGTGTCCGAAATTGTATGTAAGAAACCACTGCAGTCCTCCATGGCACCTTTGGGCACGTTGAACCTATGGTAAGAAATGGTAATTCGCCATAACGCCCTTAAGGGGATGATGAACCCATGGTAGCACTATAATTGTACCAAACTTATTCATGTATTGGTGTGTAAGATAATAAAGTGGTCACGATCCATAATTTGCTTAAGAATAACTGATCAAATGAAAAGAGAATAGAATAGTAGAATTAGAATAGATAAAGTAAAAAATGTATAAAGGAAAGTAGTACTATACTATGATTATTCATAATATCCTAATTAAATTATTAATTATGTACTTAGGATGGTTAATCCTAACTGGTTATTGTGTAATGTTGGATATTCGGAATATATTGTTGTCTTAATTAGTTATTATTTGTATAGTTGGAATATTATAGTTTGTTAAATTATTTTATTGGATTTTATAGTTCTTATTGAGTAATTTTAAATTACTCACTCTATGATTGAAATAATTTTCAGGTATAGTTAGTAAGGTAGTGGAACCGGGCAAACTCTCAGGACAGTGACCTGTCAAGAGAATTGGGTATACCAGATTTTGACGCTGTAATAATTGTACTTTTGTTATAAATCATATTTTTGATATTTTGTATATGTTGTAAATAAGTATATATAATGAATGTTTGCTTTGACAATAATAATAAAAAAAAATTTAGTGTTTTTTTTTATATACTTGTTTAAAAGTTATTACTTATTTTTTTTAAATGAGTATGAGACTCCCACATTATTGCAATAAAAGCTTGCAAAAAAAAAAAAAATGTGTTTCCAAGATATGCCAATTCTCTAGAACTTAACAAAAATGAGAAGGCTCAACATTGTATCCTTCTTGGAATCCATTCTAAATTCCTCTTGGTTGTAAATTAACAATCGTTAAGAATTCAGGTGGATCTTTTTTAAAGACAAATAGGTTTAGAATTTATCTACCCTTTCATGATATATCTCCTTTCTTTATTGCTGCAATTGATCAATGATTTACTGTTAGAATATACCTTAGAAACCATTCGTGTTATTAGCTTTAGGGATATTTTATCTTGCATATATTTGTAGCTTATAATTAGTGAAAGAAAGTGTTCTTTATTCACTTATATATGTTACTTCCTTTATTTTGTTATACATTTAACCCTCGAGTGCAAAGGCAGAAGGGAGCTTGACTGCAAGACCCACCCGTTGAGCAGGGACGAAAGCCGTTGCTACCGCGGGCTTTACGCAATCGATCGGATCATATAGATATCCCTTCAACACAACATAGGTCGTCAAAAGGATCTCGGAGACCCACCAAAGCAGTGAGTTGCTCAAACAATCCCAATCAGCCCCTCTCGCGGTCGAAGAACAGATAATGACTATTTATACCGGAACGCAATTATCAGGGGCACGCTCTACCACTGAGCTAAGGTTGCCCGGCACTCAAACCCGGAACTAGTCGGGTTAATAATATCAGCCCAGGTATTAATTACACGACCTTGACTATCAACTACAGATTGGTTGAAATTGAAACCGTTTAGGTTGAAAGCTATAGTGCTCGATCAATCCCTTTGCCCCTCATTTTTCGAGAATCAGAAAGATCCTTTTCAAGTTAAAGTATAATTATAATTTATCCAAATAATTCATTTAATTGTTAAAGGATATTATTTAAATTATTTCCTATGTAAATGATATTAAATAGGCAATAGTATCATATAGTAAGCATACTAAATGTCTTCGATAAATAGCATGAGATAATATTAGTATGGGTAACGATAAAAGTCCAATTATTAGAACATTAGTATGAATTAATAATTAGAGAACTATTTTTTGAATATGATCAAATGATGATAAATCATGTGATAAAAAGTATGTAGTCAATAATTTATCGTATAATTGTACTAATGTGCAATATAATCATTTGACCTGAAATTTTACAGTCGAATATGATGTCAATGCACATAGTTCATATAGTCTATAAATGTAAAATCAATCACGTCTTGTATGTTAAAACTAGTTTGATCATGTGTTGTTTATATTAGAAATGAGTAATAGTTAAAATGGAATCTATTAGCTCAATATAAATACAGGATTAAAGTATTTGTTAATTCTATCTAAATTCAAGTTTCTAAACAAATATCAATAAATACCTGAAAAGTAAATATCTAGTCAAAATAAATTAAAGTCATATGAAAAAGTTAATGATGACTAATTCAGGGTATATTGATTAATGATTCATATTTATATTAGTTTAAAGTGTTGACATTTTATAAATCCTTACTTGATCAAAGTATTTCTTCATTATAGTTTAGGAATTATGACACATTACTATATATTAACCATATTTATTGAACTTTCAAAATATTTAGATCCAAAAACTTTGGAACTAGTTGACAACTAATCTACAGTAAACCTACATGGTTACACTAATAATTTAATGAATTAAGAGATGTCTAAAAGAGAGAAAATATTATCTATCACTATAACAAAAAATTTTATTTACCATTCACTTACAACCACTTATAAAGAATGTGATTCGTTAAAATTAATATTGACAACTAGCAAAATGTGTGAGTTGTCAACAAGTTGGGAAGTGATTTAAGCACTACTCACAATTGTAAGTTGTTAAAAATTTTGTTATTGACTACTTGCAATTTTATGTAAGTGATTAAAATTTATCTTTTACAACATGCAATAGCATATTGTAGATATATATTCAATTTTTTAACTTCTTTTTTATGCAAGTAGCTAGTATTTTCACATTTACCACTTGCATTTGTATGTAATAGAAAATACAATATTTATCACTTGAGTTTGTATGTGATAAATATGAGTTGATATTTTAATGAATATATTTGATTATTGACAACTTGCGTTTGTTGCAAGTGATTATTATTTTAATATTTACCACTTACATTTATTTGTAGTAAAAAATTAAATATTTATCACTTATGTTTGTTTATAGTAAATATGTCCTGATATTTTGATAAATATATTTTAATTATTGGCAAAGTATATTTATTACAAGTAGCTATTATTTAATGTTTACAACTTACATTTGTATATAATAGATAAGCTCCACAATTTAATAGGTGCCAAGTAATCCCGCACAACCAAAACAAACACAAAAACTAGAAAAATTCTTAACCACTCAATTGCTCCACGTCATTGATCCATGTCAACTATAAATCCATAAATTTCAATTATATATCTATTAGTATTGTTCAATTTCAACTCCAGTAAGTCTTCTTCTTCAAGTCTTTAGCTTTGATACCCATTAATTTTTTCACTCAATTGTGGCTTTAGATCCTTGATTTATTCATTCATGGGCTTGATCAAGGCTAGTTTAATTGTTCTATTTAGTTGCTCTTTACCATTTGGTTAATGGTTTGACTAGTAATTGAGCTTTGGTTTGTTAAAGTTTAAATTTTTTAGACTTTTGAAATCTTGGTTTGTGATTTTTGATGTTGAAATTCCAACTTAAAGTGATGATGAACAAACATTTTTTGTGGATTTTATTTAATTTTGATTGAACTTATTTTGGTTTGTTCATAATTTGGGTTTGTTTTAATACTTGATTGAAGTTGATTTGTGATTATTGTTTAAGGTTTTTGGTTCACAATGTGGCCATATTGAGATTTAAAAGCTATACTTTATACTAAAAATTAAAATTTTTGTTAATTGTTAGTATGCTTGGAAGGTTTTTAGTTATTGTGGATTTAAGAATTCTTGTATCATGTAGAAATTCTTGCAAAAGTTGTTCGACTATTGCTCATGTTATGGAGTTGTTGCAACTCTAGAATGCTCAAAATCAAAGCCTGTTCCTTGTTTTGGTTCTCTTTTTTCTATGGTTTGTCTACGATAAAACTCAACACCAAATGCTCAAGCACAAATATACTATTCCCTGTTAGTGCACAAAGAAAACTTGAAAGCCTACAACTTCAATATTTGTTTTTGTTGGGAATGTAATAGTTTGTTCTTGTAATCCATTATCTGAATTTCAAATTAAGTAAAAGTTTGAGTTTAGTTTATTAACATTTATTTGATACCGTGCATTCGAGAGATAAGGTAGTGACTTTATATTTTGATATTGTGTATTTCACAAAATGAAATATCAAAAAAGTACAAGCAAAATGTGGTCAAAGAAAATCTCAAATGAAATATTAACCACACATATTTGTAAGTGTTGATATGTTAAAATTTACAAATCATAAAAGCACGTTGTAATATATTTGAATATCAACAACATGTATTTTTGTGCATGGTAGATGTTATAGTTTAAAATTTTATTCACAACATAAAATGAAAGTTATAACGCCCCTAAATTTTAAAAAGTCGAATAATATTAAAATATTTTCAAAACTCATATGATTATGAAAAATTTCATATAATTTAAAAAAAATTCGCAAATAAATCAATTAATCAAATATTTTTAATTATGAATAATCACAAATCTTTAAAATAAATTTTAAAAGTAAATAATAAAACAAAAGAAAATTCTTAAAAGTTCTATTGGTTAGGAAACCAAGTGACAACAGAAGCTTGACTAAATTCATCCTCTAAGTACACAATTCTTCAATCATCTGGAATCATAATAAACTATAGTGAGTCTTAAATTTAAAAAATATACTAGTTTATATATATATATATATATATATATATAATACATGCACATGATATGGCATAAGATGAAATCATGTTCATTTTAAAAATTTTGTAACACTTAAATACTTTATAAGTTTCTTTTAAATTTTTTAAGAATAATAAATACTCATGCCTGAACCTTTTAATAGGACTTTACATAATACTTATCACTAAATGAACCAATATCACCTATCGATGACAAGTGAGGCATATAGTTTCTTAAAAAAATAATAATAAATACTCATACTTGAAGGTAAAAACCACATCCTCACCCTGATCATCGGTAAGTCCTTCCACATGCATAAATATTTTTTCACATAAATGTGAAGACCACTATACTAGGGGTATCCATAAGATCTCTCTTATATCATACGGAACAATGAACAATAACAATAATACCAAACCCAAAAGAATGGTTATACTAAACAATAAAAACTCTATATAATTTATAATTGTTTATTAAAAAAAGTAATGAAATTCGATATCCTAACACATAAAATTTAACTTTCATAAATACTTTTCTCACAAAAATACTTTTCCATTACTTTAAACACAATACACCTGTTCATACTTAAATGCCAATGCATGTGATATAAAAGTAATCATAATAATACAATCATAAGCAATTACAATCATAATAATATATATACTTATAAACAATCACAAAAATATATAATAATGTCAAAACAATACTTTTATAAAAAATTTATAACTAAAAAATATTGTTAAAAATATATTCAAACATATACATGTGTTTATTATGATTCTCCTATACACTTGATGATAACAATAAAAAATAACTTAAGCATTTTAACCTATAATTAAAAAAAATATATCATTTACAAAACTCTTATACACTTTCACAAAGCACATATAATCTCATTAGACCTCAAATTTCTCGTAAAACTAAGTTTTTTCATTGTTTAAATTTAATCACTTATCCTAACAGTATTATGCCATATGTTGAATAACCCCCAATCATTAATTTTTTGAAAATACAATACATTCTCAAATGTCATAAAATTTTGCAAATATAATAAAGACATATAGATAGTAAGTTATTAAAATTTTTGAATCTAAATTCATGTTTTAACTATTTAAAATAAATTTTATTTTTAAAATATTAAATTCTGCCAAACAGAAATAGACAATGAGTTATTTTCATTTAAAATTTCATAACAAATCACAAATATAGAATTTTATCCTGAAATTTCAGTATAATAAACTAAACATAATTAGAAATCAGTTTATAAAATTTTATAATTTTTTAAAATATTTTAGTTAACTAAAATAATTTCATCATTTAGTTATTCTAAAAAAACAAGCAATTTTCTATACGCTAGCGTTAAATTTGGAAAATCATTCAAAATTTAAAATATAATAATTTTTAGTTAAACAAAATTCATAATAACCTTAAAGATATCTAGTTTATTTACTTGAAACAATTTTGGCAAATTCAAAATATATAATTTTATAAAATTCACTAATCAAATTATTGTCATAATATTATATTTGCAGAAATTTTATTTTTTTCAACTATTTCTCTACAAATAAAAATTTTTTAATTTCATAATCATAAAAATTTAACTCTAATATCACAATCTGATTATCAGTTCCAATCATCATATTCCATAAAACTTAATTAATAAAATTATTTATTATTAATAACAAATTATTAATCTAAAAATTAATATAAAAAAATTTACTATTACTCCTTTGTCTTTTCCCTACTTTTGTCTCTTCCTCTTGTTCTTTTTCTTTCTCCTAAATACGTCAAAACCCTAAACACAAATAAATCCTTCTATTTATACTAGTATAAATTATCAATTCAGTCTCTAATTTGACTATTTCTATCTATTTGACCCCAAACTTATAATTTATTTCTAAAATATTTAATTATTTTCTATATAATGCATATATCCCCAAAAATATAATTTATTATCTATATATAAAAATATAACATGTATTAAAGGAAAATACGATATTACAAAAGTGGTGAATGAAAGTTTTAACCACAAGTTTCTTTGTTATTGACAACTACTTGTTAGCAGTTGTAAATGATATTGAATTTTTACAACTCCTTAATACATTGTAGGCAAAGTGCACATGGATAATTTACATTTACCACATGCAACACAAGTGGTTTATGAACTCTTTTGCTGTAGTGTATGGATAACTAGCACCTTCCAAAATAATGTAATAGTCAAAGAAAATATATATGTGTATGTGTATATGTGTATGTTACATATATTTATAGTTCTTTAAAGTATTTGAATAATTTGCATAATTTTGTATTTTTATGTAATTTAGTGTAATTACATGACATATTGATAATAAAAATTATTCAAGGTCCTAAATATAAATTTTTAAAAGTTACCTTAATAATTGAAAATTATTTAATAATTATCATTAAGCCCTTGAAGATATATTTAATTATTTACTTAATAGTTAAGTAAATGTAATTATATACAAGTATAGAGACTAAAGTGTAATAGATGATAATTATTAGATAATTACCATTTCACCCTTAATTTACACTTATCCATTAATTTACTTAATTATTAAGTTTACAATTATGGATAAATATAAAAATTAAATAATAAATAAGAATATTTATTGGACAAAAATCTTAATTATTTAGATCAAAATCAGGAAAAAATATAAAAGGAGTCGTGTGTCTTTATTTTTCATGAGATGGAAAAGAAAATAAGCTTCTCTCTCTAAAATTAGGCCAAGCCTCTCTCATCTCTTTGATGGTGTAAATTATATAGGTTTCATAAATTTGAAGTTTTTCTTCATCAAATCTTCAAGCTAACAAGATAAAAAAACTCACCCTTAATTAGTATTATACATATATATTTGATATATGTTGAATTTAAGCATGAGATGTTTATATTGTTAGAAAACTTTATGAATTTGTTGCATGTTTAAATCATAATATCCTCTCATTATCCCATGAGTTGTATACATCGAATCTTGGGTACTGTATTTTTTTAGGCTTTGGGTGGTCAAAAAAGTGATTGGGCGGGCAAAAGAAAGTGATCTTTCTGTTCATCTTTTTCAGTTATTTACATAGTCTACATGTTCATGTTTACAGTGGTGCAATTACCTTCTGATGTATTATGAAGTTATTGAAACTTCTTGTGCATATGTTATCTCTCATCTGTCTTGCTCTGATTAAGTGCTGCCCATCATTAGTAGCCTCCTTTTTAGATTATCAATTGCATAGTTTTCCATCAGAAGCCAATAATGAATAATATTAGTTGAGATCTGTGTACATGCATAAATAATAGTTACATGATCAGCCAGTTCTCAATTTTTTTTGCAAAAAAAGTAAGAGTTTGAAATATCCTTGTTTTTAACAAGGATACGAGGTCATTTACCTGAAAGATCACAGCAGTTGGAATTTGATTTGATACAAGAGTTAGCATGACCGTATTCATTATGCATGTATATTAAGAGGATAATTGTACAGAGGCGTTGCCGTATTTTTGTTTTATACTGCATAATATGTTCCATTGCCATGTTTGCTCTTCTTATATATGAGAAAATTTTGTACGGTCTTTGTTTTGAAAATGCCCTCCCCCAAAATTGATCACAAGTTTACTTGTAATTATATTTATCTAAAAGCGTCATTTAAATTTATGAGTGGAAGAATCTGCATAAGGTTAACTCATCATTCATGCTATGTTTATGAAATGTGGGTTTAAATAGCAAGCCATGATTCTGCTTGAAAGGACTGTCGTATAATGATTTGTTTTTCTGCCAATATTTGTGTATGAAAGGATTGAGAGGATCATATGTCCATTGTTTCTGCAAGGGGAGATTAAGGTGAGTCAACTGGACTTCTGAAATTTTGCTTCTTGTAAGGTTTCTTTTGATTTTATATGTGCATACATCTCAATCTATTCCACAATCTTTTAGATTACTCGGCACAAAAGAACAAATTATTTTAGTAGAATAAGATAAAGAATGTGATTATCTTGATTTTTCCTTCTAGACGAAAAACTAAATGATCATCCTGATATCCTGGGCAATTTTTTCTTTCTTTAGAATTTTAATATAGAAAGTCATCTGTCTCGAGAATTTTTCGCGGATGGGAACAAGGTTCTCCATCAGTGGAATGCTCTTGGCACTTGTGTATCGTTTTCAAACTCAGGATTGAAGATTTCGAAAGAAGACGTGCATTTTTATATCCAGACACTTGCAATATCAAAACATGCTATATACCAGGCCAATTAGGTTCTTAAAGTGTAGTGAAAAATACCAACTATAGTTGTACTATTCCATGGTTTTATTAGATTTGTATTATCTATCAACTCCTCTCATGATTACAAGCAACACTGTAAGCAATCAGTACTACTGGTAACAACTCCATTTGTTGGTTCTCTGTAGCATTTTGATTACAGACTCAATTTCTAATTTTGCAATCTCAAATCAGTTTCATTTAAATTCTAAAAATAAATGATACATCTGAAACATCCTTGATTTTTAGCATAGTGATTCCAAACGAGTAATGGCTATTTCAACCCATATAGTTGAAAATCTCATAAGAAATATTTATTTTCTGTTTTTTTCAGATAGTAGGCATGTGTCCAATATACTTGACTCTGGAAAATGAAGTTGGTGATAATAATTGCTTTCTAATTGTGATTATAAGGGTTGTAATCTTGCAATCAAACTTTTTCTGCCCTTGTCTTCTTTCAGTGCAATTGTTTTTTACTTTAACCTCTTATTCTTTTTGCTTTTCTTTTCCATATATTTGATAACTTTTGGTGATTATATGTTCTGCTGCCCCGTGACGCTTTAGAATATTTTGAAGCAAAGTCTGGAGTACATCAAAATTATACCATTAAGTATGGTGGAATCCACTGTAAAGAATAGGTACACAAATAAAATCATCCAGTCCTTCTTATGTTTTGTAATACTTTTAACTTTTAGTTTTTTTATATTCTGGATTTCCACTTTTAGGTCGTAACAGTGGTACACGTAGCCAACAAGACATATCAGAAATTTATAATTTCATCTGTTAAACAGAGTTAGCTATTAGTGTTAAGTCTCAAGGAGTAGATCCAGTGAGCGAATATATTGTCATCTCAACGGTAAATCTATTATGTTCTTCAATTATATGATGTTTAAATTCCAACAGTTTTCTGATTCTTGGAATTCAATAATATTGCTCCTTGCAGTTCTGGTCCTGAAATGTTTAAATTCAATAATAAGCAAGGAAGCAATACCTCCAATGATCGCTTGACACAGACAAAATTGGTAAAATATTTTCTTTCACCTTGTCCCTATAAATTGTGAGAACAATTATAGGTAAATAGATCATTTTCTCTCTCTAACAGCCAAAACTTTGCTCATTTGTTTATTCAATTTTTCTCTCTTAATTCCACCACTGATTTACTTAACTTGACCGTCAGAGTGTTTATGCCGGCGACTCTGACCGTGTTCTTGGTGTAGGTGTTCTTGTAAGTTACCGAGGTGGACTTACTATGACGAAGATAGTTATTCACAACAAAGTTTTCACCTTTTAATATTTCTTTTTGTCTTTTTTCCTCTATTTCATTGGTCTGTATTTTCTTTATTTAGGTGATTTGTTCTTAATTTTATTGGGAATGTTTGATATACAAACACTCTGTACTCTTTTTATTGTTAATACATTTAATATTCATGTGGTGGTTGTTTACAGTCCCTATATAGAAAATACAATGTGTTTGTTGACCTCCATTTCTGTATTCATACACATAGTTACACGTTATTGAAACTTTAGCATCAACGACTGTTTGAGAGAAAAAATCGGTTTAATGTCAACTAACAATAGCAGAAATTACTTAATTAAGAATAAATTACTATTTTGAATTGAAACAATTCGAGTTCATTATCTAGTTTTTTCAACTCTTAATTGTAATCACTGTCTTTTAATTTATATCCATTACTTCATTTTTATCTCTGTAGCTTTTGTCTTATACTTGTTAAGTCTCATTGAATTAAAGGTTTTATTCATAATATTTATTAAATTAATTACTGCACAACTGTTTATTAATTCATTTTCACATTTATTCTAACCTCTAACAGATGATCGTTTTATATCTTTCTATAAATGTTTTCATAAAACTGAAACTTCGTTGAAAGCTCTCTTTATTGATGTTGGAATATTTAACAAAAATCATTCATGTGCTTGCATTTAGTAACCCTTCTTATTTAAACCTAACTGACATTAGAACTAGAGTAACTTCTTGGCTACTTTAACTTGAGAGAAAAAATTTTAGTGTAGAAGTAATCCATATGCAATATTTCGTTTCAAGTGGAAAATGGACGTCCAAGTTATATCACGGAAACTGATAAAGCCGTCATCTCCAAATCATCTAAGAAACTTGAAATTATCGTGCATTGATCAGCTTGCTCCGACAGCCTATGGTTCCTTCATTTTCTACTACCCTGCTAATTTCAATTTCACCGTCTCTGAAATTAACCAAAGACTTGACCGATTGGAAAGCTCTTTGTCAGAAACACTAACACTTTTTTATCCACTAGCCGGCAGATATATACAAGATAGCAATTCCGTTGATTGCAACAATCAAGGAGCTGAATATTTGATTGCACAAGTTAATGGCCAACTTTCTGAATTTCTCGAACGGAAGTCTGAGGCTGAATTGAATCATTTCATTCCATTTGCAAACGAAGTTGTAGCCTTTTCTCCCACAGCACTCGCCGTTCAAGTTAACGTATTCGATTGCGGTGGCTTAGCCATTGGCGTGTGTCTATCACACAAAGTAGCTGATGGGTTTGTCATATTCACTTTCATTCAGGGATGGGCTGCTGCTTGTCGAGTTGGGATAGAAGAAGTTGTGCCCCCGAGTTTCGATTTGGGATCTCTTTTCCCTGCAAGAGAGACAGATGTATTCAACATTCCAGTGCCAGAAGACATTGGCACAAAGATGATGACAAAGAGGTTTGTTTTTAATGGAGGTACGATATCAGCTCTGAAATCCAAGGCCATGGCTCAAATTTCAGCTGACAAACGCCATCCTTCTCGGGTGGAAGTTGTCACAGCTCTTATATGGAAGGCTCGGATAGCTGTTTCTCAGGCGAAAAATGGCCACTTGAGGCCTTCTTTACTAACCCTAGCATACAATTTTCGGGGCAAAACAGCTCTAAAAATCCCAGAAAATTCTTTTGGAAACGCATTTAAATTGGCGCTTGCACGATTCAAGCCAACCGAAAGCAACTTTGATTTTTATGATTTGGTGGCTCTACTTCAGAAAGGCATAGATAGCGTTGCGATAGACTGTTCTAACACAGAAGATGCTGATGATTTGTTCATGTCATCGATCAGTTCAATGAGAGAAATACATGAATCGCTGAACAAAAATGAGGCAGACATTTGTGTTTTCACAAGTGTTTGTAGGTTTCCTTATTATGAAATCGACTTTGGTTGGGGAAAGCCGAGTTGGGTAAGCAGTGTGCAAAAGCCTTCGGATATTGTTCTTATGATGGACACGAAATGTGGCACAGGAATTGAAGCATGGGTGACATTAGAAGAAAAAGATATGTCAAAATTCCAGCTAGATGACGATATTGTGGCCTTCAGTTCCAAGTCTGATCAACCATGCAGCTAATATCAAGTTAATTTTATGGATGTGTCAGATTCTGATATCATTCATGAGTTATTCGCAGTTACACTTCACTTAATTTGTTCTCATTTTCAGTCGGGTTATATAAAAATAAGAGGTTTTTCCAATTAAATTATAACAATATATTATGTTGCTTTAATTGATCGATATAAACAATTTGCTGGTGTATACAATTACTGAACATGACTGTTGATTACATTTTTATCCACTCGTTTAAACAGATTGTTTATATTTATGTAATATTTAAACAAAATTTACCAAAAAAAAAAGAAAAATTGCAACTTATTAATTAGATTTAGGGTATGTGTTTTCAAAACATAGTATTTAACATATTTGATAAACAAACAAATTTTTATATATGCTACATTTAAAATATTAAGATATACATATATATCTATATATATACACTACTAATTAAAACTGCCAAATCAACTTTAATACCATGCAATTTCGTTACGACTTTTCTTGACGGATTGTATTCTGCTTTTTCTTTCGGCTAACTTTTGCATGTACTTTTATCCCGGTAGCTAGTTGCCTTCATCACTGGGTTTTTGCTTTAATTCAAAACAGAGTTAGCTTACACTCAACTCAGCGTGACAAACGTTCACAGATACGTATTAATTTGCTTATCCCGCGAAGGAACGAGTTAATTAAATCAAGAAGCAACACGTTGGGTTGCATTCAAACCTTGAAGACAGTTTCAAACTTTCACTTGCAAGCCTCAATCGACATGCTTGGCTTGCATTCCTCTTCTCTAACAGACCAAATTTGTCAAAAACTTCGTCATCCCTTGGCGTGCCAGCCCATTACCAATTTCTAGAGTTTGGCCTGTACGTACAAGAATTCCCCATAAGTAAAATTCTATCACAAAAGCAGATTATCAACTTTCATTCTCTCTAAACCAAATCGAAGGGTAGTATATATATAAATATTGCATTGGTAACACGTTATAATTATAGAAATTACATTAGTTGAATATGTCAAGAAGAGGTCCTTGGAGCGATTCTTACAAATTGCATAGTTTTCTTGAACTATTTTATCGTGACAGATCTTTCTCCATCTATAATATTTCTGAAAGGCAACTTCCCCGTGTTACACTAGCTAAGATTGGACATGGCTACTTAATGCTTCAAGGCTTACATTTATCAAC
This sequence comes from Khaya senegalensis, assembly GCA_032402905.1. NCBI lineage: Eukaryota > Viridiplantae > Streptophyta > Magnoliopsida > Sapindales > Meliaceae > Khaya > Khaya senegalensis. Next base: position 3,562,214 of record CP135546.1, on the reverse strand, counting down.
AGCAATAATATTAATGGGGGAACATGCAGATCAAACCATCGTGATATCCACGTGACTATTTCTGCCGAATTTCCATCAATTTCCTTGTTCAGTTTCCAACTTTCTCACAAACAGATAATTCACGTCATTTTTACTCTTTTTGTTAGGCTGAAGGATGACACGAACAAGGCCAGTTCACCAGCACGGGCACTGGCACCGGCACCGGCACCGACACCAGCTCCGGCTCCTCCAAGGTTTAACTTGGGCCACTGGTATGAAAATAAATAAGGGATACAATAAGAGATTTTGTTCGTAGTCATTAGAGAATAATCCGTTGATGATGAGTACATATGCAGCAGGGCAAGATGGGTTTTGGGCTCTATACTTTCTCTTTTGCTGCCTTTCTGGAAGCAGAAATGGGAGAAACTGAAAAAGATAGAAGTCACGCTAAGTTCTCAGTAGAATATGCAAATTTGTTAAGAAATTAACTTTTTTTTTTCCTTTTATTTTTATTTTTGGATTGAAAAATCCTCTGATATCAGCAACAAGTAGAAGAATGAGCTAACTCTTTATTCTTGATATTCTTCTTAATCAAAACCAACACATTACAACCACCTTTATAGATGAATCTAAAATAATCAATTGATTCAAACACTGTCTAAACATTTCTAAAAAAAATAAATTATTTGTTCTATTTTTTTTTATATACAAATTTTATTATCATAATCTGACCTGACAAAGTTTATTGTTGTTACATGTCTTGTATGTATGTTTTACTTTGGTGCACAGATAGAATAATAATATGTAAGAGTTTGTACGTTTATTTATTTTGAATTTTAACAATTGATATGTGTAATTAATCCCTTTGTAATTTAACCAATAATAGGGGAGACAGAAATGGTTATTGAAGAGGTTGAAAAGGCAGCGGAGGTGGAGGAGAAGTTATCAACGGCCGTGGCAGATGTACTTCCGGATCATACAAAACTTAAGGAAGCCGCTTTATTGATTGAACGTGTCTCTAAAGAAACTGCCCATGATACTCGCCTTGCTCTATATTTCATCCAAGAGGTAATTTATTCGGTTAATTTCCTAATAATTATTTTATTTTAAAATATCCCAAAGGAAGCAGTAATATCATGGACTAAATGAGAATAATAAAAGTATTTAAATTTCACTAATTAATTTTAATTAATTTATTAAAAACTAAATAATTTTTTATTTTTTTTATTTTTTTTAAGTATAATATTTAAGTAAATTTATGTTAATTGTTTGAATATTTTATGAATATTATTAGAAATACTATTGCATTGTTTTGTATTTTCCTCCAACCTACTACTATATCACGTCATTTTCGATCACACAATTTATATAAATAAAATTATATTTTTGGTATAACTTGTACTTTGTAAATAATTATAAATTAANAAATATCCCAAAGGAAGCAGTAATATCATGGACTAAATGAGAATAATAAAAACATTTAAATTTCGCGAATTAATTTTAATTAATTTATTAAAATTAAATAATTTTTTTATTTTTTATTTTTTTAAGTATAATATTTAAATAAATTTATGTTGATCGTTTGAATATTTTATGAAGATTATTAGAAATACTATTGCATTGGTTTGTATTTTTCCCCAACCTACTACTATGTCATCTCATTTTCTATCACACAATTTACATAAATAAAATTATATTTTTAGTACAATTTATACTTGTGAATGATTATAAATTAATAAATAATATGTTTATTGTCAGTTAAAATAACTATTAATGATAATATTTTATATTTATATTGTATTATTAATCGGTAAATTATATTTTTTTTGGTTTTGACTTTTGATTAATACTTTTTTTTTTCTTTTTGGGGGTCTAACGATGGAA
>CP135546.1:3499709-3550521 GCA_032402905.1 Khaya senegalensis | reverse complement strand
TAAAAGTTTATAAATTCACAAGCTCAAAATAATAGTTATTAAGTTTACATATTTATTTTACTCAATTGTAATTAACACTTATCTTATATAACTTCTACAATAGTAAATAATAATATATATTGGCAAAGAATAAATTTTTATAAAAATAAAAAAATAATTTACCTCATTGATAATATTATTATCATTCGAATAAGTTCAATTTTAACTTTTAGTAACAATCTTGAAGTTAATTATTAAAAAAAATTAATTTATTAAAAATATTAATGTTATAAAAAAATAAAAAAAAATTAAAAATGTAAATATTCGTGTGCATTCGTTGGGATATTCGTAATTTTTTTTTTCTTAAATTCATTCCAAACCTGTCAAAAGACACACAAAACCTATCCCATAAAGATCTAGTATTGACAACTTTATAAATTTACAAGTAAAATTATCATTCCTAAATACATTGCTTGCTCTCAAGTTAGATAAATAGTAGATAGCATTCTATGTTCAATCAAAACTAAGACAACTCTTCTAAATTATCTAAAAGAGATTAGGATTTTATCTTAGTTTTTTTTTTATTTTAATTTTTTAACAAAATGATGATACGTGGTATAACTAATAATGAATGGTTTAAATTATATTTTAATAAAATTTATAAATTAATTTCATATTTTATATTATAAAGTAAAATATTTAAAATACAATTTAAACTATTTATTATTAACTATGTCACATATCTATATTTACTTGGAACAATAAAAAAAAAAATTACGAGAAAACTCTTATCCCTAAAATATCATCCTCACCCCACCAATACCACCATGCACTGCAATCAATTTTCCTTCACCAAAAATTGACGTCGGGATTCTCATTTCAAAATTCGGAAATCAATTCATTTCTTAATAATAAATATAGATTTCTTCTGTCTCCAAGTCTAGATTTTATTAATATTCAAACACCAATCAGTCATTATCTAATTACTTAAATAATATAAATAAATTAAATGAATGTCAATATCAACAAAATATACAAAAATTAATTATATTATTAAATACAATTGCTTAGGTACTTACTTTAAAGTTCAATTTTTTTTAGTCCAGTAAAAAATTTAATGTAGTATCAGAATTAATTTGATTAATGGTCTATGTTTAAATTCTCACAAACATCAAAAATTAAAAAAAAAAAAAATTATTGAATCTATCTCCTAATAGGCCATAAAATAAAATTAAACTTGTACATGAATAAAAATATTAAATATAATTATTTGAATTTTTATATTTAAACCTAAATTTTTAGACCAAATGATAAATTAAACATTGAAAATTTTAATATTTGCACATTATATTATTGATTCAATTTAATTGAATTTAGCAATTTTGGAGACAAAGTAAGAAAATTGTTATTAAATATAATAGTTAAAAGAAGAATAAAATTGAATATTTTAAAATAAAGAAGAATAAAGTTGAATATTTTAAAATTATTTATTAATTGATGAATTTATATCATTTTAAAAATTATTTATTATTCGTTTAAGCTATTTATATAATAATTGTAACATTATTTTGGATGTATTCTTGACATGGATAATTGGAATACGCAAAAGAAATACCTTAGTTTTTGGGAAGTCTAAAAAGTGTTGGATTATTCATTTTCTTTCCAAGTTTCGGGGCACATGGGTCATGGAAAACATGCATTAACTTTGGTGAACAAAAGCAACTTAACGCATACGTTACGGACTAATCTATCTCGTTTTATTTCTCTTTATTCCAGTTGGTCAATGATTCAGTCAATTCAACCGTGCACAACTGTATTCGTCTTGACCAAAAGTAAAACCCACCCTGTTTAATTTACGCGGGACAAATTCTTTCTATTTTACTTAAAATATATTAAATAATTATATTGAAAAATTTTATATAAAATTTGGTATATATTCAACTTCATATGTTTAAGTACTATCTTAGACCAAGTGTCTACCGGCTTGTTTAGAATTATGCCAATTTTCTTCATTTTAGAAATGAAGTTAAAATATATTTAAAATATTAATTTTTAGTGAAATTTATTAATTTTTTATATTAATATTTAATATTTAATAATTATATTATGCATCAATTTTGACTTGACAGCTGCAATACCTCCGCAGAACAAATGCTAAATGTTAATATTAAATAGGAAGAACAATATGCAGTAAAGAGAAAAATCTTTTCCTAATATTTGGTAAGATTTCACTAAGAATAAGATATAAATGGACTTATCCTAATTTTTATCATATTAAATAAAGATATAACATATTTTGGGTTAATTTTAACCTAATTCATTTAATTAAAAATACTAATAAGATAAAATTATTAAACAAATTAAAGAATTTGTGATTATGTCACTTAGGTAACATTTATTTTTCTTATTTCTATATATTAATATATTTTCTATAACTTTTATAGTATGCAATGGTGTTGTGATTCATATTACCACTCCTACTTTCAGACTCTAAGATTGAAGGAAAAAAAAATGGGAAATTTGTTTTACTTAATTAAAACAGTGATTCTTAATTAATCTAATTTTTGATTGTTAGAAAATTTATTAATCTTTATTGAACATTAAATGACAAGGTAAATTGCATATTATTAATAATAATTAAAAATAATTCATCCAAATTGGCTATAAAATGTTAAAAATATTATATTAAAATAAACCCAAAAATATTAGCTTGGTGAATTGTTCGATGGATTTGGAAAATAAAATTTTTTAAATATTTTTATCCCTTAATGTTTAGGGACAAAGTTTTTGCTTCCAATAAAACAAAAATTAATTGGTATTAATTACAATTAGCTTATACAAAGTTATTATATTATATTACATATTATTAACAATAAATACTTATAGATTTTGATATTTTATGAATACAAATGTTAATTAAACATATTTATTAAATAGGTAATATTTTTATTCTATTAAATTTATTATTATCCGGAAAAGTATATCCTTTTTTGGACTTGACGACATAAAAATCGAAGTAGCTGAAATCAAGAAACAACTGTAATTGGTAAGAAATAATATTAAATGAAAATAAAAACATATATGATTACTGATTATAATCACACATCCTTCAACAGACCCATCAATCTCAACACAACATACATGACCAAAAAAAAAGAGTTCATTTCAATGATTCCATTCTAATAAATTGAGAAATAAATAAACTTCCTACATGACCAAAACGGCGGCGAAGAGAGCAACAACAAGGGACGCAGCAACGTCAATTCTGTTGAAAACGGCAGCACTGATTGCAGGACCAGGAGCGCCAGCTGGGGGCAGCGAGACCGACGGAGAAGTTGACGGAGCCAGAGAGGAAGATGGAGGAGGTGCTGAAGTTGGAGGTGAGTCAACAGTTGCCGGGGACGACGCCGATGGTATGGGAGCAGTCTTTGATGGAGGTGGCGCATACATTGGTGGCTTAACGTCGGGAAAATGTGGTGTTGGAGCAGAAGCTGGCGGCAGGGTTAAGTGTGGTGATGGTGATTTTGTTGGAGAAGAAGACGGTGAGGGTAATGGAGAATAAGCCATTGTTGAGACGATAAAAAACGCCATGAAAGAAAACAGAGCAATGCTTGAGTGAGCCATTGAAGACAGAAATTAGAAAGGTCACTCAAGACTCAGACTCAGGGAGAGATTACTGGTTTTTAAGACCAAGCAGAGATAGCTACTTAGAAGAACAATTTATAGAGAAAAAGGAGGGGTAAAGGAATATGATTTCAGGGAATCCAAACCGTTGGATTATGGATCAACGATGGACATTATTATTGTTGATTAAAGAAAGAACAAATATTGACTGTTGACCTGGACAAGCTGAAATGGTCTAGGAGTGCATTTGCGAATGTGATTCCACGATGAGTTAGAAAGTGTGGCAGACCACTAAGGTTACAATTTGCATAATCCTGAACGATACACGTGGTTACTTGAGCGCTTACACACACAGTGTTCTTGAATTGCACACAAGTGCCTATATTGGTTATTATTTGAGTAGAGAAAAGAAAATTGATAAATTCTTATTACTCCTAAACACGACTTGATTCATTTGATACCCTTAAACACAATTAACCCATTTGACTGTAATAGTTATTATTTAAATGAGAAAATTTGATGAATACTTATTAGTCTAAACAAGACTTGGCTCATTTCATATGCTTAGACACAATTAACTCATTTAATATGATTAGAAAATTATTTTAATTTTAATCTAAAAATTAACTTAATTTTAAAAATAAATATAATACTTCTTAAAAATAATAAAATATAATCAAAACTCATATACATCAATAATATGTGATCAATTGAAATCATTCTATTTTAACTTACTTGAGTAAAATACTAAAAATTAAGTGTGTGTGTGTGTGTGTGTGTACTTATTATCTTAAATTACCTTTTAGTTCTTGTATTACCTTTTGGTTCTCGTATTGATTGTATGTTACTCTTAACTTTGTTAAAGTATTGGTTGATTTCTCTACTTATATGTTATAGATTACAGAATTGTGAGATTGTTGGTCAATATTCACATGATATTGGCTTTCAAAAGTAGGCTTGATATAATTTTTATGGCTGACATCGTAGTACAAATGATTTAGAATTTCTAAGTCTTATTCTTAAAGATCATCATCAGTTCTCCATTCACAAATTGTTCAATAAATTTCAAGGTGTGCTACAAAAATAGTTTGAAGTGTGTCATTCTAAGACAGCAAATGCAAATGCTCGGTTGATATATCGACTAAAGGAGATATTCATCTATAAAAAAATGAAAAAAAAGGGTTCTCGAACCTACTAAGTCGTGCAAGTCACATCCATGATAAAGGTTGCAATTGTTGTTTCTTACAACTCAAATAACTATCTTACAAGCATATAATTGCTATTTATATGTATTATTCGTTCTCGTGCAATTATTTGCGTTTGCAGTGTTATTAGCAATACTATTCATACTATAGCTAGATGTATATGCAAAGAGTATTTATCCAATGGGCCCATTGAGGAATGAGATTTCCCAGACGAGTACATCGTAATATTTTTGCCTCCAATAGAAAAGCGACCAAAAGGACACAGCAGGGACAACAAGATTCTTTTCCTTGGTGAAGAAAGAGTTTATGATAACATGGAAGGTGTAGAGGTGTCGGGAAAAATAGAAATCATGTAAGATTTTTATGTCTCTTTTCAACATGAGATGGTTCTAAAAACTTCAAGATGATGCTTAATTGACATGTATATGATACCATTCCTCAATCACATAACATGATATTTTGAATCTTGTTGCGATTATTGTTTGATACTTCTATGTTTTTAATTTTCTCTTTCTTTTATATGTTGTGCATATGGTTAATGAGAATATGCCTTTTGTATGGTAATCAAGAGTGACCACCTTATACATTGATATGTTATAATATTATTTTGTTAGGTATACGAGTTGAGTATTGGTTGTATTTACCACCTAATAGTGGTCCATGATAGTGCAAGGTTGCATTTATCATTTGGTGATCTTAAACAGACTTTCTAATTTGCAAAAATTAATGTTCACATACTGTTAGATAAAATTAAATTATATTAGTTGTATAAATAGAAACGTTAATACAATATATAAATTCATTACACTAATAAAATGTACATTGCTATTTTGCCAAACCTCAACGATGTACAAATCCTTGAAGAATGATCTACAAAATTTGGAAATGATGTTAGGTATACTACAAGTAAATGCGAAAACGTTGACTAACAAAATTTGATTCTTAGAAATCTATTGTGGTACACTCATTCGTCCACTTCTGCTACTTGACACACTCATCATAAAGTTCAATTATTGGCAATTCCTAATATGCATTGTTAATTAGTTAAACATCTAATGGTTTTAAAATGGATATTACCACTAACTTTTTGCTTGATGTAAATTTTCTCATAAATGGGGATTGTTTTTTGGATCATCCACTGAAGTGAACTCCAACCTTTCTCTCTTTCATCAAATTTCACCTTATTAGATTGCAATCAAAGTCGCATATGACTCATCTTCAAGCTCATCACCAATATTGTTTTCCCTACTTCTTTCTTCCATCTTGACTCACAATATCAAATGTCCTTATCATTTTTCACAGTAATAACTTGTTAATTTAACGTTTGTATTTGAATGTAAAAGCGTAAAACTTTTTATTTTACAAATAAAAATGTAAAAACTGTAATATAAATAATTCAAAGTGAAAACATTACTTTTCAAATATTTTTCTTTAACAAATTTTATAAAACTTCAATTCAGTATTTTGTGTAATTTTTTGACAACTTTGGAGGCATAACCACCTACCTTTATGGTGGAAAGTGCATCTACATTTTGTAATATAGCCTTCCATATTATTACACAATTAAATAAAATGAGGCAATAGCCTATAAAAGACATTTTCTTATCAAGAGAGCAAAGTCTTAATCCATATAACCAATAAGCTTTACATCTTTGAAATCTTTCTTTTAATATAAAAACTATGAATATCAATGTCACTCAATGCCTGAGAATTTGTTTCATAGCCTTTTAGTGCTCTTTGCTTGGATTTTCTATGTACCTACTTGCCAAGCTAGCAAAATATAATATGTTAAGTCGAGTTCACACCATGGCCTGCATCAAGCATCCTACTATAGTTGCAAAAAGTACTTTTTCCATAGTTCTCATCTCCTCTTCAATAATTATTTCTTGATCCTTAGATACCTTGAAATGAGGAGCTTAAGGAGTCAAAATAGATTTTGATCCACTAATCCCAGAATTCTTAACTAGCCTACGAATATAGTTCCTTTATGAGAGAAAAAAATGATCCCACCTTTTTGTTTCTTAAAATCTACATTCTACGTATTTTCTTATCTTATCCTAATTTTTTCATTTCAAACTGAGCAAAGATTTAAGCTCACTAGTCTTAACCTTGTCCTTACAAGCAACTAGCATATGGCTAACATATAGAAGTAAGTAAATCATACTCTTATGTGAAACCATTTTAAAATGCACATAGCTATCATTAATTCTTATATTAAGACTATTAATCACTATAAACACATCAAACCCCTTGTATCGTCATTACTTAAGAGATTGTTTTAAACTATAAAGTGACTTTCTTAAAGGGCCCACCTAATCTTCTTTTTCTTAGATTTTAAAACCTTCAAGTTGTGATAGCAATATTAAGAAAGGTTGTCTCTACATCAATTGATCTAACTCTAGGTTTTGTTTTTTGTAATTGCCAATAAAATCCTTATAGAGGAATGTTTAGCCATAGGTAAAAAAGCTTTACTATAACCAAAGGGCCCCTTTATGTAAAGCCATTAACAATGAGTCTAGCCTTCAATATAGTTGGTTCAATGTTTGGTATCCTTCCTTGATTCTTGAAAATCTATTTATAGCCTATTACTTTCCTACATGGAGGTTCATCAACAAATGCTTGGGTTTGAATTTTACACAAAAATATCATTTCTTTCATCATTGTATCTAACCATTTTTTTTTTAATTTCTTACTTATAATGGCTTATTTGTGAAAATTAGGTTCATTATAATCTAAACTATCAAGCATCACAATAAAATATGAAATCATATTTGCATATCCATACCTAATTTGTAGTATAATATTCCTTTCTTCTTTGCCTCTAGCTAGTTGAAAATCTTCTAGATTTGTTGCTTTTTAATTCTCATCTCCTTTGTCTTCTTGTTATTAACTAGCCATTGGTTGTCTCTCACTTATTTCAGGTGCCTCCATCTCAAGCTGAAGCTTTTCTTTAAATTTATTTAACCACTAATATCTAAGATCTTCTTCAACTTGATTATATAGCATGCATTTCTCCTTGAAAATAACATTGTGACCAATTATACATTTTGCAGGTATAGTAAATAGATATAAATCTTACAGCCTTTCACTCCCACAAAGTAACTAATGAATATACCCTTAATAGCTCTAGGTTCAAGTTTTCATTCACATAGGCATACATTAGAGAGCCAAAAATCCTTAGTTTGCTTATATTAGAAGTTTATTGCAATTGAGATACTTTTGTTTATTAAATAAGTGACAATCACCATAACTTCTGCTTATAATGTCATTGGTAGCTTAGCCAAAAAAGTCATGGATCTCACCTTTTCCATTATGATTCTATTCATCATTTCAACCTATTCATTTTGGATAGATATAGCTTATTGTTCCTTACTTTGAAATGCCACATTTTTTACACAAGCCATCAAACCTTTCATTATAGTATTCAAAACCATTATCTATGTTTAGTCTTTTAATCTTTTTTCCTATTGGATTCTTTATTAATGTCTTCCAAACTTTGAACCCATAAAATACTAAATACATACTTTACAACATATGAACTAAAACCTTTCTTGTATAGTCATTAGTTATAGAAAGAAAATATCTGGTACCTTTTGGTGACAACATTTGAGTAGGTCCTTACAAATCTGCATGAATGTAGTATAAAGTGCTTTTAATTGTATGTGATTTGTCAATTATATACTCTATATAGAGTTGAAGTGATCTAATCTTATCCTTGCCAAGAAAATCTTTTTTGCTTTACTATTTAATTCTTCTTTAACTAATGTGTCCTACCTTAATATGTCAAACCTTAGTTTTTTATTTTATTTTTTTTTATATCATTTGCAATAACTATGTTAGTAGAAGGTGCCAAAAGTCTCAATAATATATAAGAATAGATAGTCCATTTATGCTCTCCCAATCAAAATAACCATATAAACTTTGTACATCTTCAAAATTCTTTTCTTAACCTTCAATGAATAGCCTAATTTATCAAGCATCTTAAGAGATTAGGCATAAATCTCACATGTTGAAGCTCTCTTTCAACCTTAGTAAACATTTTAACTTTGATATTACCAACACCTAAAATTTTATACACCATGTTATTTCCTATTAAACCATTTTCTCTATCAAAATGACTTAAAATTTGTTTGGACTCGTATTGAACAAACATCCTGAGACAAGAACCTCCTTATCTTAGTTTTATATTTTGAGGCAATAAGAGGATTAGTGTGACATTCAAATATAGATAAACCCTAATCTTTATTATCTCTTGTCCTTGAAAATATTTTATGAAGTTGTTAGAAGGAGATCGGGTAAAAAATCGCATAAAAAGGTCATTTTATCGGATAGGAGCAAAATAATCTTTTCACTCAAAATTGAGGTCAAAGTAAGTTTTGATTACATAAAAAGTTTTAAAACTTCATAAATATTATGTTGGTAAATTTAATTTCAATTCGAGACACGGTTGATATATTTTTGTGAAGTTAGGAACAGAAAGGGCAAAATCATCATTTTGATAAAGTTTTGATTGACTAAACTAGATGTTGAGAATATAAATTAGTAGGATAGAGCGTGTTAGAAGGAAAGATAGATTTTATAACCCTAGAAATGTCAAAATTACTATTTTAGACAAAAGGGGATAATTTTACTTAAAAGGGCAAAATAGTCATTACGTCAAGGGTCGGAAGGACTCTGCCAAATTTTGATCACCCAAAACTTTTGTAAATATTGTAAATAAGATGTAGAAAAAAAAAAGTAAATTTAAATGTGAATTTATCTAGAAAGGATGAAAAATGACTAAAATGATCAATTTTCTTTATTAGGGGTAAAATGATATTTTTATAAGGAATTTGAAGAAAAAGTGATAATTAAAACTGATGGATTAAAGTGAAAGAATATAAAAATAACTTGGGTAGTCTCATAATTTTCTTGGGAGTTAAATGTAAGTTTTGAAAAGTTATTGAGTAATAGTATAATTTTTGAAAATATGAATTTGGATAAGATTGTTTGACTTTTCAAAATTGAAACAAATCAACTTCTTTCTTCTCCCTTACTGTGAGTTACTCCTTTCTTTCTCTTTTAATTTTTTGAAAAAAAATCAAGCAAAATCTTACAATTCTCCTGATTAAACACGTTATCGCAGAAGAAAAAATTGTTGTACATGTCGAGAGTTTTAATTTAACGGTAAAAATTTTTTATTTACTAAGTTTCAATTTATGAATTTGTTAAAAAGTGGTTTTGATGGTGGTTTTATGGTTTTAAATGGTGATTTAGGTGATTTTACGATATTAGGAGGTTTACTCAAATATTTGGTATATTTTGAAGGTAAGGAAATATAATTTTTTTTTATGAAATTTATGATTGGTGGCTTATTTGTATTGGAATGGATTTGGAGATAGTTTTTAAATGAGATTGGGTATAGGATAATGTGTAAAATGGAAGAAAATTAGAAAGAGGGGCAAAATGATAAATTTGGGTATTATTTATTGAGCCTCTAAATGATTTATTTTAATGTGTTATGGTATGTATTAATGTGTATAGATGTGTTAGGGAACGAATGAAATTAGTAAGAATTGATTTGGATGGTTAAAATGAAAGAAAAATGAAAAAAGGGTATAATAAAAATTTTAACTACTATTCGATGACCTTAATTATTATTTTTACAGTATATTTATGTTTAGAAGTGTGTTGTGAAACATTAGAAATAGTAACATTTGAGTTGGATGGACAAAATCAGAAAAATTGAAAGAAAGGTAAAATGGTAATTTTAATTACTATTGTGAAGATTTAGAAGTGTTTTGATGTGTTATGTATGTATAATGCTTTATATGGTTATTGGAATGTGTAAAGGAATTGTTATTATGGCCGTGTAATCGGAGCATGATTAACAAAATTTATAATTTATTATAGTATTATTGACGTTGTATGTTGGTCATCATAATAATTATAGCAGTTATAATTATTATATAAATTTTCTTTATTAGTAAATGATGCGTTGATGTGATTATCTATTAATGTTGAATAGTTATGTGATATGTTTATCGTGATGGTGAAAATTATAATTGTGATGAATAAATCCCAATAAATCTTATAAACTAAATATTTATAAGTGTATATGATTATGGAAGTATTATAAATTTTTAGTTAAATATCACTATCTGCAAATGTATTATGCATTCATTATGTGAATGAATTTCATGTGTATAAAAATCGAGATGTGGACACTATTTATCATTTTAGTGTGTATAGGTGTGCATATGTGGTATTTATTGTGCATGGTTTGAGTGTACAATAGTTTTCAAAAAATGAATACATGGCTTTAGGTCATGTGGTTTAATTATATGATTACATTAGTTATGAATCTAGATATTCAGATGCCCTTTACACCTGCTGGTTTGGTTATAGTTAGATTATATGATCGATCATATATAAAATATACGCTTAGCCCAATAGACGAGTGGTGTGAGTGGATGAAGGTTTGGCAGATTTACTTTGTCGCCATGATCCATAACTGTATTAGTATGACCAGTTGTATATTTATCTGTAATTTATTGAAAATATCATGTAATATTGATTTCAAAATGTATGTAAATTTATTTGCGTTTTATACAGTAGTTATAAGTATCATATGAATAGTAATACAGAGTGTATGATCGGAATATATTTATATCATTAGACTATGTTAAACCGATATGAGTTTAATAACCTCTACGTCATTAGTATCGTATAGCATATATAGCAGAGTAACAAATTTTGTACTAGAATATTATGTTTCCTTACTGAGTTGTTTCGCTTACCCTTTATAGATTATGCTTTTACAGGTAATGTGATGCTGTGGGATATAGATGCGAACTTTTAGAGGCATCAGTAGAGCTAGTATCTCGAGATGAGGCTATTTTCGGTGTTAATGTATAATTTTGCATATGTGTGTGTATGTGTGTGTATATATATGTGTGTGTATGTGTGTGTATATATATGTGTGTGTGTGTAACCAGGATATTATACATATACAGCTTCCGTATATATATGTATCAATTATTTTGGTTATAAATGTGTTCCTTGACTTAAATTAAATTTAGGTTGTTTTCTAATACTTGATCTATAATATATATATATATATTTATATGATTATTATTTTTAGATAGGGTGCGTACTACCAAGTGACATGTTACATCATAAAGGTAGTTATGTGTACATGCATCAGTATTAAGGACAGTACTTAATATGTGCATTGAGTGAAAATAATGGTATGAACATAATTAGTAGCATACTTAGGTAGTATGTGACTTTATAAATAGATATAAATGTGTGTGTGTGTATGTGTATAAGGGTATATCATATCGGTGTATTGTTGGGTTATCCATTATATCAATGCATAACTTTTGGCACGTACTCTATCAACATTGACGAATGGTTTATTTAAAATGGATTATGTTTTAATTAATAGTTATGTATGAATCTATATATATATATATATATATATATATATATATCTTTATGTTTTAAAAAAAAAAAATTTAGATGTTATCTTGTGTGGTTGATTTTAAATATGGGTGTTACAATTAGCATTAAGATATCTTCTGATATGACTTTTAATTTATCTTGGATATTTAAACTCTTGTTAAATTTCTTCTCATGCTACTATAACATCCCCATTTTGACTTTTCCTTTTCCTTATTCTTATTCTTCTTTTATTGATAATTTTTTTTAAAGTACTATTTTATGTGACAAAAGAAATACTTCCTCCCTGAATTTCTTGATTTTGATTGGTTCTTGATTGTCTCATTTTTCTTGTTTCTTTCTTTTATATTAAATCCCTTTCCTTCATTCTTCTCTTTCTCAAACTTATTTATCTCTTTCAATTAAGAGTAGTTTTTACCTCTTTAATTAATAAATTGTTATCTCACACAACAAAGTTTTCTTAAAGTGTTTAGAAGATCTTAGTATAAAACATACAACATCAAGGTTTGGTTTTCATCCTCTAATTTGATATACAAATTCTTAGATTAATGATGATATTTATTGAAAATATCAAGATATTCTTTTATTGCAATGCTTTCTTTCATTTGGAGTACGTATAACCTATTTTTCATGTATCACTTATTTCAAAAACATAAATTTAGATCCCATAACACTTTGAGGGGGAGGGGGGAATGATGAAAAATGTTTTTCACATCATAACTCTACGAATTAAGAAATTTAAATAAGTTTATACTTACTAATTCTAAATCAAATAACAAAACAAATCAATAGCCTCAATAATAAATCCAATTATCAATCAATAAAGTAATATAGTAAAATAGACAATAAGACTTTTGACCAAATAAAAACTTTGTGAAGAACTCTTTATAAGATGAAAAACCCTACGAGTTGATTTAGAAGTCACCTTAAATTTTACTAAAGAAAGAAAAGTATATAGTCAAAGATTTTTCTTATAAAAACTCTTACTATCTTATTGCTCAATGCTCTGAATCTTTTCTACTCCTGTGAAATTATGAATGACACATTTAGACATTGAAATTCTAGCCATCAATATCTTACAAGACTACAAAAGCTTATAGTGTAATTTTAAAAAGAGAAAGAGACAATAGTAAAAAAGATCTTAAAAAAAATTAATTACAAACTCAAAGCACAAAGAAAGATTTACATTTCTCTTGAAAGAGATAAAGTTGAAAAAGTTAAAGAAAACTTATAAAAGAATTTATCTTCACAAAGAACAAAAAAAATCCAAAAATAGTTGTTCTCAACCTTAGATCAAGGCATGATCTATTTATATTTTGCAAAATCGCTCCAACAAGAGTTAGGCACTGGTCAAGTGAGCTTACTAGAGTATATGGCCACTAGAGTATTGGTCAAGTGCTATCAGGCATTGAGTTTTTGGAAATCTTTTAAAGAATATAACTCAAGCGCCAGTTAGACATGGGTTAGATGTTGAGTTTCTAGAAATCATTTAGAGAACCTGACTCAAGTGCCAGCAAGGCGTGGGTTAAGCAATGAGTTGGCTCAAACATTAGTTAGGCATTGGTCAAGTATCAAGTTTTTGGAAAATAAAAACTCTCTTAATTTAGCTATCTTTGACTTGTAGTTTTCTTTCAAACAACAAACTTTCATAAATATTTTGATTACAAATGAGCTAACCTAGAAAATTCTAACATTGTTGACAAATGACTTTTACATCCCACAAACTAATTATTGTCTTCTCCTTGATACCTTGCAAAGAACCTTATCTTCCTTGCAACTATTATAAGACAAAATATGTGTTGCAAAACTACTAGGATATTTAATTGAAACAAATTTTGAAATTAAAGTAAATTGAATAAAGAATAGAATTTGACTTTGTTAGAATGATTCTTTCTAAGTTCACAAATAAGAAACAATAAGCAATTCATACAAGTAAAAGATTAAACACTTTGTATACGTGATTCAATTATTAAAGCATACATCGCGGGTGCATGGTTTTTAAAACAATGACATTTTCAACAAGCATTTTAGAATACTAAACTAAATTAAGGATAAAAAAAGAATGAATACTTAAAAGAAGAAACTCACTCATAAACAATGAACATTTTCTCTTTATTTTTTCACTCTTCTCGTTCTCACACCCAAATGCAACTCAAAGACTAAGATATACAAAAAAAAAAAAAGCAAACATAATTTTTTAATTTTTAGTTAATGAATATAATTGTAGATTGATAACTCAACACCTAATTCTAGCTCTACATTTTTCTTTACAC
Source organism: Khaya senegalensis (assembly GCA_032402905.1). Lineage (NCBI taxonomy): Eukaryota > Viridiplantae > Streptophyta > Magnoliopsida > Sapindales > Meliaceae > Khaya > Khaya senegalensis. The sequence continues at coordinate 3,535,997 of CP135546.1, read as the reverse complement.
AACAATATTCAAGTTAGTTAAAATAGCTAGCAACTTAACTACATTAATCACCTTTAGAATTAACATAACTCTTCACAAAATGTAACATGGCACATCATTAATTCTTGTCACATGATCATCCATGGCGTAGAAGTAAACATTTTAATGATAAACAGAAGTTTGGATTTGTATTGATAAAATAATTTGGAAATATTATTTTGCATTAAATTCAGCTCCATAGATAATCAAGGCTTGGGAAAATGGTAATAATAAAAATAAGAACATAAAACGATAGCTAGAAGGGTAAACTCATGTAAGATTTGTTTGTGTTAAACTTTACCAACTTTAATTAATTTTAATAGATTAATTAAATTAAGTAAATGTAAAAAAAATAAAGGAGACCACAGAATTTAAATATAGTTTAAATTTTTTAATCTTATATCCACAAGGTTACACATTGAGAAAAATAATCCACTAAAAAAAAATGATTACAAGTACTAATGGACTTCAACAAAATAAAAACATCCATTAGATTTGTCATTGTGGCATTGAATCTTCTTAGGTGGACTTGTTCAACAAGATCTCTTCATTTTAATGCATCAAACTCCTTTTAATTTAATTTAATAACATCTCTTTGCTAATTGTCATTGAATTCCTTTCAATAAGCATAAATCTTCTCTCAAAGAACACAAATAAAATATCTTCACAATACTTAGAATAACACTCTTTAAGTTTATGAAAGTAGATATTACAGATTCATAATATCTACTATATTATTTTTCTTTTAAATTATAAAAATAATATGAGAATAACTTGGAAACAAAAGAAACAAGAAAACAAAGAATATGTGGCACTTTTGCTTTTAGCGTTCCTTATGGCACTTTCTCCTGATAGCTATAGAAAATAAATAAGTCACATTTATATAACATAAATTTAACCTTAATTGTGTGAATTTGTTTTCTAAATCAAAAATAAATGCAACTTCTTAATTAACAAAGATTTTGTCATAAATAGAATTTTATTTTCTTAAGTTTTCTTATTTTCTTTTTATTTACAACGAATCCTGAAATAAATTTACTAGTTAAACATAAATATCACCATCATTTAATATAGCTAGAAAATCTAAAAATTCACTCATTGTGAAAATAGTAAAATTGCAGAATTAACAGCATCACATATGATGAATAATAGTAACTAACATCAACCAACATACATATTGCAACATGACAATTAAACATAGTTTTCTAAAGGATGCCAATAATGCATACATTAATTATTTCTCTCTCTAAAATTCTTTTAGCAAAACATTTTCACAATCATGTAAGGAGATGACACAATTCAAACAACCAAATTATGAAAACATGAACTAGAAAAAATATAACTAATCCCTTTTAATATAATGTATTGTCATCTAAAAAAAATATATCACTACCCCTAAATATGTAATCCCTAAACATGCAAATAATGTATTCCAAAAAGAAAAACACTCTCCCAAACTCTCTCCTCAAATATAAACTCATCTTTTTTGCCGCAAAATATCAAAAGTGCAAACAAATTATGCAAACATATAATCTATACTAAAATCCACAACACATAATTATAATCCAAGGTAAATGAAGTATTTAGCAAGACACAAGGTCATATAGAAAATTAAGCAAAACATGGCAAAAGAAAAAAAAAGTTTAGTTCATCCATTGCATAACAAAGAAAATAGATTAATAGAGACGTGATGAGTATCATAATGGTACAAAGGAAACTACTTTTCATCTTTTGGTGGAGTAAGGTTGAGATTTAATAGAAGTCTGTTGCCAAGACTCTTCCATTAGAGTATCATTTGTTGGAACTGCTACTGTTAAAATAAGATTTGTTGTTGGCATTGAAGCTAGAGGAAGAGTGTGAGTTGAAGTAAAGGGAGTAGGAACGAGCTCTATTGGCTCGAAGATTGAATTGGTAAAGTAAAAGAAGTGGAAAGTATTTGTGATGGCAACAAAAGTTTAATGTGGGATAAGCGTTGTATAATATTAATATGTTGCTCAACAAGAGTTTGTTGCTTAGTTGTAATCTACTTAAGCTTTTTCTCCACCATCTTTCTTCAAGCATGATCAGTAGTGTTATAATGTGAACTTGATATGGATGAAGGTGGCTGAGATTTATCTTATGGTGCTGTATAAGTTTGTAAAAATTTTCTTAACAAGCCCAAAATATGAGGAGCAATTAACAGATTTTTAGACTTAACTTTGATGTTACGCTAGTCTTAAGTAGTTTATAGGTTAAGGATGGAAATGGTAAAGCATTCCTCATACTTTTGCTTTTTGCGTGTAAGATGATAATAGAGAATATATGTCTTCTTAAATCTATAGGTTGGCCCTTACCTATTGCTACTAGTAATTACTTAAGGTTAGGAGAAATTATGCTATAATGTAAAGCCAGTGAACAATTAGTAATGGTTATAGAGTATAAGGTAGAATAAAAAGTGGATAAGGAAGAGGCTCTCACATTTGTCTCAACTAGCCATGTCATGATAGTACTAGTTAATTTCAAAGCTAAAACATCATTAGTTTTAGGAGGTATATTCATCAATAACTCTTTATCAAAATTATCATAACCGAAATACTTATTAATCACATTAAGAGAGAAAGCAAACAAATGTCCTCTAACATAAATCTTATGATGCCATAAAGAGTATATAAGTCTAATTTTAGTTGAAAGATTGGCATATAATTCATAAACAATAGCCTTAATATATTGAAACACCCTAAATACACTCCCTAACAATTGTTTTTCATCAAGACATTAACCACATCATAATCTCTAAATTGTTCTAGTTGTTACATCCTTTCTCCAATTAATTTTCATTCGATCATGATAAAACACAAGTTTTTATTATCTTTGGTGAAAAATTGATTAGAATAAGCATTAGATACATCAATGTTAGAATCAAGAAGTACCTCTTTTCCTTTTCGTTTTGAAATAGAGAATTTGCCTTTTAAAGTAGTTGATGTGGTTTTAGATTTTACTAAAACATCCATTATTGGCTTTGGCGATGCTATGATAAGTGGTGAAGGTGTTGTATTATTGCAACTCTCATCATCATCATTATACTCTGATGTTCTAAGTTTGGTGATGAAATCGACGAGGAAAGAGTTCTTCTTCTTTTGATGAGATGAGGTAGAACGATGCATCTTTTTTTATGTTAACCCAAGATTAATAAATGTATGTTCTTCTTTATTATAATCGAATAACATAACATCAAAAGAAGTGAGTTTATGGCTATGAATGTAGGAGATATCCTTAAATCGAAATGGTGATTTCTTAAGTGTCCTTTGAGCTTTTTTGATTATTTTCTAATTAGTGGCAAAAAAGACTTGTTGGCGGTGTCTTTTGTCATCTTACAGCTCTTTGATTTGAGAGAATTGTTGTGGGTCACCATTGCAAGCACAACAAGGAATGCAAACGCAAAGCAAAAAAGATAAAGTAGGCATTAGGGAGCCCAAAATTAAATTTAAATAGGCATGACAAATTTCAGTTGAATCCTTAAAGTATTTATCACTATTTATACCAAGGTTCAAAGAAATTCACAACTAGAACATTGACATACCCATAAAAATAAATTTAAATTTGGCCCATAAATTAAAAAATTTTGTACAAGTCAGTCCATTAAAAATTAAAAATATAAATAAATTAAAATGCAAGAAGAATTTAATTTTTTTTTAAAATTATGTAGCATAATTTTTCAAATTTTTTTAATTCAAAAAGCATGAATAATCAATATTGAGAGCTTTAAAATTTTGCATCATTAATAAACAACATATATCTTTAACCTTTTATGTGTGTGCAAAGATTAACTCATGAATTTTTCTTAATTTTATTGATGTCAAATATTTGAGTTTAAAACATCAAATGAGAGAGTCAAACTAGCTGTATCATCTTGATCTCAATTTTATTCTAGAGAAGCAACATACATATGAATAAGTAGTACGTATTGTTCTTGTTATTACTTTTTCTTTCATTTATTTAATTTTTTCTTTTATTTTTCAAAATCAATAGCTTTCACCTTATCACTAAAGCAGTTATTTTCTCATGGTTAATCATCCTAGACATATTAGTGATACATAGGCCCAAATTACTCATGGTTAGCTTCACACAACAATGTAAGTAGCTTTTTCTTATTAGAATGCATGCTTAAAATCCTTCCTTTTTTTTCAAGATAAGAATCTAGGCAAATAGTGTAACACCCCCTTCCTTTCATTTCTATTCATGTGGCATATAGTACATTGAAATTATCGAAAAGACAAAAATCAACGCTTTCTCATAGAGAAGCGAAGTTTTCATTTATTCAAAAGAGTTTATAAAAAGTAACCACATAAATTGTTATGCATTTTAATGAAATTAATACTTCAGAGTACACAGAAATAAAATTACATAACAATGGCCTAAACCTTAAATATATTATGCCCCACCCGAAAATCTTTGCCTCAACTGTACTCCCAGGAACCGCTACTGCTATGCCGTATTCGCCTGAAAATAATAATCCCACAAAGGAATGAGCACACCACATGGCTCAGTAAGATAATACAATACTTAAATAAAGGAAGGAGCATGTTACCTGAATCCCTACTTATTTTGGCCATTTCATACAATTCCACACACACAAGTAAATGCATGTCCACATATCAATGTACATGTTCCAACAAGCATATACTCAATAATGTACACGAGATATTATATCATCTATGAATTCTGTATAAATATCTCAATCAGAGTAACACTCCTCATGATATACCATATACAGATAATGCAATCTCAATCAATATATTTTCTAAATGAATCACGTTATCACCGGTGTCCGTTTAAATTCTATTTCTATTCTTATCAACGAACACCTACATGATCATATAAAATCATTACGTAGTTATTCGTATAAATAACGGCTAATGCCGCAGCCCCATACAGAGAAACTGCTTAGAAGCCGGTATAACCACACTGTATCAATCACACACTCGGCCCGAGATAGCCAAAATATCCTAGGCACACAATCAATACCCACATAGGATACATATATTTCAAACACTTAAATATAGATACAACCGAGGGTATTAGTAAAATAATAACACTGTTTCTGTATGCCATTTCCACTCCCAGAAGGTTGGTGATAGAAATTTTATTGCGTTTACAAGTGATCGATTATACTTATAAACATTATGGATCACGGTTATTACTCTAAGCCACTGGGCCGTTTGGAAGACAGCTGTGGATTCCACCTACCCCTCAGGGTACCACAGTCTTAATATCACACCTCCATTAGAAACTGACTTACAAGCCCAGCTGAGGGAGATGGAACATACATATCCGATCCACGTATCACAATTATCTCAATACTGGTTCATTACCAGTCTATGTTATCATACATTCATATTATCTCTTTATTTTCACTGAAGCAAGGCAACCTGACAGTTATACTATAATCACAAATATACGTCTTTCATTCTTTATCCTATACTAAGGATTCTTTTACCTACATTAAATATTGACTATACTATTATAAGGACATATACCAATCTAATCCTAGTTGTTCACTAAAGTATACCGACAATAACAATGTAAACTCATAACATAATTTCTGCATCATCATATTCTTACTGTATTCTCAACCCTACGAATAAACGTGTAAACTAATATGTCGAATAACCTGTAATACATCCAATGCGCCTTTTTCCACAATATTCTCAAGCTTCTCACATGATCTTTAATCTTATTATAAATTCACATATATTCTTTTCATTTCCCAAACATATCGGTGCTAAACAGGCTTCTATATACTAGAAGTAAAGTAACATATTTACTGCCTTACCTATTATCTTATTTAAATACTAATTCCCCTTTTTCAAGCTGATGCTAGCTCTCTGTTTCTGCAAGATTAAGTTCTCTCTTACAGACTTGACACTTGCTAAGATATGATTAGACTTCTGTCATTTTTGCAATTCACATTCATAACAATAATCTGTTTGTGACTACAACTAAAGGTAATCCTAGACCCTCCGCTACATATGAAAATCAGAATACAAAGGGAGGTCATGAATGGCTGTATGAATAGTATTTTTTATAGGAATTCGGCAAAAGTTTGCCTATACATATAAGCTGCCTTACCTGCACAATAAAACCATGACAGTCCCCATACCAAATAAAACACAACGTGTTACTTGCACATACCCAAGGACGCTACGGAAAACAGTCGCTTCCAACCATGGGTTTAACATACCCCGCGGGCACCATGGTTTTTATTATCATTTCTCAATTGCTGTGGGTTCAACATACCTCGAAAGGTACCACAGTCTTACTATTAATACGGAGCTGCTGTGGGTTCAACATACCTCAAAGGGCACCACAGTCTTATTATCAATCCGGAGCTGCTGTGGGTTAAACGTACTTCGAAGGGCACTACAGTCTTATTATCAATCCGGAGCTGCTGTGGGTTCAACATACCTCGAAGGGCACCACAGTCTTATTATAATGATGCTGCTCCGTCCAAAGCGGCTTTACTAGGGTAACGGAAAAACTACCGATCCCTAATTATCCCAATTATACCAGTTATCCACACAGATTTATTCATAGTCGACTCAGTCATAACAATATGGCCATTTTGCCTATATTAGTCAAGCAGTATTTTAGTAATTTCATGATAGGTAATATAACTACCTATGCAACACATTTATTAGTCCTTATATTCTAAAAGGACTTCATACGAATGGATTTGTCGTAAGGCTAGTAGTACTTAGTTATAAAAACATATTCCACTCTGGCATGTAAATAAACCATAAAACAATCAAGATAAAACGCAAAAATATATTACAACTCAAACGCATAGATACCCTATACCACTATTAATACAAATTCGCAGAACATATTTTATTCGGTTATCATATATTGCATCATTACACGCAATCCCAACACGTCATCACAAGTAAAAATATACTCATTACCTTACTACGGCACAGTAATTATAATATACTAACGTATGCACACATGGTAATTCGAATAGCATTGCAAAACATCGAATGCAGCATCTATTCAATCATTCCATCATAAGGGCATAATTACGTATGTATATATAAGCGTTCCTACCATATAAATATATGTAAATACAAACATGGGACATACAATGCTGTATAGGTATTTTAGAATACCTAATCTAGCACTGCAGGTCGACGGTAATAGTATTACGCTTATAACTATATATATATATCTAACACACAGATATTAACACTTCTAATTGCACAATCATGCCCATTCCCCGTCAATGGGACTTTTCTACAATTTAACTCATTATTATAATGTATATTCATGCAATTATAAACATTATAAATATTAAAACTAATTTTTTCACAATTTAAATATTATATTATCTTCCCTTCAGGCACCCAATGCCTATACGAATGATGAAAAACTGTCCCGGAGAGGGTATACGCGTTCGAAATACTCCTCCGTACGCTACAGAATTTTTCTCGAAAAACGTGTAAGTTACTGTTCACTAGGCACTATTCACAGATACTATTCAACCCACCAAATTTCGATTTCCGTTTTATGAACGGAACACACCATCGCGATCCTTACGATGTCGGAATGCTGTCCATGGTGTCCATATACCTCAAAACACAAATTAAAACCTTCAAAATCACCAATCATCCTAAATGTTCAGATGTTAAGAAACCTACTTTGGACCCTAAAATCATCATCGAAACTCATTCCAAATTGAGATCTAAACATACCGCGTTAGAGTACGAGTGTCGGAGAGCACACTGGTCGGTTCAGATTCCACCGGAGCTACACCGGTCGCTAGAAATCTTGTCGGAAACACCCGTTCCCGATCAGCCTTCCCATGCCGGAATCCGGTGACCAAATGCCGGAACGGGGCACACCACCGTGAAGAGGGCGGCGAGACGGTGCCAGACGCGCTGGAGGTGTCGGTCAACTAGTCGCCGTCCGCCGTGAATCGCCGGTCAAAGTTTACGTCGGCGGAGCTTCGGGCGGCGCGTAAGGGCGCGTGGCAGCGGCGATCCGGGCGGGGTTGGCGGCGTTGCACTCGCGACGGTCTGGCGGTCCTCCACTCGCCGGTGGTGAGGTGATCTGAGGTCCGGTGACGAAAATCACTGTTCACAAGAGAGAGAGCCATGGGGAGGAGAGAGAGAAGAGAGAGAAAATGGAGGAAAAAGTGAATTTTTGTTTTTCGGGTTTTCCGACCCCTTCCCGCTTATATAGTCGGGCACGCACGACGAAAATTACAGTTTTTCGTTTCTGTCATCACATTTCTAATACTGGTAATGAAATACTGTATTTTCTGCTCATACAGTATGCTGTTTCGAATACCGGTCAACTCTCTCTCTTATCAAAACTCTCAAAAATACTGTATTATAACTCCATGACAAAGTTTTAAGGATATAAAAATTTCAAGATGTTACAAATAGTTATGCTCAAATTAACATTTTATTCTAAAATTGCATCAATGAAAAAAAAAATCAAGTCCAAACCAACAGTTCAATCATATATGTGCATAAAAGTCAGTTCAAGAATTGTTTTCTATGTCATGACAAGATATGTTTGAACTCACATACTAACAGTCAAACTTTGAATTGACAAATTTAAACCAAGCGACATAATTATGCATTTTGCATACATTCAGGATCTTTTCATAATAAAATCACATCAAGCACAACCTTAAGGCTTTACATAATAAATCAAATCTAAATGCATCAAGAGATTTGGTAAAATTGTCAATAGGTTGATCTTTTGCATCTATATACTCTAAGGTGACAATCTTATGTTCTACTAGTTCTCTTATAAAGTGATATTTAATGTTAATATGGTTTATTTTAGAATTCTGCATAAGTTTTTAGAAATGTTTATAATACTTGAGCTGTTACAATAAATAGTCAAAAGATCTTAAACAATATTGTAATCCTTAAGCATTTGTTTCATTTATATAAGTTGTGCATAACAATTTTCTATGGCCATGTACATGGCCTCGACAGTGTATAAGAAGACTGCATTTTGCTTCTTGTTGTATCACTATAGCCAACAAGATTAAGGTTAGTGTCATTATAGCGTATAAATGTAATTCCTTAGGATTTGCTTGGTATCTTGCACACACACCTACACTAAAGCTAATATCTAGATGTCTCACAATTAAGTACAACAAACTATCAATCATGTTCATATACAAACTAGGATCAATATTAGATCCATTATTATCTTTTGATAATCTTACATTGGTTTCTATGAGAATTTTTAAGTGTTTGGCATTTTCTAACCTGAACTTCTTCACTAAATTTTCTATCATAATTACTTTGAGTGATAAAAATACTATTCTTTAGTTATTTAACTCACAAACTTAGAAAATATGTCAGTTCACCAACTAAGCTCATTTTAAATTAATTTTTTATTTACTCCATAAATTCTTGCACCTTGGTCTTAGAAGTAAAATAAAAAAAAATATTCTCCACGTAAATTTGAGTAATTATAATATCAGAATTAAAATTCTTGATGAATATTGTTTTATGAACTCTTTCTTTCTTATATCATTTTTCACACAAAAACTTAATTAGCCTCTCATACTATGCCTTTGAAGCTTGTTTTAACCTATACAATACCTACTTAAGTTTATAAACATAATAAAAAATTTAAGATCCATAAAACCTTTAAGTTGTTCTATATAGGCTTTCTCATTTAAAAAACTATTCAAAAATGCATTTTTTTACATCAGAAATAATTTGAAGCTTAATTCACATGAAATAGTAAGAAATAACCTAATAAATTCTAACCTGGCTATTGAAGCAAAAGTCTCGTTAAAATCAATTCCTTCAATTTGTGTGTATCCTATTGGATTGAAATGCTAATTACATGTATACAATTAAATTTTATATTCATTGAAATATTTTCACAAACACGTGATGTAACATATTGTAACATTTTTAAAATCATATACTCTTAGAATCATATCATGGAGTTATATTTCAATATTTTTAAGAGTTTTGATAAGAGAGAGAGTTGGCCGGTATTCGGGACAGTATACTGTATGAGCAAAAAATACAGTATTTTATTACCGGTATCAGAAATTTGACGACGAATATAGAAAACTGTAATTTCTCGTCATGCGTTCACAACTATATAAGCGGGACCAGGTCGAGAAACCCGACAACCCGACTTCACTTTTTTTCTCCCTTTTCTCTCTCTTCCCTCTCCCTTATGAACAGTAATTTTTGTTACCGAAACTCCGATCACCTCACCGCCAGCGAGTGGAGGACCGCCGAGCCATCGCGAGTGCAACGTTGCAAACCCTACCCCCATTGCCGTCGCCACGCACCCTCACGTGCCGCTTGAAGTCTTGCCGGCGTAAACTTTGACCGCCAATTTATGGCGGTGCATGGCGAGTTGACTGACACCGCCGGCGTGTTTGGTACCGTCTCGTCGCCCTCTTCACGATGATGTGCCCAGATCCGACATTTGGCCACCGGATTCCGGCGAGGGATGGCTGATCGGGAAGCTGTCTTTCCGGTAAGATTTTCGACGATTGGTATAGCTCCGATGGAATCTGAATCGATCAGTGTGCTTTCCGACACTCGTACTTCGACGTGGTATGTTTAGATCTCAATTTAGATTGAGTTTCGATGATGATTCGAGAGTCCAAAATATGTACCTTGAAATCTGAAATTTTAAGATGTTTAGTGATTTTGAATGCTTAAATTTATGTTTTGTGGCATATGGACACCATGGATAGTATCCTGACATCGCAAGGATCGCGATGGTATGCTCCGTTCGTGAAACAAAAATTAAAATTTCGTGGGTTGAATAGTACTTGTGAATACTGCCTGTAAACAATAACTTGCACGTTTGTCAAAGAGATACTCGTAGTGTATGGAGGAGTATTTCGAATGTGTATATCCTCTCCAGGACAATTTTTCATCATTCGCATAGACACTGGGTACCCGGAGGTAAGATAATATGATATTTAAATTGTGAAAAAATAGATTTTAATATTTATAATGTTTATAATTGCATGAATATATATCATAATAATGGTTTAAATTGTAGAAAAGTCTCATTAACGGGAAATGAGCATGATTGTGCAATTAGAAGTGTTAATATCCGTATTTTAAAAATATATATATAGTTATAAGCGTAACACCATCACCGTCGACCTGCAGTACTACATTAAGCATTCTAAAATACCTATACAATATTGTATGTTCCATGTTTGTATATAGATATATATTTATATGGTAGGTACGCTTGTATATATATATATGTAATTATGCCCGTGTGATTGAATGATTGAGCAGATGCTGCACTTGATGTTTTGCAATGCTATCCAGATGGACATGTGTGTATATGTTATGTGTTATAATTATTGTGTTGTAGTAGGGTAATTAGTATAGTTTGACTTGTGATAACATGTTGGGATTGCGTGTAATGATGCAATATATGATAATCGATTAAAATATATTTCTGTGAATTTGTATTAGTATTGATATTGTGTATCCATGTGCTTGGATTGAAATATATTTCTGTGTCTTATCTTGATTGTGTTATGGTGTATGTATATGCCGAAGTAAAATATGTTTTTATGATTTAATACTGGTAGAAGATAAGGGCTAATAAATGTGTTTCCTAGGTAAATATATTACCTATTATGAAATTATTAACGTGTCTTTTGGTTAATGTAGGCAAAATGGTCATTTTGTCATGATTAAGTCGACTAAGAATAAATCTGTGTGGATAACTGGTATAATTGGAATAATTATGGATCGGTAGTTTTTCCATTACACTAGTAAAGCCACTCAGAACGGAGTAGTATTATTCTAATAAGACTGTGGTGCCCTTTGGAGTATGTTGAACCCACAGCAATTCCGAATTGATAATAAGACTGTGGTGCCCTTCGGGGTATGTTGAACCCACAGCAATTGGAAAATGATAATAAAAACCATGGTGCCTGAAGGGTATGTTGAACCTATGATAGGAAGCGACTATTCTCCATGGCATCCTTGGGTACATGCAACCCATGGTAGAACTAATTATCCTGTTGGTCTAAGGAACCCGGATGGGCGAATGACCATTATATACATATATTGAAGTGTACGGTGGATATCATGACCATGATCCATAATTTACCTAATTATGACCAATCTATAAGGAAATGAATTCACGTGCCTATTATATTCAAACTGCATGGTAGAATACCTCTATTTGTTCAGAGTTGCTTGTGTTTGCATGAATAGTGATGAGGTAGTAGCACGTTGTGTTTCATTTGGTATTGAGACTGTCCTGGTTTTCTTGTGCAGATAAGGTAGTTTATATGTAGAAGTGAACCCTTGTCGAATTACTATAAGAAATAATGTTCATATAGCCATTTGTGACATTCCCTTTGTATTCTGGTTTTCATATATAGTGGAGGGTCTAGGATTATCCTTATTTGTAGTCACGATCGGATTTTGTTATGATTGTGAATTTCGGAAATGGTTGAAGTCCGATTCCACTTTGGCAAGTTCCAACTCTTTAGAAGGGAACTTAACCTTGTAGAAACAGAAAGCTAGCATCAGCTTGAAAAAAAAAAGGGAAATTAAGATATTAAATAAGATAATGGGTTAGGCAATATCTAGGCCACTTCACTTCAAGTATATAGAATCTTGTCTAGCCCACCGGTATACTTGTGAAATGAAAAGAATATGTGTGAATCCATAATAGATTAAAGATCATGTGAGATGCTTGAGGATATTGTTGAAAAGGCACACTGGGTGTATTGCAGGTCATTCGATATATTAGTTTACACGTTTATACGTATGGTTGAGAATACAGTAAGAATATGATGGTGTAGGAACTATGTTATGAGTTTACATTTGTTATTATCAGTGTACATTAGCGAACGACTTGGATTGGATTGATATGTGTCCTTATAGTGATGTATTCAAGGTTTATGTAGGTGAAAGAATCCTTAGTATAGAATAAAGAATGGTAGACATGTATTTGTGATTATGGTACAACTGTCAGGTTATCTTGATATAGTAAGAATAAGGAGATAATATGAATGCATGATAAAATAGACTAGTAATGAATCAGTATTGAGATAATTGTGATATATGGATCGAATATGTATGTTTCATCGCACTCAGCTAGGTTTATAAATCAGTTTCTAATTGAAATATGATGTTAAGACTGTGATACTTTGAGAGGTAGGTGGAATCCACAGCTGTCCTCCAAATGGCCCTATGACCTAGAGTAACAACCATGATCCATGATGTCTCTAAGTATAATCGATTATTTGTAAATGCAATAAATTACTACCACTAACCTTCCGAGAGTGGAAATGACATACAGAATAAGTGTTATCGTTTTTACTAATACCCTCGTTTGTATATATTTAGATGTTTCAAATATTTCTATCCTATAGAGATATTGATTGTGTACCTAAGATATTTTGGTTATCTCGGACCGAGTGTATGATTGAAATTGTGTGGTTATACCGGTTTCTGATCAGTTTCTTTTTATGTGGTAGAGACATTTAGTTGATATCTATACGTATATCAATTTAGTGATTTTATATGGTCATGTAGGTATTTGTGATAAGAATAGAAAAAGAAATTAAACGAGTACAGGTGAGAAAACTATTCATTCAAAATGCATATTATTTAAGACTGCATAGTCTGTGGTGTAGTATGTTATGAGGAGTATTACTCTAATTGAAACTGTTTATAAAAATTAATAGCTAAGATAGTGCTTAGAGCTCTGTATGATATGACATGATATTTGTATACATCATTGAGCATATGCTTGTCTGTACATATACATTGATATATAGACATGCATTTACCTATGTGTGTGGAATTGTATGAAATAGCCAAAATAAGTAGAGATTCAGGTACCATGCTCCTTTTTTTATTTAAGTATTGTATTATCTTATCGAGTAATGTGGTGTGCTTACCTTTTTATGGGATTATTATTTTTCAGATGATTCTGATATAACAATAGTGGTTCCAAAAAGTGCAGTTGAGACAAAGATTTTCTGATGAAGCATAATATATCTAAGGTCTAGCCATTGTTATGTAATTTCTATTCTGTGTACTATGAAATATTATTTTTATTAAAATACATAACAATTCTTTAGAGAAAAAATAATAATTTTATTTTAGTTGTTACTATTTATGTGGTTACTTTTCATAAATTTTTTGGACAAATAAAAACTTCGCTTCACTATAAGAAAGTATTGATTTTTATCCTTTTCGACAATTTCAATGTACTATATGCCACATGAATAAAAATGAAAGGAAGGGGATGTTACACATATGAACATATATCCCATATATGCATAAAATGGCAACTTAGATGAGTTTAATCAACATGGATTGATGATGGATAATTACTTACCTCTAATTATGTGGAAGCACCACAATTTACACCACCAAATGAAGGAGAAGCAAGCTTGGTTGAACAAGGAGGAAGAAATGGGTTTTTCTTGAAAAAATTCTTAATTGATGTGGTAAAGTTTAAGTATATATACTTAAAAAATTTAGGCCTTTTCATTTTTACCCTTACTTTTGAATTAAAAGTGCATAAGTGGTATGGATAATATGAACATTATCTCATAATTTTATTTCATACATTTAAGTCTAAGTACTTAAATACAAATAATTGGTTAACTTTTAATCAAAATATAATTAAGTATATATACATAGGCTAATGTGTAATTATCCAATAATTACACATTTTTATTTGTGTCCTTAGATAATTAATATTATCAATTTGACCATATAATTTACTTTAAATTATATTTCCATGCAAACTTAAGAAAAATTCTTTATTGTGTGCCAAAAACTACCTTTTGTTATTGGTGTGACAATGTAGATTCATTATAGACTAAATGTGAATTTATTCCGAATTTTTCAAATTTATTGAACAATTTGATAGTTCAACTATAGTTAATATCTAATTCTGTGCCAAAGCCCTTAATCTATAATGAAGTCATATTTCATTAATTTCCATCTAAAATGTACATATCATATGGATAAAGTTCTTTCACATCCCTAAAATCGATAAAATGAATAATTTGTACAATATACTCTAACATATTCTTGAGCAACCAATCTAATTTTATTTCTCAGTATATTACCAAATTCATCAATTTTATTTTTGAAAATCTATTTACTATCAAGTTAATGTGTTTAGGTCTAAGCACCTAAGATTCTTCTATCAAAACTTCTTTATATTCTTAGATTTAATTAAAAAGGTATAACATACATATTTAACAATGAAAATAAACCTCTTTCTTATTACCATGCTTTCATTAAAATTACTTATTATTATATTAGAGGGGTTATTCTTCTTTACTCGGAATGATGATTCTTTTCTAATCTAATTTATGATAATGTCATTTGATTTAGAGTCTGCATCTATTTTAAGTTTTTTTGTTGCAACCTAGTCTTTTGTTTCTGTTGCAACATTCAAATAGTCTAATGTTTTTGCTTTATGTCAGTACATTAAGTGTCCTTTTTTAATAATTTATCCTATGGCACCATTTACAAATGTTACATGTCCTTCAAAGCATCTTTCATAATCCACCAAGTTGTCACAATTTTTATCATATGCTTAGAGTGTCCGCTGTCAAAATGCCAAGCGTTAGTGGCACATGCTTTCAAAGTTGTCTATGTAACCAAAAAATAATTTTTTATTTCTTTTTCCACATTTTTCTAAGCCTAGGAGTAGTTTTAAATTTAATTGCCAAGTTATTCTTTAAAAATTTTTGAAACTTAAGGCAATGTGGTTATATATGACATTTCATGTTGTAATAATGACAAATAAGAGTAAATTTCTTATTTTGACCTTTGAATCCATGATGATAACTTAAAAACTTACTTTTATTATACTGGAAGATCTTAATTCAATAAATGCTACTCTCACAAATGAAGTTTTGAACATGGGGACTTCTTTCTAACATACCCAAGTTCTTGATGATTATTATCATATTTACCCAAGGTTAAAATATGATCAAGTTTAAATGTACTTGAATTCAACATTTTCAAGAATTTTTTAGTATTGTAAAGTTTATATTCCACCTCACTTATTCTTTTATCTTTCTCAGCAATGATCATCTTCATTAATCTTATCATACTCTTTGCTTCATATTATTCCTTTAGAAGGCTATTAATTTGTTTCCTCAATGACTTATTATGATGACACACTTCTACACACTTGTTGAACATCAATTTGTAAGAAACTTGTATTTTATCCATGTCTAACTCACTTTATGCACCACTAATATCAAAATTAGTTTCATCGAGACTAAATTCTAAGTTAGTCAATTTTTCTGTTTCATTGCAATGTATGATTAATCTTGTTACATCAGAATTGGTTTCTTGCATTTTATCATCTTTTCCAAAACATGAGTACACATTAAATTCAATGTGATTACTTAAATCTTCTGAGATTTTTTTCTCTGATTTATTATCACTCTAAGTAGTGTTCATGGCTTTTGATTTTTTCTTGAGCGTGTTGGCACATTCAACTTGTATGTATCTGAAGCCTTTACATTCCCTATATTAAATACCCTATTTTTTATTATTATCATAGGAATTTTTTAAAAACTTACCTTTTGGAGAAAATATAGAAATCTATTTCTTCTTCTACTCTATTCTTCTTAGAATTTTGTTGAAGTTTTTGGTAAGTAGTGCAATAGCTTCTAAATGTTTAATGTCAGCATTTTTTTCATCTTCAAAGCCCTTTGCTTCAACCTAAAAAGCTAAGTTCTTATCTTTTTTTCATTGTTTTAGATTCATCTCAAAAGTTTCCAACAATCCCATTAATTCTTCAACCTTTATTGTATCAATGTTTTTATTTTCTTTAATTGCCATTACCTTTGCTTGAAATCTGTTTGGAAGTGAGTGCAAAATTTTTCTTACAAGCTTGGTTTCCAAGTATTTTTCACCTAAGATATATGATTTGCCAACAACATCATTTAATCTAGAATTGAAGTCAACAAGTAATTCATTATCTTTCATTCTCAAATTTTTAAATCTAAAAGCAAGCATTTAAAGTTTAAAATATTTCATCATTGAAGTTTCTTCATGGATAACTTGAAGGATATCCCATGCTTTCTTTGTGGACTCATAAGTTGAGATTAACTTGAATTGATTCAAGTTTACTACATTGAAGACTACATTTTGCACCTTTGAATTAAAATTTGCTAAGGAATCTTCTTTGCTTGTGCAAGTGTCTTTAGGCTTAGGAACTATGCTATTGTCAGCATTAGTTATAGTAGGATAGTTCCAACCATAAGTTAATGCCACCAAGCCTTCTCATCTATAAATTTAATAAATGCTCACGTTCTTACCTTCTAATATAAATAGTTTATAATATCAAGCAATAATGGTCTTGATACAAAACCACATTCTCTTTGAGTATCCATATCTACACTAAAACAAATCAAACAATAAGAATCTCATCAAATAATTAATGACATGCTCTGATACCAATTATAAGATTTGTTCATGTTAAACTTTACCAACTTTAATTAATATTAACTAATTAATTAAATCAAGTAAACTATAATACAGAATAAATAAAAAATACTACAAAATTTTAATTTGGTTTAGATTTTTTAATCTTACATCCATGAGGCCATGCTATAAAAAAAATCTACTAAGAAAAACAACAATTACAAGTACTAATAGATTTAAACAAAATAAAGATTTCCTTTTATATTTGTCAACGTAGTCTTAAATCTTCTTATATGGACTTATTTAGTGAGACTTTTATCTTAATGTGTCGAACTCTTTTCAACGTGCGTGGGATAGTATTATAAGGGCATATAATATGGATGGATAAACAAATGATATTTTAAAGGCAAGAATGGATTTAAAAGATATGAACCTTAATAAGGATTTAAATTTACAACCACACTTCGATAGGTACTTAAAGCCTCATGCATATTATACCTTAATCTTAAAAGAATAAAAAGAGTTTTACCAATGGTTAAAATTAGTTTAGTTTCTTAATGGATATGCATCAGGCATTGACAAGTGCCTAAAGCTAATGATGGTAAGTTGTATGTTTTAAAAACCCAGATTGTGACATCATGTTAGAGCTACTACTCCCAATTAGTTGTGCATTTGCGTTTTGAGGCAAATTATGGTAGTCTTGCTGCCTTTCGACGAAAGTAGTTTTAGTTTTAACGTTTAGTTTTTCATATATGTTATTTTGATACTAATTAATATATTTTGTATTATTAACATAGCATTGGGCTGATATAAGAGGTGTGTTGAAAATAAAGCATGTCTAGTGTAGTCGATTGCAGATACTATAATTTTAAGCAGCTTTGTTAATGAAGTTCGATTTCGGATTGAAAAGAGGGATAAAAAACGAGTAACCCAAAATAGGAGAGTACTTGTACCCGATTCCGATGATGATGAAATAATATATTTTATTGAGTCTTAACTAATGTTGCTGAATTAATATACTTATCATGACGTCGAGTTGTGCTATTTTAAATGTACGTAATTTGATATTCATCATTAATAAAAAAAATTAATACATCAATATTATCATCGTTGGAACATGATCTAATGACTAGTGCTTGTGAGAATTATTTCAAAAAATCATTTAAGAGTGATTTATTCATAAAGGTAATATAATATGAAATGAGCTTGATATAAATTATACATATAAAAGAAATTAAATAATCAACATTGAAATTGTTTGAAATTTTATTTTATTGAAAATTTGACAATTAATGGTTGCCAGAATGGGTTATAAGTATCTTTTGGAAAGCGATTTATTTATTAGTAGTAACATTATGTTGTGAAACTAGCCAATATCATTATTTATATTTTAACAGAAAATTTAATTAAATTGAAAAAATATTAAATAAATTTTTTTAAAAAATAATTAAATATTTAGGTTGCCATAAAATAATATTTTGTGCGCGTATTTAGAAAAGGCGTAAGAGAAATGCAAAAAATAGAAGCAAGTTTCCTTTGAATCATGGTAGAGGATCAAAATGTTTCCAAGTTCATCGTGAAAAACTAATAAGTTTCAATTTTGTGTCATTAAATCGTAATATAATTTAATTTCACTAATAGTATATTGTATGTGATATATTTTTGTTTTCTTTTTTCACAAACAAAACATCTCTGGTGAAGTGTAAAGAAAGTTTTCCATATTTATTTTGTTCTACACATTACAATGATAATGATGGTTGGACCAATTTTGAAAAACAGTCTGCAAATGCAAATTTATTTATTCTATTCTTTTGCAAGTTAAACTTATTATAAGTTTAACTAGATTTATTTTAATCGTATAGTTGAACAAGTGTTTGTTGACAAACAATATTTTAAGGGTTTTCAAAGGTTCTTAATCCGATAATCATTCGCGCACTGAGTGAGAAATGACTCAATTTGAATTTGAGATGACTAAAAATGAGGTGCAGGCTACAAAAGATCAATTGTATAGTTTGAATATTGCACTTTAATTTTAATTACCTAATATAATTTTTAAAATTTTCTAACATAATATCAAATTACTTAATATAATTTTTAAAATTTTCTAGCATAATATCTTTATAATAGCATTTCATTTTGTACTATTGATTTTAATGGTTGTTTATAAATTAAAATTCTGATTATTTGACAAACATATTTTTACATGTATGATGTATTGCACAAATTAAAAATACATATAAAAAACTATGGTGACAAAAAGCGATATCATCTCATAAACAATGTCCCATTAAAATCATTTGGCTATAAAATATTTGTTATAAAAGGAGTTTTCCATGTTGAACAATTCTTGTTTTGAAAAAGACGTTTGGCAATGACAATATTTCCACACCAATTATTAGGATTTTGTGACAACAATTTTAATCACCTGTATGGTTTGGCAATGGTGCCTCTCACGGCGATTGTCAAGATTTCGAGAAGAAATTAATAAAAATTTTATTATTAAAAAAATACATTGGTAAGGGTGTACTTGGAATCGAGCCCGAAGATACTTAGCCCAAGGTTCCATAACGTTAGGTTTGAGATTTCAAAAAATTTCATGTTGGGTATTAATTAAGGCTATTATCAAATTTTACCAGTAACTTCATAATGCCAAGACCTTCAATGGATCACAATAGCCATGTATACACAACAACTAGATAACAACTACTTGCTAGATGGGATGAATAATCACCTAATTATTTGGGATAACTACCTATAAACTACAATAACTACCTATTATTTCAAGTAACTGCCTATATATCAGTATAATTGCTGACTTGCTAGACAATCACTTACTCAAAGTTTATAAAATAAAATGTTCATTGGAAAGAAGGGCATACTACTATAATTCGGTAATCAAGCTTTCTTTTTCTTTTATGTTCTAAATACTTTCTGACTTAAATAGTAAAGGGTTATTGCGGTACACACTACACCCTTGATTTAGTGTTGTTTTGTAGGAGAAACTGAGGTATACATAAATTGAGAAGAAATAATGTAGATTGAGAATTAGAAATAAAAAGGTGAAAGAATTTATAGATTATTGGTATTCAAAAAATCAACAACAACAATTGGCGTCGTCTATGGAAAACAAGCAAAAATGCTAAATTGAAGAAAATATAGTTATGTCTAAGAGGGAGGTGATGGAAAGGATCATAGATGAAATTGTAGTAAAACTTTATCACGATAGTACTGCATAAAGAAAGTGGAGAAAAGCATAAAGAACCACAAAGAGTAATACCAAGGGAAGTTGAACAATAAGTGAGGAAAATAATGAAGCAAGTTTGGCAAAACATGGCCAAACAATTACAATACAATCTTGGGATAATAGAGTTGGGGAATAGGTAGAAAATGTTGGCCCAAGTAGAAGACCAAAGGATTAAGAAAATGAGGGTACAACCAAAAGGCTTGATTAGGAAAATCCCTTCTTTAGAAGATTAACTTCTTAATTATGATGAAATGAGTGAGTAAGGATCCTATCACCAAAATATGGCCAATCCTCCATTTTAGATTTATAAAGGGGGAAAGAAAATATATTTTGGCGGTAAAGGAAGAGAAAACAAAAGGCTTCTAAGATCTATGAAAAGTCGAAGGAATAACTTATAAAATGTTACAAGAAAAAAATTGAAGAGGGATGAAAAAGAATTTTACAAGGGGAATTACTAAAAGAGTTAAGCAAATTGAAAGAGGTGGTTTAAAAATTGAGGAAAGAGCAAAGAGCTAAAGCAAGGAGGGAGTATGAATTCAAAACACAATCACTGTTAAGTTGAAAAATCTTAAGTTTGTAACTCTTAAGGGAATTTAAGATGTTGCTAATCTTGGCTTACATGGGTCGAACTAACCTTAGATTAACGTGGATTGGTATAGTAAGATGATGAAATTTAAGGGCTAACAAATCTTGAGATATTTCATCTTTTTTCAATAATGTTAAAAGGGCATGCTTGACTCAAGTATAAAAGTCTAAGCAAAAGAAGACAAAATCCTACAAACAAGTTGTGCCATAAGTTCACAAAAGAATTTTGAAAAGCCATTGTGCCAGTGAAGGGTTTAAATAGCTTGAAGTTGATTAAACAAAGACCAAATAAGTGCCTAAATAAATTTACAAAAAGATATCATATTAAGGTATTAGAGTTGAGAGTGTATAATCTCTCAATTATATTGGAAGGTTTAAGAAAAAGAATCAAGATGTGTGCATTTTGATATAATTTATGAAAGAAGCATGTAACTTCCTATGATATTGCATAACAAGAAGCTAAAGAGGTGATTACTACCTAGGAAGAAACTGTTGAGAAGATAAAGAAAGAGAAAGAGACTTATCAATAATGAATAGAACAATGTAGATTAAGCAATAATTCACTAAAGAAATTGCAAGATAGAAATTACAAGTCGACTGAGAGATTATCACTCCCTTATCTCGAAAATCAAGATCGGTGAGTAAATTGGATAGTAAAGCAGTTCATTACCTTGAATACTCCTTTAGATAGGATTTTTGAAAACATAAATCATAAGAGAATGTTGATAAAATTGAGATAAATTCACACTTCAATGGGAGAAAGGAATAAGAGTAAATATTGTGCCTTTTACCAAGAACATAGGTCTAATACCGAAGACCAAATGGAACTAAAAGATCAAATTAAAGTACTAGTAAAAAATTATTACCTTAAGGAGTATATGGCTGGTCAAGGAATAGAAGTAAATGAAGAAAGAGAAAGCCCAAGAAGATAAAATATGATGATTATTGCAGCAGGGTCAACCTTAGTAGAAGATTTAAATTGAGCTGGCAAAAATCATTCACTCTTACTTGATAGGGCCAACTGTGAAACATAGTCTAGTCTTTATAGTATAAGCAAGCAAGAAACTAAAATTGAATAAAATTTCATGTAATACCCCTATATTTAAAATCAACCACATAAGATGAAATCTGAAATTTTTTTAAACAAAAAAAACATAAAGATATATATATATCCACACATAATCATTAATTAAAATATAATCCATTTTAAATAAACTATTCATTAATATCGATAGAGTGCGTACCAGAGATTATGCATTGATATAATGCATAACTCAATGGTACACCAATGTGGTATACCCTTACACATATACACACACATATATCTAATTATACAGTCACATACTACCTAAGTATACTACTAATTATACTTATACCATTATTTTCACCCAATATACATATTGAATACTGTCCTTAGTACTGATGCATGCACACGCAACCACCTTTAGGATGTAGCATGCCACTTGGTAGTACACACCCCATCTAAAACCAATAATCATATAAATATATATTTATATATATCATGGATTAAGTATTAGAAAACAACTTAAATTTAATTTAAGCCAAGGAATACATTTATAGCCAAAATAATTTATACATATATATACGGAAGCTGGATATGTATAATATCCTAGTTACACACATAGTCCATAGTATGTAATCCAAAAATACAAGTTCACTGTACCAACACACACACACACACACACACACACACACATATATATATACACATATGCATAATTGTGCATTAACATCAAAAATACTCTCATCATCGAGATACTAACCCTGCTGACAACTCGAAGAGTTTGCATCCATATCCCGCAGCGCTACATTACCTGTAAAACTACAATCCACAAAGGGTGAATAAAATAACTCAGTAAGAAAATATAATATTCTAGTATAGAATTTGTTCCTCTACTATATATGTTATACGATATTGATGGCATAAAAGTTATTAAACCCATATCGCCTTAACATAATTTAATGATATAAATACACTCCGACCACACACTTTGTATCACTATCCACATAATACTCATAGTTACTGTATAAAATGCAACTAAATCTACATGCATTTCAAAATCAATAGCACATGACATTTTTAACAAATTACCGATAAATATACGATCGGTCATGCTAATACAGTTATGGATCGTGGCGACAAAGTAAATCCGCCAAACCCTCATCCACTCATACCATTCGTCTATCGGGCTGAGGGTATATTTTATATATGATCGATCATATAATTTGGCTATAATCAAACCAGTGGGTGTGAAGGGTATCTGATTATCTGAATTCATAACTAATATAGCCATACAATTAATGCCACATGACCTAAAGCCATGCATTCATTTTTTGAAAACTATTGTACACTCAAACCATGCACAATGAATACCACATATGCACACTTATACACACTAAAATGATAAACAGTGTCCACATCTTGATTTTCATGTACATATGAAATTCATTCACATAATGAATGCATAATGCACTTGTAGATAGTGATACTTAACTAAAAATTTATAACACTTCCATAATCAAATACACTCGCAAATACCCAGTCTACCAGATTCACTGAGATTTATTTATCACAATTACAATTTTTACAATCATGATAAACATATCACATAACTATCCAACATTAATGGATAACCACATCAACGCATCATTTAGTAATAAAGAAAATTTAAATAATAATTATAACTGCTATAATTATTATGACAACCAACATACAACGTCATGAATACTACAACCTATTTTAAATTCTGTTAATCACGCTCCGATCACACAGCCATAATAACAATTTTTTTACACATTCCCATAACCATATAAAGTATTATACATACATAACACATCAAAACACTTCTAAATCTCCACAATAGTAACTAAAATTATCATTTTACCCTTTCTTCAATTTTTCTCATTTTATCCATCCAACTCAAATGCAATTATTTTCAATGTTTCACAACACACTTCTAAGCAAATAAATATACCGTAAAAATAATAATTAAGGTCATCAAATAGTAGTTAAAATTTTCATTCTACCCTTTTTCCATTTTCCTTCCATTTTAATGATCCAAATCAATTCCTACTAATTTCATTCGCTCTCTAACACACCTATACATATTAAAACATACTATAACAAATTAAAATCAAAAATTACCAACATGATATTTATGGAGTTCTAAGATTTTTTATATGATCAAAATTCACTTTGGCCTTAATTTTAAGTGAAAAGACTATTTTACACTTACTCGACAAAATGACCTATTTACGCGACTTTTTTATCCGATCTCCTTCCAACAACTTCATAAAATATTTTCAGGGACAAAAGATAATAAAGATTAGAGTTTACGTATATCCGAATGTCACATTCCATTCATGTTCATAGAAGAAAAAGCAAAAGGTGTAAGCTACCCACATGATGATGCATTGATGGTGACCATGAACATAATAGCAACATCTATTAATCCAGTTTTTATTAATCTCGAGAGCTTGGTTGACATTCTTTGTGTAAATACATTGCTCAAATTGGGGAAATACCATATAAGTCTTTGTTGAAAAGGTTGTTTATGCAAAACATCAATGCGATGATGTAGGTTCACTATTTAAAGTTGAAATTCTTAGATTTTGATGAAGTTGGAATTGTATATAGAGATCAAAAGGAGGCTAAAAGTGCTATGCTACCACTACCATGAAAATATTTTGTATTACGATTGAAGACTCAGAAAGTCAACAAGAAAAATTAAGCCTAAAGGAAGAACCAATTGGGAAATTATAGGGGATATGAATTCTTCAACAACTGTCAATGTCGATTCCAAATTGTAAAATGACAACAAGACATAAAAAAATAAGCTTCTTAAGGGAATATTCAAATATCTTTGTATAAACACATGTTGATATGCCAAGAATAAATCCGAGCATAATCTTGCACAAGTTTCCCATCATCCTTAGAATTAAACCTATGAAATAGTAGAAAAAGGCATTTATTCATGAAAGATAAGAACCGATTCTGCACAAATAAATAAATTATCAATATTTGAATTTATAAGTGAAGCTCATTACCTGAATTGATTACCAATGTGGTTACGGTAAAAAAGACAAATGAGAAATAGAGAATGTGTATAAATTTCATGGATTTAAAAAATAATTGTCCCAAGGATAATTTCATTTACTAAGAATAGATCAATTGGTGGATACAATTATGAGTTATCAGCTATTGAGTTTCATGAATGCCTTCTCAGAATATAATTAAATAACAATGTATAAACCTAGTCAAGATATGATAACTTTCATCACTAATTGAGAGTTGTATTTTATAAGGTGATGCCATTCATATTAAAGAATATAAGAGTGGCATATAATGGTAGGTGAATAAGGTATTCAAATCATTGATAGGGAAAATAATAAAAGTTTACGTCAAAGATATGATCACTAAAGTTATTATTGTTGGGGATCATGTAAAGCACTTAAAGGAAACATTTGAATTGTTGAAGTAGTATAAAATGAAACTAAATCCTAAGATGTCTTTGAAGTTAGTTCTAGGAAGTTCTTAATTACGTGATGAGAAGACGAGGAATTGAGGTGAACCCCTAGAAGATAAAGACTATAGTGAAAATGAAGTCCTTAAGGACATTATAAGATTTCTAACCAAGATCTCAATATTAATCAAGAAAAAGAAAGGCGAAAACTCTTTCTCTACTTTATAATTTCAAAGCATGTCATTAGTGGAGTATTAATAAAGGAAAAAGATAAGGTACTAAGACATGTCTATTTAATTGTTTCAAACCAAGTCATTAGTAGAGCACTGCTAGATGTAGAGAAAAGGTATATGAATTTATTAAAGTTGGCTTTAGCTTTAGCAGTATTAATAAAGAAACTACGACCACATTTCCAAACCCACACCATTATTGTGTTAATTAATCAACCCTTAAAGAAAATTCTACCCAAACCAAATCTCTCAAAAAGATTGGTTAAGTGGTTTATATAGCTCAGTGAGTTTGATATAGAATTTTAGCTAAGAAAAATCCATTAAAGCACAAGTTTTAGCAAATTTTATTATAGACAAATTTATTTTTAAGAATTCCTTCTAAGGATCATTGATGTTGGTCAAGGAAAGCAATTTAAAAAATTCAAAGAAGGACTTGTATACAGATAGGGCTTTAATATCTTAAGATATGAAGCAAGAATCATCTTAATTAGCCCTATCTAAAGATAAAGTAGCTTATGCATTGAAATTTGGATTCAAATTTACCAACAATAAAGTAGAGTATGAAACATTATTGATTGGATTAAAGTTAACCTTATCAATCGAAGCAAAAAATATATACGCACATAATGATTCTCAACTTGTGATAAGCCAAGTCAATAGGCATTTCTACGTTTGAGAAGAAAAAATGAGAAAATATTGGGATAAGGTAAAGGAAATTGTAAGAAAGATTAAAGAAATGACCATTAAGTAGATGCTGAGAATTTTTAATGCACAAGCATATTCATTAGCAAAATTGGCATTAATGATTAAGGGGAGATTATCAAGATTAATGCCTATAAAATACGTATGGAACAGGATGATGAAAGGTAGAAAGTCACCAATATCAAGAATAGGAGCTTATGAATGGAAGAAAAAAATACATACATCTAAAATGGGCATTTGCCTAAAGAAAAGAATGAAGCAAGGATAATAAGATACAAAGTTGCCCAATATTTAATTATTGATAAAATATTGTATATGAGAAGATATACAATGCCATTTCTAAGATTTTTAAATGAAAAGAAATCTAACTATGTACTGAGGGAAATCTACCAAAGAAATAGTGGTAATCATGCAGGGGCATGATCTTTGGCATTTCGAGTCCTCAGGCAATGATATTAGTGGCCAACAATATAAAAGGATACCATGAAATTAGTGATTACATGTAAAAGTTGTCAAATCCATGATGACATTCTCTGACAATTACCAGAAAAGCTTACCTGTATTGCTAGTCCATGGCCATTCGTGCAATGGTAATTAGACTTAATAGGTCAATTACCTATAAGACTAGAACAAGTGCAATTCACAATTGTCACCATCAACTATTTTACCAAATGAGTGGGAGTTAACACATTGGCAAAGATTACAGAAAAGAAAGTCATAATTTTTATTTAGAGAAATGTGATTTGTTGATATAGAATTCATTGGGTAACAATCACAAATAACATTAAATAATTTGACAATACTAATAAGAACTTTGCGAAAACCTGAAGATGGATTTGAGGTTTTCTTCATTAGCTTATTCGAAGGCTAATGGATTAAATAAAACTGCTAACAAGGTGATAAAGAAGACTTTAAAAATAAAGTTGGAAAAAATAAAAAGGGGTTAGTTAGACGAATTGCTAAAGGTTATATAGGCATATAGAGCTATTCCACATACAACCATAATGGAAATATTTTTCTCACTCACCTTTAATTACAATGTAATGATTCCAATTGAGATTGGAGCACTTAAACATCAAGTATTGAAGTATGATGACGTATAAAATTGAGAGGCATTGCTTATGTTTTTAGATTTTGATTGAGCAAACGAAAGAGCAGGCAAAATCTTGTGTGGCAACATACCAATAAAGGATAGTTCAATATTACAACAAATAAAATAGCAAGATTTAATAAGGAAAAGCCTTGCAAAGTACTGAGAATGGTCAGACTAAGAACTTATCAACTAGCTTGTACAAATGAAAGGATTATAAGGACACCATAGAGCACTGAAATGCTGAAGAAATTCTACCGATAAAATTATGTTCTTATATGTTCCATTTATTATTTATCATTAAAGTTTTCATCATTGAGAATTTCAGATGTCCGATAAAAAGGTGACAAATTCAAAAATAATCTAAAACTTGATAAGATTCTTCAATGATGAAAACATATGAGCACGATCTTTTAAGTTCGCTAATAAAAACTTAAGAAAGGTTCTTTAATAAAAGTACAATCTTATAAGGTTATTCGATAATGAAAACTTATGAGTACGATCTCTTAATCTCATCATTAATAACTGATAAGGGATTTTCAGTGATGATAACTTTAGCATGGTATCATAAGCTCACCAATAATAACATATAAGGGATTTGTTGTTGTGGTTAACCTCAAGTAGATTTTATTGCAAGCTATTTTATGACAACCCAAAGGTATAAAATATATTATTTGTTACTTAAGATCTCAATTTACAATAATCGTTATTTGCAATTTATCTTATTTTTCAATTATTTCAAGTATTTGCTATCAAAATATGTGAAACACTATACAAGAAAACGTGCACAAACAAAGAAAAAGTTTAGGCAAATTCCTTTATCAGTTTGGGTTACATATTGATTTTCCATTAAATATTATAAAGTTGTTACATATTTATTTTTTGGGTTCATTTTGAGCACCTAAACAACTCACCACACTAAAAGAATCTTCAACATTTAAGGTCAACTTGTGCATCCTTCTCTCTAAGATGTTCAACATTTAAGTTATCTTCTTCTTCTTTATCCTCATCATCTTTGCCATTAATAAGTAGGTGAATGGATCTAAGAACTCATCAATCTAATTAAGGTCGATTTTTAGATAACAGTGTTAAAGAACATTATGGCTTTTGAGAAACAATGAATGAAGTTATCATTGACTTCTTTTTTGCCTGCCTGCCTTGTCTTAGAGAGATTTTTATATAACTCTACCATTTTCTTCTCTGGTAAGGATTTATCTTCACTTAACTTGTCAAATAGACTCATTGATTTAGCAATCTCAAGGTCATAGATCTTTTTCATTTTTGTCATATTATGCATTTTATCCTCAACTTTCTTGAGTTGGCCGTTAAGAGTACTAATCTCGTTGATTTAGCAATCTCAATGGCATATGTTTCGTAATAATATTGAGTGAGAAGGTAGAGTCCTTGAAATAAGAAAGTGTTATATGAGTATTTTATATCAATTCTATATAAAAATGGAATTAGATTGAAATGACTAAACATACCTTGGTAATGAACTTAGGGACTTCATGATAGAACTCGCTAAGATTGAACCTTTTGAATTTTGTTGACTAATCTTTAGGCAAATAGTTTGTTAAGGTTTGTATTTGTTTATATAATTGGCATCCTTTTGAAAAATAGTATTTAATAGTCATGTTACAACATACCATGTTAATTATTATCAATCATTATTTAGTATGTGCGTACTATTTATTTCTCAATTTTTAGAATTTTCACAATAAAAAATTTTTTAGTTTTTCTAGTCTTACTAGACAATGTGCTTATCCATTATTATCTAAAAATTTATTTTAAGATGTATTTTCTAAATAAAAGTAAAGAAGAATATTTAATTAAATAGAGTCTTATTTAGAAAATAATTTTTCTTATTTAAAAAAATACATTTCTATTTGATTTAGGAAACAATTCAAATATAACTAGGGTTATATTTGTGTTATATATATATATATGTTCTTTTATTTTATGCAGCAGTCAAGAAAGAGTGCATCAAAGCCAAATGCAAAGAAAGACTACTGCATATTTTCTTGTTTCTTTCTTTTATTTCCTAAGTTCTTCATGTCATTCTTGTGAATTAAAAAGAAAAATAACTTAATGGATATTATGAGTCTGAAATATGTAGTTTTATAAACTTAAAAAGAGTGTTTCTAAGTATTGTCAAGATGAAGACTTGTGTTTGTTAAAAGAAGTTCAACAGCAACTAACAAAAGGATCGTGCTAGATTGAGTCAAAGGAAGTTTAATGCATTAAAGTAAGGAGATCTCAATGAAAAAGGCCATCTAAAAAGATTCAAAACAATAACAGCAAATATAAGAGAGAGTCATAATTTTATTTAATTCTATTAATGGTTGTGATCATTATTTTCTTATTGGATTATTTTTTCTCTTGACATGGCCTTTTAGATGTAAAATTAAAAAATCTGAATCACATTAAAATTTTGTGATCTTCTTTATTTTTTTACACTGTTATTACTTGACTTAATTAATTGATGAAAATTAATTAAATATGGTAAAATTTAACATAAACAAATTATCATACTTCTTAATAGTTTGAATCATCAAGATGATGCTTTTTAACCGAGTTCCTTTGGCAATATTGATGTTTAAACTATTAAAGGCATTGCCATCAATCTCCTTAGACATTGGTGGAATTTTTCTTTTTTTATCCATAGTCGGAGGATAAGAAATGGACTTCTTGGGAAGCTATTTGCCCTTGTCTTTATTTATAACAAACTCTTTGTTTTTGCTTTTTAAAAGGGAGAGACCTTTGATTAATTTTAAATAGGATGCCTCCTTTCTAACTGAGAATAGTTTTTTAAGACTCTTTTTTATATTCTTCTTTTGCTTGCCCTTCTTAGCTTTCGTAGCCTTTTTCTTGAGTTATTAGTTTGTGGATGCCTTCTCGACATGCTACTTTAAAGTTATTATTCCTATAATATGAAAGCATTGATGAATATTGTTAAAATTATAAAAAGAAAACTATAAGGAAGAATATTACATTGAACTTATTCTTGATTGATTAATAAGGAGGCTAGAAACTAAACTGAATTTCTAAAACTCTAATGTGAAAAAAATTTCTTAAGAGAGCACTTCAATCTTAAGGTAACTTGAATTTTTGCTTCAATGACAAGTTGAAGCTCCTTAACACATCTCTAAAGACTTGTAATGATAACAAATAAGAAGTATTTTGGTTAAAATAGGTCAACAAAATTCTAAAGAATCACAAAATAGAAAATGGTTAATTAAGATGAAAAATTTAGTATGATTAGAGAATTTTATTTTTTAGAACTCAGGATTGAATAAGTAAAACTTAATTTTATTCACTAATTAAACTAAAATATGATAAAGATTAAGGTTGTGATTTAATAACAAAAATTTTATAACATTCGATTTCACATAAACTAATCTAAATTTAATTTATTATTTTTGTTTACTAAAATTAAGGCCATAATAAATAACGAAGAATATCATATGTATTTATTAGTCTTTTTTAAAATGACAATAAAATAATCTCTAAGTCATTAACTCTCTATATTCCTATATAAATTTAAATAATTAGAAATTATAAAGTTTATATATTTTGTACAAATATTACACCAAACATACAAGTATATCATTATGTTATATAGGCTTAATGACATTCATCTTATGATTATAAACATAAAGCACCTCTTTTAGGGTATCAATATGTAATTAATTTATCAAATCAATGGTTAATTGACATAAAAGTAATAATAATAGGATAAACACTCAATCATATAATAAAATTCAAATCGACTCAAATAAATAAAAATTCATCTTTCATGGTTTAGCTACATCTTAACCTTATAATAATGAAATTAGCTCATAATATAAAAACCTAAAATCAAAGAAACTAAGTTAATATTTTAATACAAGAAAGTTAAGAAATGAAGAATTGAAACTCGAAAAGCGTCCAATTGAAAGCAACAATCTCTTCTTATCTTTCATTTCATTTATTCCACTTCTTATCTTAGTTCTCTTCTTTCCTTTTTGTATCAGAACGTCTCTTTCTTCAAAGTTCCTTCTTTTCCCTTTTAAATCTAAAAAACAAAAGGCAATATACCAAACTTTTAACCTTAAATGTTAAGGCCGCAACTTTAAAGCTACTGCCTATTTAAAGCTGAGACTTTGATGCTTTTGCTAACTATTCATCATTCTTTCATTTTATAAGCAAAAATGTTGTCCATTTAAAATTTCTTAACTCTAAAACATTTCCAAATGTTCATTCTTTCATTAACTAAAAATCAAACAAGAAAATACATTAATTCTTTATATAATCTCAAAATTTTAGCTAAATATCAAGTAAAAATCTTCTACTTAATAAATATAAAATCCTTTTATCAAATTCCTTTAAAATCATCCTTAGTAATGGAGATGGAACCCAATCAATTGCATACTCACTATCATTCCTTATGTCAATAGGTTTGGTTAATCGAGTATAAATATCAAACTCGGAACTAAACCCAGCCTCAAAACTAGCCTTTGTCTATCCTTTTTGACTATTTGATCTCCTTCTTATACATTTAGGTTCTTGGCATTTTTTGACAAGAATTAACTCCATTTTTTGTATGAGATTTTCCTACAAACATTAAGAAGATATAACTAGGTGTTTACATTTAGTTTATTTCAAGTCTTCTAGTTAGTGGATAATTTGGGAGACATTTTCTTAGGTGAAGAACTCTCTCTCATTACTTGGATGGGAGAATTTTGTTATATGTTTTAAAAATTGCTACATGACTAAGATCATTCTTTCCTATAGGTAAAGGACTAAAGGAATGGGAGAACTGAGAAGAAAAACAAACCAAACAAAATACAAAGTCAAATTTAGCTTAAAATCACCTACTACATTCGAAATCCCTACTTAGAAAATACCAAGCAATGCCCATACAATACGAACGTTATTCAAAAGGCAATCCATATTCTGAAAACTATTATATATTACCACTTTAATCTAAACACGAATTCTTACACTACAATTCACATGCATCAATGGATTATAAATCAAGGATTAAAAGAATTTACTAACATGAAAAGGAAATACTTGATGAAATTTCTTTAATTTCTTTTAGGATGCTTGAATTGAATATTAAACTTTACTTTTGAGTACAAATTTGGGTACATGACATCTTCTGAAATTTACAAGAGGAAATAATGAAGCAAGTAAGTGTGGGTTTTAGTGGTTAAATAGGCAAAGGAATAAAGGGAAATGAAGAGGTTTTCTGACCTTTGGGCTAAAGTGTGAAAGGGACAAATGAATATCAAAGCTTGGCAGATGATGTATGAGATGAAGCTGTTAGCCGCCAATATTAATGGCTCAGCATTATTATAATTATCTTGGAAGATAAAGTGACAAATAATGGTTGATAATTGACATGATTGATTCACTAAGTACGAAGTACTTGCAAGTAAATCTAATAACTATTTTTATAATTTAAAATTTAAAATTTAAAATCTATCTAAAAGAACAAAAAAGGTAAAATATTCAAAATTCACATAAAAAAAATGTCGAAAAATGTGGATAAAAACGAAAGATTACACATTGAGAATCAAGCCAAAACGTACTTAGTCCTAAGTTCCATACTATTAAGTCCAAAATCCTAACAAGTTTCTTGTCAGGTATAGAACGAGGCTATTACTGAATTTTACCAAGATCTTCATGATATCAAGAACTTAAATGGGTCATGATAGCCACATATATACAAGAACTAATTAATAACTACTTGTCAGATGGGACAAATAACCACTCATTATTTTAGACAATCACCCATGAGCTGCAATAACCACCCATTATTTGAAGTAATGTCGATAATTGCCCACTTGTAGGACAATCGCTTGCTCAAAGTCTATAAAAGGAAATATACAGTGCAAGCCAAATTGAGTAATCAAGCATTCTTTTCCTTTTATATTTTAAACACTTTCTAACTTAAACATCGAAGGGTTATTGTCGGACACTTTAACACCCTTAATTTGGTGTTGATTTGTAGGAGAAACTGAGGTATACATATATTAAGAAAAAATAGTGCAGATTGCAAACAAGGCATAAAAAAGTGGAAGAATCTGTTGATTGTTGGTATTCAAAAACTTAAAATAATTTACAATCACTAAGTTTATTTTAAAAAACAAAAAATGAAAAATATAATTAAATTCAATTAAATTACTCCACTAATCACATCACTCAATCCATTAATACCTAACCCGCGCCTTTGTTCATTTTGGAAGCATATTTGGTAAATTTCCTCGATTTGTGTCAAATATCCTTAATTCCCATAAATTTGATGGAATGCGCAACAATTTTTACCAATACTCTCCTGTATGCATGCGTCTTACTGAGAGTTCCTTAATGAAAGGTGCACCTCTGCACATACTGTCCCCGAGCAACTGTACTGATTCCCAAACCAGTAGTACCTGGGTTCTGCGGAAGCAAAGAAGATATCACCTCTAAGAAGGATTCCGCTCAGACAAAGTGAAAAATTATAATCAAAATTATTTCTCTAAGTTTAATACGTCTACAATCTTTTCTCAAATTTCATATTTATTCTATCAAAAAAAATTATATGTATTATGAATTTAAATTATTAAATTAAGATTTAATTGACTTTATTACTAAACTAAAAATCACATCCTTATTTATTAAAATTAATATTGTTGTGCGGTTGACAAATTAGCAGCTTGAACACTTCTTATAATATATACACACACACACACAAATTAGGAAGCGTATATACAAATTTTTTTTTTTTTTTTTCACACAACTTTTAAATAATATTACTAAAATAATTGAATTATTTCTTCAATAAATTAAAACAAAATTTATCAAAAAGAATAGAATTGATATATTAAATCTATATAACATAATACAATAACAAATAATTTCATAAGATAATCTCCTGAACAAATAATCTATGATATGATATGATGATCACAGACATCGCAAATGAATAAATAAAATAATTAGAAAAAAAATCCCAAATTAATTTAATATTTCCCTCATTGCAGCACTCTACATAACCATAACGGCAGCCAATAGCCCGACAGCCAAAGACCCAGAAACGCCAAAGTTAACCAAAACGGCAACGCTCTCCGATGGCACAACAGCCTCAGACGGTGGCATTGACATCGATGAGGGAGAATTCGCTGGGGCCGGAGAAGAAAACGGAGAAGGTGATGGCGGAGTATTCAATGGTGACGGCACGGCAGTCGGTGGCTTAATGGACGAAGATGGAGCAGCAGCTGGTGGAGTCTCCAGTGGAGACGGCGCAGCCGCTGGACGAGAGTTCAACGGAGAAGGTGCAGCCGCTGGAGGAGTATTCAATGGTGACGGCACGGCAGTCGGTGGCTTAATGGACGAAGATGGAGCAGGTGCCGGAGATTGTGCTATTGCGGAAACAGAGAGCAACGCCATGGCGATCAAGATTGCAATCCTAGATCGAGCCATTGTTAATTAAAAATTTGAAAGACTGCAGAGAAAAACAGAAAGAGAAATCTGAAATCAGAGAATTGATTTGAAGAGACAGTTTGAGCATGAACAACTGACGCAGGGTATTTATAGAGCGGGCGTGTGTGTGCACAGTAAAATGAGATTGAATCTGACGGCTGAGATTTGTTTCTGAGACGGTGGAAGTGTGAACGTGGCGACCACGATATGATGATTGGCCAGCCAAGACAGTAACGCGCTTTGGGTGCCTTTTCGTCAAGTCCAAGCTGGGAAACCAGTAACGTACAGTTGTTTAATAATCTGGAGCGTACACCAGGATTGAAATTTGAGACTTAATATGAATGTCCACCGTTAGATTTATTATAGACAGCTGTATTTTATATTCTTAACGGTCAACAAATGGAAGGAGATTTTACATATATGTATAAATGGAAATGTAATTTAGCTCTCCAACGCTTAAATCATAGTCAAAATGGAAACCCTATCTTTTTTTTAATTTTTTAAAAAAAATTATTACTAAATTTTGTGAAATGATAAACAAGAATATCATTTGATGATTTTAATAACTTATTTCGGGAAGTAGCCGGTATTTTTTTTTTTTTGCAAAATTATTATTATTATTATTATTTGAATGTCTAGCAGTTGAAGAATAAAAAAATGACAGAAGAATTGTAGTATGGAACTTTGTAAATAAAAAAGGAAAAAGAAAAAAAGAAAATTGAGTTGTAGTTTTTTTCTTTTTCACACCTATAATAGCTTTTGAAGAATTGTAGGCGGTAAATAAATGTAATCTAAAATGGTCACTTAAATTATGTTGGGCTTGTCAACAGTGTCTTACAACTCAGCAAATTAAAAAAGTAATAAGAAGAATAAAAAATTTTAAATTAATAAAGTTAAAGAGAGTTTGAGTGATAAGAAAACTTAGTGTAATTAAATTTAAATTTAAAAAATTTGATAAATTTATTATTATTTTTATTTAAATAGTAAGAAATATAAAACAAATTGTATGGCTAATGATCATCAATCAATAAATAGATACTATAATTTT
>CP135546.1:3439644-3459950 GCA_032402905.1 Khaya senegalensis | reverse complement strand
TTATTAGTAAATTAATTATTAAAAATTTAAATTCAATTAAAATTAAAATAAAAAATTAATTATTTTTTAATTATTAAATATATAAATTATTTTATATTTTAATATAAAAAGATATTTTTATCTAAATAAAATACAATAAAATTTATTTGTTTCATTATTTCATCCATAAAATAAATAAAAAAAATATTGATTATCTTTTTTCCTTTCTCTTTTCCTTTTCTTTCCTTTCTTCTTTCTTTTCCTCTTTCATTTCCTTTTCTAAAAATAAACACAACCTTAAAGTAGAGCTTGTATAATAGACAAATTGTGAAATCTATTAAATTAGAGATCTAGAGTGCAACCTCTAAAGTAGACAAAAGGTAAGATATATTAGATAGATTTATTAAGATGAAATATTAATATTTAAAATAGATAAATTCTAATAATAGAAAAATTGTAGTAAGAGAAATATTGATTAAGGGTAAAAAAAAAAATATCTACAAGTAAATTTTTAAATTTAGTGAAGTTTAATGTGAACAAATTTTATATTGATTTATACCTTTACATCTTAATTGAATAAAAAAGTTTGTACTCTTAACATTACTTTTTGAAAATATTAATTTAAAATATTATTTTTAATTTTATAAATAATAGTTTATGTTTTAAATCTTCGTGAGTTAAAAAAAATTAATTAAATAAATATAGACAATATTATATTTTTACATGTCAGTTTATTTGAAATAATTATACATAAATTTGTATTCCTAGCATTAACTTTAAAAATATCTAAATAAAAATATATTTTTTTATTTTTATGAATAACATTTTATTGGTTTAAAAATAATACTGATTTTAGATTTTCAGTATTACATTTTAGATAATAAAATTTCCACCTTCTAACCCTGTTTAATAGTTATTACGTCAAATTGGAACTGTTGACTTGCCCCGTCTACAAGAACTACGAGGGTGAGCTAACAATATTCACCGCAAGTGATGCAATCATCGCCGGATGAGGAAAGGCAAAACCGTTGGCTGCAATTGATTATCAGAAAGTGCAATTCCCTCTCTTTTTGGTGCATGCATGACGGTTAGATCACGCTTCCGCGATGGTGCAAATGTCATGCTGTTTAATAATTTTAATTCCATATTTGCCCTTTCCCCGCCAGTTTGACTTTTGACCACACTATTCCTCCCTTGACCAAAGGTGTAAATTTTCCTCGCTTGACCGAGGACTAATGTTATTTGGATTAATTTAATAGTTATCTTTATCTATGCAAATTATTATTCTACACATTTACATAAAAAAGATACCATGGAATATTCCTACTAAATGAATAAATTTGGCCATCAGTTTTATAATGCATCTCTGTTGTTTATTTCAGTATTTTCATTGCTATAATGTAAGTATTCATCAAATTTATAATGTATTTTCATTGCTATAATGTAAGTATTCATCAAATTTATAATGTATTTTTAGTCTCAATGCTATGTACAAATAGGATGTATTAGTTTTGTTATGATATAATTCATGATTATTACATATATATTTTTTAAAAAATTTTAGTGTTATATCTCAAATAAAATATTAATTTAAGTTAAAAATTAATTTAAGAACAAACCTCAAAATTCAAATACGATAAACTAATATGTTCTAAGAATAAAAATGATCATAAGTTTACCAAGGCCTATGACCCATTGCTCATAAATATATATATATATATATATATTGTAATAACATTTTAACAATTAATTAAAAATATTACTTTCTATTTAACATTTATAATATATTTTTTTTAACACCATCTTTTACAATTATTTATATTTTTAATAAGTGTTTCCTAGATAACCCAAACACCCGAGAACCTAAGCATTTTAATTTATCGAGTACTTGGTGAGTTATCTTAGGTGAATGCTATTTTTAATAAGAAGTTATGATCTCTAACTATACTGTGTACTTGAGAACCTAAGGAATGCCATAGTGTTTTTCTTAAGCTTTGCCCCACCATTGAAAAGATATAGTAACTAATACCGACAACACAAAACTATTCACAAAACAAAACTGAAACCACCCACGAATTATAACTGCCTATTATTGGATAATCACCCATTAACAAAAGTTAAGGGAGTGTGGTTTATATCAATTACTTAAAGAAAGCCTATAAAATGATATTTTCATTCACAAAGGGGCTAAAATAAATATTTTTAGCTATTATATTATCAAAATCTTCTCTCAATTAATTCTCTCATAAAATACAAAATTCAGTTGTTTAGTTTATATTTTAACTTCATGAAGCATCCTTTGACTTAAGCATCAGAGAGTTTTTGTTAAGATATTGGCATGTATGATTTTTTCTGTGATTGCAAGAGAAAAAATCCTAAAGGCTTAAGCAATTGACAATTGCTTGTTGATATTGTGAAAGAGAAAAATAGCCATCAATAGCTAGTGTTGTCTATGAGAAACTAGACAAAAAATCAACTTTAGGGTAGCAAATGATGATATCAAAAAAAGAAAAAATGGATGAAGTGGCAATAGAACTTTCCTAAAATGATAATGAAAATTCAAACAATCATTCCTCAATAAAAAAGAGTGATGAAGAGGAAAGATTGAGGCATGTTGTGCCCTTACTAGAGGATGCAAGGAAGCAAGTTAAGACATTGAAGGAGATGATGATGAACGTTTGGTGAAACATGGCTAATCAACTTAAATACTACTCCAAGGTGGCAAAGTGA
Source organism: Khaya senegalensis (assembly GCA_032402905.1). Taxonomy (NCBI): domain Eukaryota; kingdom Viridiplantae; phylum Streptophyta; class Magnoliopsida; order Sapindales; family Meliaceae; genus Khaya; species Khaya senegalensis. The sequence continues at coordinate 3,457,241 of CP135546.1, read as the reverse complement.
AGAAATAAAGAGGAGATATAGGTCCAACTAAAAGGCTAAAAAAAGAGGCTAATATGAATCTAGAAAATCCTTGACTGAAAAGGTTAACCGCTGCTTAAAAGGGTAAACAAAAGTGTTACGAATTTACTTTTTTGGATATATAAAGGTAATGGGTAGGTATCTAGTATAAGAGAGAGTGGGGGAATGGTAAACCATATTGTTTACATGAGTTCGAGTGGAACATGAAAAGCCATTTAGGATTCATTAATAAAGGAGAAAGGGAGAGGATTTGACAAAAAAAAAAAAAAAAATGAGGAGATATGTTTAATGAGTTAAAGTGTTCAAAAAAGGAACTTAGTGAATTAAAGACATAACGAAAAAATGAAAGTAGAGTGAGTATGAATTCAAAGTTGAGTCACTATTATCTAAAAAGATTATGGAATTACAACTCTCCTAAAGATTTAAGAAGTTACAAATTACACCTTGCTATAGGTAAACAAACCAAACATTACATATGGATAAATACAATTAGTTGATGTATATTTAAGGTTTGATAAATCTTGAAATTTGTTGCCCCTTTTCTTTTACACTGGAAAGACAAGTTTAACTTTGATATAAGAATTTATTTTCGAAGGGTATCAAGTTGTTTGATCAGTTATGCTGATAATTTGCAAGAGAGTTTAGAAGGGCTATCAATCCATCAAAAGATCTAAGAAGTTTGAAGATGATTAAACAAAGCACCAATGAAAGTATGAAGGATTTCATAAGAAGATATCATTTTAAAGTATTAGAGGTAAGGACATATAATCTATTAATCAGTTTGATGGTATGAGAAAGGAATCAAAATGTGTAGCTTCAGGTATAACATGTAGAAAAAAACATGTAATTCATATGAGATTGCTTACCAAGAAGTAAAGGAAACATTAATAACCAAGGAGGAAGTAATCGAGAAGAGAAGGGAAGAAAGAAGAGAGAGTCAAGAGTTTGCAAAATAAGAGAATGATAAAAAAATCAATGGTGGAAGGAGAAACATTTCTCAATCCTTTGCAAGATCAAGAAACAATATAAACTTACAACATTAAAGGGAATAATCACGTGGGTAAAATTTTAATTCATCAAGATTATGAGATAATAGACATGAGATAGTGCTAGCTTATCCCTTTAGGTTGTGAGGTGAGAAAAAATATGGAAATGAAATCATGCTTTTTAGCATGAAAATAAGGTTCAAGTCTTGTGTTTGGCATCACCAATATTAGAACTTGTACCACGAGTTAAAGCGTTAGTACATGAGTTATGGCTATAACAAACCTCGCATGGTTCAAATAATGCACGGGGCACACTTATATTACATGCAAAGTATGCATAAGCCTGACCTTACCAATGCACATGGCTAATGTACACCCTTCCCCTTAATGGCCATATTGTAACTGTTGAATGTGCCACCTCAATAAGCTTGTAAAAAGTTTTTGCAATAATTATTTATGCAAGTATTTTTTTTATTTTAATATTTGTTTATATTTTTCTAAATTTTTGTACTTTTTAACTTTTAAATAATTATAAAATATATATTTGGCATTGAGAAAAGGTAAAACATTTTTTTGCAGGTCACTATCATTTTTCTCTACCTCTCTGTAAAAAATTAGCCTTAAATACTTTGTATTTTTAATTTTAAAAGGGGGCATGACAACTTAAACATAGGATATGTCTCCTCGTAGCACTAAGAAAAGGTATCAAAACCCTTTTTAAAGGGGTAGAATTAACTTGCTCTAGTAGGATTAAAGTTACCTAACTATAGGTAATGGTAATTAATCACTGATTAAGAAATTTATTAAAGGCCACCAAAGTGTGTAGACGAAAGGGCATAGTGTATTACCTCTTTCACAAGTTGAGAGATAAAATCATAGTTGAAAATGTAAAATGACGAGAATTGTAGATTAGTGGCAATTCACTAAATTGAATGTGCCTTTGGACATGATTTATAAAGACATAAAAGAGAGGGGGATGTTAGTAACCTTGTGATCGATCCAAATGTTAGAGAGCAAGAGAAATTAGAGTAAGTATCATGCTTTCCATCAAGGTCATGGGCATGATACTAAATATTACATGGAACTCAGGGAATAGGTTGAAGTATTAATTAGAAATAATTACTTGTGGAGTTACATTGAGGTAAGTAAGAAAAAATGAAAAGTCTGACAACAAAAGGAGAAAACAAGCAAATGATCATTGTAGGAGAATTAACATTAGTTGGACATACAAATTGGTCTAAAAAAAAATTATTCAAGATATTCATTGAGCCTAAGTAGCAGCTCAATTGTTAATGTTTATGTGAGTAAGAAACTGAGAATGAATAGTATTGCAATAATGTTTATTGAGAAAGATACAAATGGGAATAGTTATTCGCATGATAATGCACTTGTGATTACCATAAATGTTGTAGCAACCCCAATAAATAAAATGTTTTTGGACTTTAAAAGTTTAGGTAACATCCTATTCAAAGATACCATGCAAGAATTAGGGATAAAAGAACCGAAATTGAAAAAGTTACAAATTTTATTGTATAGTTTTAGAGATAAGTATTTAATGTTGATAAGAAATATTTGACTACCAATTATGATAAGAGAGAAATAGCACATGAAAACATTAATGATTGATTTTCTTATTGTTAACTATCTTATGCTATATAAGGTGTTGTTAGAGAAGCCATTTATATAGAGCTTGAAGGCTATGATGTCTATCTGCTATCTCAAACTCAAATTCTCAATTTCTAATGGTATAGACAGTGTTTCAAGAGATCAAAAAAAAGTAAGGAGTTGTTATGCAATAACATCAAATCAAAAAAGACATTTTGCATTATTAATAATCCAAAGAAACAAAAGAGTAAGAATGAGAATAATAGAGTTAAGTAAGGAGTAAAACTTATTGAGAAAGGAGAGTTGATAATGTTAAGAAAGGATGTTCCAACTTAAATTTTGAAAATTAACTTTAATCTTTGTGAAACTAAAAACGTAAAATTAAAAATTTTATTAAAAGAAAATTTTGATAACTTTGCTTAGTCATCTGATGATGTGATAAGGATAGACTTAACAGTGATTGTACATCAGTTGATCATTGACCATAAATTCAAACTAGTGAAATAAAAAAGACATTATTAAATCAAGAAAGATATGAAGCAATCAATGTTGAGGTTGACAAATTGCTGAATTTAGGGTGCATAAGAGATTTTATATCTTGAATGGATTGCTAGCGTGATAATGGTAAAGAAAGCAAATGAAAAGTAGGGAATGTGTGTAAACTTTATTGATTTGAATAAAACATGTCCTAAAGACAGTTTTCTATTACCGAGAATAGATCAATTAGTAGATATTAATGTAGGGTATAAATTGTTTAGTTTCATAAATGCTTTTTTGGGTTACAATCAAATCAAGATGTATGAATTAGACTATAATAAAACTACATTTATTCTCAATCTAGGATTGTACTATTTTAAGGTGATGCCTTTTGGATTAAAAAATATTAGGGCAACATATCAGAGGTTGGTTAATAAGTTATTTTAGCCTTTGATTGGCCAAACAGTGGAAGTGTACGTGGATGATATGCTTACAAAATTAGGTGTATCGAGGACCATGTAGAACACTTGAGGGAAATACTTGAGTTTTTAAAAAAATATTAAATGAATCTCAACCCTGAGAAGTGTATTTTTAATATGAGTTCTGGGAGGTTTTTAAGTCTTATGGTGAGTAAACGAAAGATTGAGACAAATCTAAAAAAACATTAAGGTGATAATGGAAATGAGATCTCTAACCACTCTTAAGTATATGAAAGGCCAATGACAAAGATCACACCATTATCTGGTTTCATCTTAAAATCTATATATAGATGTTCCAAACTTTTTTGAGTAATGACAAAAGGAAAAGGGACGAAGTGGACAGAGAATTGTGAAAAGAGTTTTTGGGAATTGAGATATTATTTAGTTAAGGTATCATTATTTGCTTAACCAAAAAAGAGAGATGTACTTTTTCATTATTTAGTAATATTAAGGTATGCAGTAAGTGGAATGTTAGTGAAAGAAAAAGTGAGAATTCAAAGACCAATCTACTATATCAACAAGACTTTATTAGATACAAAGACTAGATATTTATCATTTGAGAAGTTGGTTTTCAAGCTTATTTGATTATAGTACTCACAAATAAATTATTGAGATAAATCTTACACAAACCCGATATCTCTTATTGCTAGTTAAATGGTCGATTGAACTCAGTGAATTTGAAATCGATTTTCAGCCTTATAAAGCAATCAAAGCCCAAGCATTTGCAAATTTTATTTCTAAAAAATCAACATTTTCTGAGTTGATAATTGAGTTCGTAACAATAATCAAAAGAAAGGATGGAAAAAGCTCGACATAGAAGTTATACATTGATGTGGCCTTGAATACGCATGGATATGGTGCATGCATAGTTCTTGTAGTTAATATATACCCTAAATTCAATAGTATTTTAGATATTTAAAATATTTGTATCATTACACTTTTTGATTTATATGTATCATTTGATTATTTGATTATTACTTTTTTTTTGTGTTTAATAAATGTAATAATACTCTTAGAATGATAAGTTTAATTAGTTAGACATTATTTTTAATTGTTCTTAGTCAAACATTAGTATAAAAAAATAATAGTAATATATAGAAACTAATATGTGTAGTAACTGATAACAAATATATTTGTTATAATATGAGATATCAAGTCAAAACATAAGTACAAGTTAGTGAACTAATGTATTGAATTGATCCATTATGAAAACGCTATAAGGATTTTTATATGAGTATTATAAGTGATTCTTATAGTGACAATGGTATATATGATTCTTGGACTTGAGATTATTATGGTTCTTAATATAGAAAATGACATATTTTAATATTTTCAAACGTTATCTGTAATAAGATAGATTATAAAGAAAATAATTAAATATATCATATCTCCTGTAGAGAGATATATATGATTAAGATAGAATTTGTCCTTTTTATATAATGGAAGTAGTATTTTGGGTTTTTTGATTGAATGAGATTTTAAAAATGTATGGTCATATTAAATAAGTTAATATGTAATATTGACTTTATTTGATAAAATAAGTTTACTCAAAATAATAAAGATATATAAAATTAAACCATACGAAGATGACACATTTCATATTTTGTGTTCAATTCATATATTTAAGACTAAGGGATTAAATTACACTTTAACATTGATTACAGATAAGGTGGTATCAAACTACTGATATTCTTGTCACTTAGAAAGTTATGATATATTATTACACACGAAAATTAAAATTAAATTTCAGTATTACTGCCAACATTACGAAATCTTATTGAATCGCATATTAAGATCGAAAATAATATAATATATATATATATATATATAAAATTCTAAATGTATTTAGAATTCGTTGAGCTATTTGAGTATTGATTTTGACTAAGCCAATAATGTAAAAGTTGAACTAAATTTTATTAAAGCCTATTTTACTAAATAAATTAGATTTTATAAGAAAATCTAACCAAATGGTTTAACTCTAAATTAAAGACCTAAAATAATAATATAATAAATGATGTTTACGTTTTAGAGGTGTGTTTAAAATTTGTTTTTGTGTCCTTACTTTTAAGAAGAAAAAAACATAAAAAATATCACACACTCAAATTATAGAAGTTAACACTTTGAATTAAATTCTCGATCATGTAGATACTATAGAGGCGCAGAAACAATTGATCTGTATTTGTGGTTTGACAAAATCGTTTAATTATAGTTATATTCATATTGATTGCATTGAATTATATACATATGATAATATTAAAATTTATCGCATGGATCTTGGAAAACAAACTATTTATTTTTATGTACTTTTTGCTACATATATGTATTGATTTACTTACACTAGTTAACTTAGAAAATGATAAGATTATGTATGCTTTAAATTTTAGGTTTAAGCTAACCAATAATGAAGTTGAGTATGAAGCATTGTTGGCAAAACTGAGAACAGTAAAATCAATCAAAATAAAAAAATATGTATAAAAAGTGATTCCCAACTTATAATCAACTAGGTGAACAAGCAAATTGAGGCTTGAGTAAAAAAAATGAAAGCTTATTGGGATAACGTGAAAGAAGTAATAGGGAGTTTAAGGAAGTGACGATGAAGTAAATCTTAAGAAGTGATAATGTTCAACTAAATTCTTTAGCAAGATTAACATTAACGATTGAAGGATAAATGCTAAAAACAATGCCAATTGAATAAGTGAAAGAATCACCATGCTGGAGAAAGGTAGGATGACGTTAAGATGGTAGATTCTTGAATGGATTTGATACAAGCATTAATTGAGATATGAGACTATCAAAAAATAAAAGTGAGGCAAAGAGGTTAAAGTACCAAGCATTTTGATATTATATAATAGATAAAACTCTTTATTAAAAAGGAATCACCATGCTTTATATAAGATGTTTGGACGTCGAAGAATTCGATTGTACTTCGAGGAAAATTCATCTTGGGATTTGTGTTAGTCATACAATAATAGAGTATTTAGACTTTTAGGTTCTCAAACAAAGGTATTATTTGCCTACCATCCATTAAAATTTTAGAAATTATGTGCAAGTTGTTAATATAAGTAAACCAATATATAAACATGCAGTAGAATAATACAAAAAAATGGTTTGCTTTCCAAAATCCATATGATAAACCATAGTGTTATTATATATATATATATATATATATTTATATTTAAATGCCATAAATATGTATGTATCTCTAATTAGATAATTTTTGTCAAACCACAAATATAGATTAAATTTCACTGTATCTTTATGGTACTCACACAATCGAGAATCAAATTAGAGTGCTAACTCTTATAATTTGAGTGCGTGATATTTTATGTATTTTTCTCTTCTCAAGAGTGAAGACATAAAAATAAACCCTAGGCATACCCTTAAAAATATAAATATCACATATTTATATATTACTATTTTAGGTATTCAATTTTAATTTAAAATATTTGGTTCGATTTTCTTAGAAAACCCAATTTATTTAGTAAAGTTAGTACTAATAATTTAATCTAATCTTTACATAATGAGTTTAGTTAAAATTAAAATCTAAATAGTTCAATGAATTCTAAACCCATTTAGAATTATATATATATATATTATATTTTCGATCTTAATGTGTGATCCAATAGGTTCTGTAATATTGACAATAATACTAAAATCTAACTTTAGTGTTATAAGTAATGAACGATATCTAACAACACATTATAATTGCCCAAGTAACGAGAATGTCAGTGGTTTGATATCATTTTATCCGTTACTAATATTACCATGTAATTCAATTCCTTTATTCTAGATATCTTGATTAAAATTTTGAGACCTAAGAACATGACATGTTACAGTTACATGAGTTTTAGCTCTTTTAATTATTAAGTATGAAATCAAACATTTAGTCTAAAGTTAAAATTTTATTGATTAAAGATTATTTTGGATAGTTAGAAAAAAAGTTAAACAAAGTAATTTAGAAAAGACAATTTCATTAATAAAAAAGTTTATACATAATTGGCCTTTACATTGCTCTATCTTGATTTATTGAGGAATTAGTTACATTATTTTTATTGGCATTGACTTATTGGAGGTTAGCCTTTGTAACCATAAGAGTAGGATCTTTGGTACTAGTTAAAGAAACTTTTGCTTGCAAGGTTTGGACATTATAAGAGATATCCTCCTTTTTACCTTTTTCATCTTCGTCCTCGCTTTTTATCGATCGAGTGAATTGAGTAACGAACTCCTTCTCTAATTTAAATTGATCTTGGATTATTGACTTTTAAATATGTTTACAATTTTAGTAAAACCACACTCCAATGACTCTTATGTAGCAATCTTCTCAGATTCTCGGGTATGTACTAAATCCATATTCAAGTTTAGAACTTTATCTTCCAACTTAGTCTTTTTGGTCTTCAATTGGTCGAACAAGCCTTTAAACTTATAAAACTCAAAATCAAGCTCAAGCATTACATTTCTTTCTATCACTTAGTTGACCCTTTGATTTGCTTTTTTCAATCGATTTTTTTGTCCTTGATTTATGAAAGAAGAGCTAAGACCTTTATTACTTTATGAATAGTTGCAAAAGTTTGGTCATGATGTTTGAACATGAGATTAATTCCCTAAAAAGAAATAGAATCTAATTAAAAATTTGACGAAAAGAAAACCAAAATTCAAGTTTAAAAGAAATACCTTGGACATGAAGTCCATCAAGTATGATATGATTGGAAGAAAAAAGTTTGTCTATCTTTTTAAATCATTCCTTAAAAGTGTATGTCTTGATTAAGTGTATCGATGTGCTCATATCATGCCTTTTTCATTTTTTTTTATGTCTAATTCATATATTCTACTGCTTGTGTTCTCCTAAAAAATGGTAGAAGTGCCACTTTTTATTCCATCTCGATTGACTGAAATTTTGGTTTCAATAGTTTGTTTTTATTTATACTTGGTCTTCTCATTCTCGATCAGCACCTTCTTTCTCTTATCCTTTACTTTTAAAATGACACTTTCACTAATCTTATTAGAAACTATAGATCTCAAATTTGTCCCAAATTTTAAGGGCTAGTCAATTCTACTAGCCAGGTTTTTCTTTACTTTCTTCTTAGCTCTTTTTGAAGCCATCATCTTTACAAATAAGGGAAAAGAAAGGTTACATTTGAGTAAACCTAGATTAAGTGAGATCTCAAATATTTAGTTACTTTCCTCTTACGAGATGATTTTGTGATAGGAATAAAGCCCAATCTCTATTTGAGGTGAAAATAGTTTTTGGAGAAAATACTATTTAATTAGGGTAGTTGATATCTTATTTGTAAGTTGAGGGTGAATTAACTTTATAAGATTCTAAAATACTACAAGGAAAAGATATTAGGGGAAATAAAATTAGTGTAAATAATAATGATATAATTATTGATTTTAAATAAACTTGGGTGTCAAAGTTAATAAGGATGTAGACTTTTATAGCCCTTAAACTAAAAATACAACCTTATTACCCACCGATAAAGAACCGTCAACCTTTCCATGACATGTTGGAAAAAAGGTTATTGGTCACAGGCTTTTTTTTCTGTGTTCCAAGCAATAAAGTAGTATTACCCCATGTGATTCTTACAGTTGCATCTTAATTGGTAAAGGTTATACAACTCTTACAATGTTAGCTTGTCTTACTTGACTTTTCTTTATAATGTATACATATGGACAAGGGTATTTTAGGCATTTAAGTTTAATTGACAAGGTGCTAAACCTAGTTAATTGAGAACTTTGATAAAAAAAGGTTAAAGAAGAGGTCTTAAGCAAAAATTGAATAAAAACTTTTAAAACACGACCTTTTCTTTCTTTAGTTTGTTTGCCCACTTTCATTTCTTTGTTAATCTTAAGCTAATATCTTTGGGATTGAGAATTGACCTTTGAAGTTTTTAAGGCTATGTATTGTAATTGAGGACAAGATTCTGTTTGACTCCTTAGGACTGTCATTTATGATATTAATAGGGTTCTTCGACATATGAGGTATGTTGTGTTAAGAAAGAGGATAAGAAATCATTCATTACCCTAATTGCCTCGTTTTTGCTGGTCTCATTTATTACTTTATTAAATTTTATGTTGCCAACTATTTCAAAAGGCTTATACCAAGATCCATTCGTTTTAAAGGGAATATCTTTATAAGCCATTAGAAGGTTAGTCTAAGAATCAAAATTTAAATTATTTCATGCATCCTAATTAGTAAATATCTCAAATGTGGTGGTTTTAGGCAATGAATCACTCATTGACCATCCCGAGGACTCCTTGAAAATGTTTTGAGAATCTACATATTAGGTCATTGTTTAGCTATTAATGTCCTTAGTAGACTAAAGATCTAAAAGACAAGGTTTAAAGGACACAAAATTCAGTCAAAAAAAAGGAGAGAGAAAGGAGATAGATAAGATAGCATCAACAATGGATTGCAAGTTTTTATTATTTATATATACTTATTCAATCCCTTAAAGACGTAAATAATTTACAAATAATTTACAAACTTTTAGTTAATGAATCAAGTGTCTCTCTTTAAAAAGTCCCAATTATTTTTTTTACACTAGTAGAAGGAAAGAAAATGAAAAGCAAAGGAAAGGAAGAAGAGAGGTATTAATACAAACTATTATTAATTGATGATTGTGATAAGTGCCACGCATTGAAAAAGTAGTCAATATTTATGGTTATTTATGGCTATAATTGCCACACGGACCACAAAGTGATGAATAACCAATCTCACAGAGTGCGAGGTTGTAGAATTTAATGAAGGTTTAGCAATTTCAAAAATTTTAAACTTAAATTTTTGAATGTAACATTTGGCAACTATAGAAGTGATAAAAATGATTTAGTTGTCTTTATCTCAAAAAATAGGGTGTCCAAGAATAAGATTTTATTAATTTCTAGTATTAAAACTTTTTAACATTAGAAATTAAAATATTCTTGCTTCCAAATGACCTGAACACCTAAGAACCTGAGCATCTTAATTAGGCAAGTGGTTGGTGAGTCATCTCAGGTGAATGTAATCCTTAATAAGAGGTTATGATCTTCAACTACATTACCATTTTACTTTTATTCAAGTTTATCCCACCATTAAAAGGATATGGTAACTAACACCCACGATACAAAACTGCCCATGAAGCAAAACCACCTATGATATGAAACCACCCACAAACCAAAAATACCCACTATTTAGGTAACTATTTATTTACAGAAGTTGTGGGAACTCTACTTTTATCAACCTGCTCAAGAAAAACCTTTAAAAGAAGATTTTCATTCATAAAAGTGGTAAGAAAAATCTTTTTAGCTTTTATGCTGTCAAAATTTATTCTCAATTAATTTTCTTATAAAATATAGAATTTAGTTGTTTAATTCCTAATTTAGCTTCATAAAGCATCATTTAACTTAAGTATCGAAGAGTTTTTACTGAGATGCTAGAACCTTTGATCTTTTCTGTGATTATAAGAGGAATAGTGTAATATTCTAGCCCAAGTATTTCTTTAAGCCCATTGTCCAATTTTATTTTTCTTTAAGCCCATCCTTCAATCTATGCTTTTTGGCCCATGTAGTGGCATATTTAGGTATGTGTTGGTAAAAAAAAATCTTTATAAATCTAGAATTAAGGAGAGGAAGCTAGAAGCACAAGATGAGAGGAGAAAAGGAAGAAGAAAGAAGGAGAAAGAGAAAAAAAGAAAAGAGGAAGAAGAAAAATTGAGATTAAAGAAAAAGAGAGAGAGAGAAATAAAGAGTTTAGAAAAAAAAAGGGAAGAAATTTTAAGGTAATATTCTCTTTTTGATTTATTTGGGAAAGAAAAATATTTATATTTTAGTATCAAAAAGTGATGAAATTGAATGGAATATTTGAATTTTATTTTAGTAATATCCTTTAATCTATGCTTTTTAGCCCATGTAATGGCATATTTAGGCATGTGTTGGTAAAAAAAAATCTTTATAAATCTAGAATTAAAGAGAGGAAGCTAGAAGTATCGAGAGAAGATAGGAGAAAAAGAAGGAGAAAGAGAAGAAAAAGAAAAAAGAGAAAAGAAAAAAAGAAAAGAGGAAGAAGAAAAATCAAGATTGAAGAAAAAAAAAGTAGAGAGAAATAAGGAGTTTAGAAAAAAAAGAAAAAATTTTTTAAAGTAATATCCTTTTTTTGATTTATTTTGGAAAGAAAAATATTTATATTTTAGTGTTAAAAAATAATGAAATTGGATGGAGTATAGAAACGGAAAGTCACTACAACAACTACTTTTCATAGCCTTTAATAGCAAATTACAGATAAACCCTACTAGAAACAGTAATTATATTTTATTTTATAATATTTATGTTTAGTTATGCATATATTGTTATTGAGTCAATTACAAGTATGCCTTTAAAAGAATATTAAATTATGTCTTTAAAAGAATATTAAATTATAAGTTTTATTTTAAATGATATTTGTCATTAAACAGAAATTTGTTGTTATGTGCCTAAAGAGACTATTGGTTATAATCATGTATTGCAATGAAGAAATATTGATAATTTTGTATTTGATCAATCTTTAAAAAATATTTATAATTAAACCTTCAGTTAGTAACTTGAAAATTTCAAGAGGTCTATACAAGACTAGAGATTCTACAAAGTCTTTATAAGTCTAATGATTCTTGAAGACTTATAAGCTTGCCAAGTAGAGTTATAGTTTCTCCAAATTGAATTACTATGCTATAGAAGTTCAAGATTCTATAGATTTGCCAAATTAAATTAAAGCTTACTCACATGCTACCCAAGAGTTAAAAGCCTATAAAGGTTTGAGAATCTTTAAAAAACTATATATAGGCTCAAAAATTCTATAACACTTATATAGGTTTGACTATTCTACAAGGTTAAATGTAATTTCTAAAAGGCATAAGGATAAAGCAAAACTGTTAAGAATTTTATTTTTTAATTTTTAGTATCAAATTTTGTTGTTATTAAAAATTGGAGAATAGTTATAATGTATGAGATCGTGAGAGTTAGTTTTTACCCATAATTACGGAATTATCTATAATGGGAAGTTATCATTTGTGGGATTATTGATATTTATAATTATCTAAAATTCTTATTTTAACAAAGAAAAAAAGATGAAAAGAGAAGACATTAACAACTAGTAAAATGCTTATTAGAGAGCATATTTTTCTTTATTTTTTGTTTACAAATAAAATATTTTTATATTATATTTTAGTTTTATTAACTTTAAGTATAAGAGAGAATATAATTATGACAATTCTCTTTTTTTTCAGTGTTTTTTTTTATAATAAATCAAGAATGAAGAAATTTATTAGAAGAAAATTTTCAAATTAAAAAATAAAATTTATGTCACAAGATCAAAGAAATTTGCGTGTTGAGATCTGAACAAAAAATTACTATCAACACTAGTAATAAAAATATATTCTTGTTTTTTGTATTGTTTGATTCAGAAAATTTTTGTATGCATAAGAAAAATATATTCTTGTCTTTTGTTTTTTCTTTTTGGGTATAGATTATTAATTAGTGTTTATTTTTTACTGAATTAGGCTTCCTTCTTGCAGCAGATTAAAGTTTTTCTTTACTAATTTAATTTTGTTTTGTTTTATTTAATTTTGTTTCCTTCCTACTACATGCACGAGTTCTTGTGGATGGCCGCTTACAGCCTTTCGACTCATTTCTTGGATACTTCTGGGGAGAGCAATAGTTCTTTTAGGTTAACCGATGAACCAACCCGAGATAACCAACCCGAAATAACCAACCCGACCCGATCCAATAAATTAGGCCGAAACAGACTCTGATTTCTTGATGATTTCTGCCTATGTCGTTTTCTCTACTCTGGCCTCTGGTTCGACTTCGAAATTTCTTTCTATTCTCTGTTTCAACTTCGAAGATACTTGAAACAGAATAGTAATTCTGGTTTGAAACTTGTTTCTCTGCTCTGGTTCGTTTTCACTGCTCTGGTTAGTCATCTTCTCGTTTTATTTTTAGTTACAAAACTAGGGTTTTAGATTTACATTGGTTTTGTTGGTGAATTTTGATTGCTAGTGTTGTTTGGGGCTGATATTTGGTGAATGGAGTGTTTCTAAAACATGAAAATTCAGTTTTGTTGGTGGGTTTTGATTGGTAGGGTCCCAATAATTATGAAACAAATTTTATGCGAATTGGGGGGAAACCCAATTTGAAGAGGAAAGTCAACATTTCCGACCCGAAAATTAGACAAATTCTTCGCAAGCAAGAAACTGTCGTTTCTCTTTTCCAATTTATTTCATTGTTTCAGTTTACTGTTATGTTACTTATTGTATGAATTTTTTATGTGTAGAGTTTGTTTCTGTTTGTTTGATCTAGTTATTTTTATTTGTTTGTAAGGAGGGAAATTGTAATAACTGTATACTTAATATGTAGTACATGAATCTCTTTTAGAAATTACTTTCTGGGTTCTTAGTTTTGATCTATTTGTGTTTCGAGGTTCTTAGTTTTGATCCATTTGTGCTTGATCTATTTCAATGATATGTCTTTGTACACTGATTATGGTGTGGAAAAGATCAGGTTTCTTCTCAAACATTACAGGTTAGATCTTACTTTTTGATGATTAGAGGCAAAGTTTCAAAAAGAGCTTGTGAATTGATTCTTCAGTCAGAGATATCCAGAACACTTGGGAATCGTTCTTTGCTGGTTACTGTTTCTACTCGTTAGCAGCAACCAAATTTAATGAATTAATATTACGAAATTGTAATCTTCTTTACATTGATTCTTCTCTTCTCTGCTTTATGAATTTTTTCATCAGTATGTGGAACTATCCTTTTTAACATGCAATGTGGAAAATTTATAAACTAATTATTTAAAAGGCATAGCAAATAGTTGGGGCTATTGTTTAAAGCTTTTATGTGATGCACAGTAGCTGTTGCTTTTCTGGACATAAATGAATGGACTCAGAATCATGGAGCAATTATTGCTATGATCTGTTTGTGGAATGTGATGGTTATATCCACAGAATTGGAAATCATTTAGGATTTACTTGAATTAATTGCTGTGGATCTTATTTTTTACAAGTGCTTTGTTATAAACAGGGCACCCTGGAACTGATAAACATGGTAGGCCCCGGCTCTAAAATTTATGAACTGAATTTATTTATGGTAGATTGGAACAGGAACTGTACCCTGTTTTGCTTACCCTTGTTCAACCATTCATAAAAATGAATGCTTAGTATGCTACTGCTATCTCATATGATTAGAATTCCATTTGGCATTATGTAGAGTGCAATGAGCTGTCGGGGCAGATTCTGCTCACAGAAATGAGATGAGTGTAAAACATTATCTAGACAACAACTATGTGTTTTCCATTTGTTTGCTACATGTGTTAATTTTCCTTAGTTGGATTTGGAGATCTCCACAGGAAAGGTTTAGTCTATGGTCATTTTGTATGTGCACACACTGTAATACATCATATTGTTGCATCTTTCAATTTGTGCTGCATAGATTGCTTGGTTTTTCAGCATATTGAATTCTTTATCTGAATTTGAGTTTTCCCTGATGCACAAGCTTCCGAATGGCAAGATGTGTGCTCGTTCTTTCATAGATAAAATGAAAAATAAAAAGGAAAGAGTTAGTGCTAGCATGTTAGTTTTTGCAACAAGACCAATGAACTGTAAGGTTGAGAATTTTGGTTATGTGCATCTTATGTCATATCTCAAATGGTCATAATTTAATTCGGTCTGCTACTATTTCTTCACTTTATGGAATTTTGGAAGTTATCATGTGTGGTTATATCCTTCATCTGGAGTTAATGTGTAAAAATACTTTTAATTGGTGTATCAAGAGCTGCTTTTATTACATGTATATCTCAATTTGAACTTCTTCTTTATGCATTTTGATCATCTTATAAATAAATTTCAAGGGATGTGATTGTATTGATTGTGTAATTCAAGCCACTGTATAACTTTTAATTTTATACTGAACATTCAATGCATAATCTATTTGCAAAGCAGAGATGGTTATCCCTCCACCTGTTAGGCCACTCAAACTTACCAAATTTCTGAAGCCATATGTCCTGAAAATGCACTTCACAAACAAGTATGTGAGTGCACAAGTGATCCACTCACCAACAGCAACAGTGGCTTCGTCTGCAAGCTCGCAAGAAAAGGCATTGAGGTCAAGCATAGGTTGTACTCGGGATGTGGCTGCTGCCGCCAAGATTGGGAAAATACTAGGAGAGCGACTGCTTGTGAAGGATATACCGGCCGTTTCAATTTTCTTGAAGAGAGAACAGAGATATCATGGTAAAGTGAAGGCTGTGATCGATTCTTTGAGGGAAGCTGGTGTCAAATTGCTTTAAGTTCTGTTTGCTTAAAGAATTGTAGTTCCTCCCAGTTTTTGTGTTCATCATGTTTTGATTTGAGCAATGTATGCTGCCTTGTTAGGAAAATATTTGTAGTACATTACTGATTTTTGCGTGCTCTGTTTTTTTGGATTTGTTTGACTTGTGCCATCCATGAATGATACGAGCAAATTGATCATTACACTATATGATATTCGTTGCTCGTTAGGATAGAAGTGCCTTTGGTAAGGCCATAAGTTATTAGGGCTTGTTTAAGATTATAAGTCAAATTATTAACTCTTATTAATCAATATAAAATTGGCCCTTCTTTTTTATTTTTTATTTTTAATATTATAATTGTAATTATTTGCACAAATTTTATTCTTGCTTTGTTAGAATACAAATCTATCAAAAGGTTGCATTGTACACTAAAATAATAATAATAATAATAATAAAAAGATTATATATCATACTACTTTATTATATCATTTCGTTGAAGAAAATTAACATTTGCATGATTTTTTTTTAATTTTTTGAATTTATGTGAGTAAATATAATATCTATCAATTAAGAGAAATTAGTAATTTATGATCTTTACTTATAAAATTTTATTTATATTTTTTTGTGATGTTTTATTATTTATTTAACATTTAAAATTTATAGGAGCACAAATGTAGAAGTACTAATTTTAAGATATTTTTGTCAAAAATAAATAACTAAATAAATAAAACAGTTTAACAATTTTATTTAAATTTTGAGAGTAAAAAAATAAATTTATCATTTAAATTTAAATATTTAAATATGTTAAAGATTTTAAATAATAATACAAATGTCACATAAATATTGCTTTTTAAAAATTTTTCTGATCAGAGTTGGTGAATGCCCGACATATTGGGTAGTCTAAACTATCATTTCATAGAACGTGTCGGTCTTACACGGCTCATTTGCCAACTCTTGCCAGAATTGGTGTCAACAGCGACATACCACGTACATACCTTGGGTTCTTCTTGTTGTTGCCGTTAATCCATCACAAACGGTAGGCACTATCTTCACTACCGTTGCCAACAAACTCCAAAACCTTAGCCTCCAATACAATGATATTTCCACTATTTTTTTTTTTTAAAATTAGATAAAATAATTTTAATGAGATCAGCTAATAAATAAATAATATATGCATTAATTTTTTTCTCTTATTATTATAATCACTTCTATGATGGGTTAATTTTAAATTAAATGTACATATATAATATATTAATTAAATAAATATATGATCGACATGACATATTTATTCTATGTAAGATTTTTTTTTCTTTTTTTAATTGTGTAAAAAATACACTACCTTATTTTTGGTAAACTACCACCCTTAGATCCTTTAAAAAGGTACATCTATCCTTTTAAAGTATGCCAAAATTCAATGGCAAAATAATATATTTAGAGCATATTTAGTAATATGTATTAGACTGTATTATTTTAAATGAATCAGACTATATTAGATTAAGATGTGTTAATATGGATAAAATTTAATCTAATATTGTGTTTGATATTGGGTAAGATTATAATTTTATTTTATTATTTATATTGTTATATTAATTTATACTTTGTATAAATTAATTATGACGATCTTATATTTATTTAATTAATATATTATATATGTACATTTAATTTAAAATTAACCCATCATAGAAGTGATTATAATAATAAGAGAAAAAAATTAATGCATATATTATTTATTTATTAGCTGATCTCATTAAAATTATTT
>CP135546.1:3374306-3434752 GCA_032402905.1 Khaya senegalensis | reverse complement strand
AAAAAAAAAAAAAAAAAGAGTAAAATAATTTAAGGTAGAAACCATGTTTACGAGGGGCAAATTTTGGATCTATTCTTTCACAGAATTGATCTAAATCTGGGTTCGACTCTGGGATAAAAAATTATATATATATATGTATGTATATATATGTCTCTGTCTCTCTCTCTCTCTATATATATATAAAAGAAGGAAGGTGATTATGAATACAAAAGCATTGTTATTTCATCTTTCAAATCAAACATGGCCTTCAGGAAAGTACTTCCTTTCCTTTCCTTTCCTTTCCCTCGTCATACAACGGGCCACACACAAACCAACGGCAAGAGTATTGGAATTTCCGCTGCGTCCCCATCTAACAAATGTAGGCTAAGCCTACAGCATATAACTCTGTGTTTGCCAAAGAAACAGACGGTTAGTCTTCGCTCTGATTCTGAGAACGCAACTCAACGCAATTTCAACAATGAAGAGCTATGTCCTCCATTCTCTCTTCACCACCTCGGCCACTTCCGCCACTTCAACTTCTTTCTGTCTTTCCTCCCACTCCTCCTTATTCCGCCGATCCCGCCAACCCATCTCCAAATCTCCTCCCTCAATTTTCCCATCACATGGATATCCTCCATTCCCCACTCTTCAATCAACCAAACCTCTCCTCTTCTCTCCTCTGCCCAGACGCATCAAACCCCACTTCTCAGTTCACTCCTCCCAAAACGACAAGGCATCTACTTCAATCACACCCAATCAACCTCCTCCTCCTTCTCAAGGAGCCAAGCTCCTCCCTTTCATTATCTCAGTCTCCATTGGCATCATTGTTCGTTTTCTTGTTCCTAAACCCGTCGAAGTAACCCCACAAGCATGGCAACTTCTCTCAATCTTTTTGTCGACAATCGCGGGCCTTGTTTTGAGCCCATTACCAGTTGGCGCGTGGGCATTTCTTGGCCTGACGACGGCAGTTGTGACGAAAACATTAGCATTTTCCACTGCTTTCAGCGCTTTCACTAATGAAGTGATTTGGTTAATCGTCATTTCATTCTTTTTCGCACGTGGATTTGTTAAGACTGGACTAGGGGATAGAATTGCAACGTATTTTGTGAAGTGGTTGGGGAAGAGTACTTTGGGGTTGTCGTACGGATTGACGTTCAGTGAGGCGCTTATTGCTCCGGCTATGCCCAGTACAACTGCCAGAGCTGGCGGTGTTTTCTTGCCAATAATTAAGTCTCTATCGTTGTCTGCTGGCAGTAATCCTGGAGATTCCACTTCCAGGAAGCTCGGATCGTATCTTGTTCAGTCTCAATTTCAGGTTACTACTCTGTATTTTTCATGAAATTGTGATTGAAGTAATGCAACAGTGTTTGAATTTTATGTTTAATGGTTATGTGATGAAATATTTATGAGTGTTTATTTGCAGGATTGATACAAATGATCTAAAATACATTAACAGGATCCATTGTTTATTTTCAGTTATGTTTAACTTCTCATCATTAATCTTTAAAGTAAATTAAGTTTTCAACAAAAATACATTTGAGGTTGTTAAGTAGTTGATTTGGAAGAGTCTATAATTTATTTCTTTATTTCTCTTCGAATTATTTAAGTGGAAGGGAGTAAGAGATGGAGAAAGGGAATGGCCCAACGTTGTTTATTTGATAATTTTATAAGGTGAACAGTTGCATTTAAATATGAACTATTCTGGGTACTTGTCAGAGTTGTGACTACATTTCCAGTTCTTCCGGTGTGGTTTTGTAGCAGTATGGTAATGGGTTTTTGTAGAAGCCTTGAGACATAGTAATACTGAACTAAATTAATACCTGACAAAGACAAGTGCAACACCCATTTGAAGTCTACAAGTTATTGTCCTTGATGTTGAATGAATAAAACATGTAGGAATCTGTGGTCGTGGCATTTTCAGGAATGCACTAAGATAAACCAATGTGCTGCAATACTTTACTTAATTGATCATTTTCATACTTAGGCTCTCTATTGTGAAATCATGAATCTTTGATCTACTTGGAGTACAGTGTTTAGCAATAGGTTTTAGTGCTCCATGAGCCTTGTGGGTTTTTTATGACTGGCTGATCCACGGTGCCTTGTCAAATCCTAGGAGGCTAACCTATTGAAATTCTTAATTTTGTGCAATTAAATTTTATAGAAAACTAAGTGTTTGGTTTAGCTTGCCCCACATGGGCATGCTAAAAAGAAGAAGACTGAAGATGTAAAAGTGAAAAAGATTGATGAAAATGTGGGGACACCAGCCTCTTTTACACTTCCCGTAGTGTGCCTATTTGTATTATATTCATGTTTGCTGAATCAGTAGTACAGGCGTTCCATTTTCATATATCTGTCGTGTCTACTTTACAATCTTCGAGTGTATATGTAACTAAAATGGGCATCCTACATTGATGTGCCATTTATTCCTTTTACTTGGTTCAGTTTAAAGAGGCCAAGTTTGGGAGTTTTCTATTTAATAGTGGTTTGGATTGTTCCAAGTGTGCATTTTTCAAAGGAGAAAAAAAAATTGTTATGAGATTGTTTTGTTTGATTATATTTTCAGAGAAAAATGTCATTGTGATTTTTTAAGTTCTTTCATTTGGAAAGCTTGAAAAACCTTTGGAATTTATGTTTTGTTTGGTATTTTTTTTCTTCTGTTTTACATGATCTAGATAATTGTCTGATTATGATGTAGATGAATTAGCTTTCTAGGCAGGATCCTGAAGATTTTTGGGCATATTAGGAGAGAAACATATTAGGAGAGAAAATTGCTTGATCCTTGTGCTCATGTTCTTGTTTAGTTCCTCTTTTTCTTCTTTCTCCCCCTACCTTTTTTTTCCCATGCGCTCTTTTTAATACCTGCTATCCTGTGATGTTACTCTTGTCAAAGAGGGCTAGGTTATTTGTTTAGCTACTTATTATTGTTTTTCTTTTTACATATTTCCAATTGACAGAGTGAAAAGTTGGCCCCATTCTGCGGCCTTCTCTTTCTAACTTATACAGTGTAAACATTACATAATCAGCACTTTCTTTTGCTAACTTTCTCATTATGTTGACCTCTGAATTATTCGTTCCTTTTGTGATGCAACACAGTGTTCTGGCAACTCTAGTGCTCTTTTCCTGACTGCAGCAGCTCAAAATTTACTGTGCCTTAAATTAGCTGAGGAACTCGGAGTAATAGTTTCAAGCCCTTGGGTATCTTGGTTCAAAGCTGCTAGTTTACCAGCTATTATCTCTCTTATAGCTACTCCATTTATCCTATACAAGCTTTATCCTCCCGAAGTCAAAGACACACCAGAAGCCCCTGCTATGGCTGCAAAGAAACTGGAACAAATGGGTCCTGTCACAGCAAATGAATGGATCATGGTTGGGACAATGGTTCTTGCAGTTTCTTTGTGGGTCTTTGGGTATGTATTATCTTTTAGATCTTATTGATTACTATAAATTTACATAAAACTAACAGTTGGAGCCTTCATTAAATTCCTTAGCAATATTAGAAAGATTTGATTTTGATTCAAAACATGCATTTTTCTTTTCTTTTTCCCCTTCTTTGTTGTTTTTCTTCCTCAGTCCAAAATTTTGCAATTTTTTATTCCCAAAGCAAGCTTTTGGTTTCACTTGATTTTCTTATTGTGATTTCCAGACCACCAGTTTGTGTATATGCTTCCATTTTATATTTCAGTCACATCATACCAGCTTGTATTTGCTGACAGATATGTCCTTTGAGTTCTATCTTACAAACTAAGCTCATGAAACTGATATTTGGTTTTTTAAATGTATGTTTGGCTTAAAAGATCTCTTGGCAGGCTGAATCTAAATTCTGAAACTAGATATTAATTTGGAACCCTTTATTCTAACTTTTACTAGAATAATGGCGCTAATCAAGACTATTTTCTATTAGTCCCTTCATCTTGTTGTGGAAACTGTCTTTACTCTAAAGACCTGCTAAAGTTCTAGTTTTAAGTTTTAATATGTTTTGGTGTTGCTTAAGCCTTTTCTATTGGCCCCTCCACGATTTGATTGATTATTATTTATTTTTGGCTTATTTGATACCTTCATTTTACATTGGATGATGTGCCTTACATTTTATTTATATGTAGTCCTACACCTTTTATTGTGCATTCTTTGTATTGATGTTTAAAGAGAAAAGTCAGTTATCCAAAACTATAAATGTCTAAAACCTACTTATTTTGGTTATTTATTTGTACATCATTTATTTTCCTAAAGTTGTACTTTCTGGAAAATTGATGTTTGTATCTTGAATCATTGAGATCCTTTCTGCAGTCTTGAAATCTGTCAACTTTCTCTTATAGTATTCAGCTGCCTCATTTAAAATCTTCTGTGGGATTTTGTCAGACAGTGAATAGAGATAGGACAAATTTTAGAGTTTACTGTTACTGGAACTTCCCTTAGACTTTAGATTTGATGTTGTGGGTTGGTAAGCCCTTAAGCTGTGAGATTTAACAATCTTGTTGAAACTTTATCAGTATGCATACCGTTAGAATATGTTCTAGAAGCTATTTGTGTTATCGGTTTCGAAAATAAATTTTATTTTGCATATGCATTATTTATTAATAAAAGAAAAAGTTCTTTGTTTATAAATATATATTATTTCCTTTATTTAGTCATGCATATAAATAAATTATATTTGTGAATTATTCTAATAATTCATTTAATTGGTAAATGAAATTATTAAAACAGTTTTCTACGGAGATGATATTAAATGGGCAATGATATTATATAATAGGCATACTAAATATTTTCGGTGAATATCATGATATAATATTAGTATAAGTAACTTAAAAATCATATTATTAAGACATTAATATGGATTAAATAGTTAAATATTATTCTTTCGAATATGATTATATAATGATAAATTATATGTAATTTATCATATAATTGTACTAGTGTGCAATGTTATCCTTTGACTTGATACATTATAGTCGAATTTAGTATAAATACAAGTGGTTTATATAGTATATAAGTATGAGACTAATCACGTTTTATATGATAAAATCGGTTTGCTTACGTACTATTTACATTTGAAAATGAATGATAGTCAAGATATGATCCATTGGCTTGATATATAAAATTAGAGATTTTGCTGACTCGATCTGGATCTGATTTCTTAATCGAACATTAATAAATAGCCAAAATAGTAAATTACTGACCAGTGTAATTAAATGTCACACGAAGAAGTTCGTAGTGACGAGTTTAGGGTATATTGATTGATGGTTTATATTTATATTAGTATAGGGTTTTGACATATCATGGACTCTTACTTGATTAAGGTTGGACGATGGAAAGATTTTATCCTCACAATATATACAATTAGGATGAGATTTGATGAAGTACGACTTCATTGTGGTTTGGGGATTTTGGCACATTACTAGATGTTAACCATAGTCTTTGAATTTTCGAATAACTTGAAACACAAAAAGTTTGAAACAAGTTCACGCCTATTCTACAATGAATTTATGTGGTCACGCTAATAACCAAAGATAGTGAAAGATATCAGAGGAAGAAAATGTTATCGGTTGAAAGGGTAGCACCTTTGAAATAATATATAGGCCGATATATATATATATATATATATATAAGTGTTATATATATTTATGAAATTATTTAAAGTGTTTGAAGAATTTTTTCATAAGTTTGTATTATATTATAATTTAATATAAATTACATGGCTTAATTCATAATATGGATTATTAATGGATGTGTATGCAAATATGTAATTATTGAATAATTACACTTAAACTAATGAAGTTATACTTAACTATATTTACTTAAAAGTTAAGTAAATATATTGCATTTAAATATATAGACTTAAATGCATTAAATGACAAACATTTAGTGATTATCATTTTGCCCATGACTCATATTCATCTTTAATTAAAAGTAAGAGCATTTATGAAGAGTCATTTATATGTTTAAGTATATATATGGGTAACTTTACTAATTTTGCAAGTTTTTAAAAGCAAAAACCTAGATGTACCTTGGAATTTTTGGCCAAGCAATCCTTTTTGCATTTGGTTGGTGTAAATTGTTAATCCTTCACAATGTTAAAGGTATGTATTCATCACCCATGTGTTCTAGCATGATAAAACTCATCCATAGTGGAAATTTATGCATATATGTGATGTATGCATTGTTGGCAATTTGAATATTTGTGAAAATACTTGAATGAATCAAGTTTATATTTAATGCATGTTACACATATTATTCCTTTGGCATACTTTACATCTTTTTCTTTTTTAAATTTACTTTATTTATTTTCCAATGTGTAGTAGATTAAGTGTTTTGCTCCTCCCTTGCAGTGTTGAGATACTGGGATAACTGTTTTAGTGTTTGAATCATTTAACAGTTGTGCCAGCCCTTTAGCCTATTCATTCTTAATCAACTTGTGTGAATAATTTGTTATGTTTATGTTTTAAGTTTAATCACCTGTACCGAGAAACTGTAAACAGAAACATGTTATTTCTATAATACTCTGTAAAAGAGAGAACTTATTATTGTTTCTATCTACAACAAACATTTAGGGCAGATCTAGAGGTACTGAGGAATAAAATCACTAGATTTTAAGTGTAAGTGAAAGAGTAAGCGGTAAAAATTGGCCCCCAATCAAAAGTTACTGTTTATCTAACCCTTCAGCTAGTCCCTAACAGACCTTTCATTATATTGAATTTTAACTTCTGTTACTTTTTGATTACAATTTCACTCCCCATATATATTTGTTTCCTCAATATCTGACAATGTCCATATTCGTTCTTAAATGTTTCTTTTAGTTTCTATCATGGTCTTTTTTTTCATTATATCATTTCAAAGTTCATTGCCTAGCAAATTGTATCTTTTAATATTTATATTTCCTCTTAATACATTTTCTGGCATCCTGCATTAGTTGTGTGTTTAATGCATTGGATTGGAGAGGAAAATTTTCATTCTATGCCTGTTTGGTATTTTACAGTTTAGGACTATGCTCCTATAAAATAATCCCACACTCTTATAACTTATTTATGACTCAATAGTTCTTAACGATTAATTAAAATAAAGTTATAATTAATCATGTAATTATCGTAATAAAAATGTACCTGATAAATAATTGATTTTTTTTATTATCTTTTTATTAATCCAAAAAATATTTCAACAAATATATATTTACAAAGTTATTAGTGTAAATTGATAAAAATGTTTTTTATAGTTGAATTTGAATTGATATCTAAACATTTAGTTGTTCAATCTTGGATTGAACTAAATACAAGACATCACTAAACATAATCTAGTCCAATCCTATTAAGTCCAATGTGGCATGCCAAAGGTGCACCAAATGTATTATTTACGACCCTTGCATGATTTAATTTTCTGTTATAAATTCCTTCTCGGTTTTTGAGGAGTGCATGGATTCAGGACTCCGACAAGTGAGATTTGATATTTTGTAACCTGTAATTGTTAGTGGACCGATTAATCTTTGATTTATTTATTTTATTTGGTATCTGTAATTAGGTTGATATTGACCATTATTTGTGTACAACAGTGAAGCGTTTGAAGTCATTCTCCCTGATAGCAAACATTCTACTGACTTCTGGAATTCTCCAACAAAATTTGATGATTTAGATTTTATTTATATGGATCTATTTATATTTGTGCAATCATGTAGATATACTGCTCCAAAGAATTATAACGTTCAGAAAGATAAACTCAAATGTGACATTTATATCCATGACATTTTATATCCTGGCAGGCACTCGATAAATTCCAGTGATACCAGTTGTTTGTTGTTTTTTTTCTAAATTCATCATAGAGGCATGATGAATCTGTACTGCTTTCTTGATATGCAGAGATGCTCTTGGGGTACCAAGTGTCGTAGCTGCAATGATTGGCTTATCAATACTCCTTTTATTGGGAGTCCTTGATTGGAATGATTGCCTAAGTGAAAAGTCAGCATGGGATACCTTGGCTTGGTTTGCTGTTTTAGTGGGCATGGCAGGCCAATTGACTAATCTTGGTGTCATAACTTGGATGTCTGACTGTGTGGCCAAGTGCCTTCATTGTTTCTCTTTGAGCTGGCCGGCTGCATTTGGTGTTCTTCAGGCATCTTACTTCTTCATCCACTACTTGTTTGCAAGTCAAACTGGTCATGTTGGAGCATTATATTCTGCGTTTCTTGCAATGCACTTGGCAGCTGGGGTGCCTGGTGTGTTGGCAGCCCTTGCTTTAGCTTACAATACAAGTCTATTTGGTGCTATAACACATTACAGCAGTGGTCAAGCTGCTGTGTACTATGGAGGTATGTCTTTCTTCCCCTTCAATTCTGCTTTTATAGTTTCTATTTTTCATTTGATTGTATGGAGCTGGAAGAAGAAGGGAAATAGTTTAGAATCTTTCCAAAACCACCAAACACCAAATATTTGAAAAATACTCTCTTTCCTCTTGAAATGGTGATTGATAATCTTTTAATTGCTTTTGTTTGAAACAGCTGGTTACGTTGACCTTCCTGATGTATTCAGAATGGGCTTTATTGTGGCTCTAATCAATGCTATCATCTGGGGAGTTGTTGGAACTTTCTGGTGGAAATTTTTGGGTCTCTATTGATTCTGATCATCCATGCAAGTAGTTATTGATTTTCCCAGTTATAGGATGTGTTACAGGGAGAAACTTAAGCTCATTATTTTTTTGTCAAATAATTTTTTTTTTTGATATTTGGCTTTAACATTGCTTGAAATAGTGCATTCTGAAATTTAAAAGGTTTCTTTTCACTGAGATCCGAAATAACATTATATTCTTTTTAAATTCAATATTTATGCCAAAAGTTAAAGTCGGTTTCCTCGCTTGGTGAATGCTTCCTTTGCATGCTCTGCTTACTTGCAAGTTCTGTGTTTTGTTTGAGATTAATACAAGTTCTGAATGGCTTTTCACTGTCACTCTAGAAAGTGGTCTTCTAATGTCCAATGAATGTGTACAATTTAGTTTTGAAGAGTACATGGTTGGCCTGTATGGGAAAAGAATTCTCATGTTATTGAGTCAACTACCTATCTTATCTATTGGAAATGGATCAATGTTTTCCCATATAATTTATGTTATTTTAGAGTAATTACCGTGTAAATAAATTGCCTGTGAGTACATGATTGAACTCATTGTGTAAATTTTAGAGACACACACACACAACCTTACAATTTGACTTGATGCTGCCGAGTTTGTCGTATTTCGTTAGAAGTCGAGGCTTCAATTGTGGGGGAACCCATCTTTTATAACTCGGAAAACCTGCTACTGTGACTATGTGATTGGTGGTTGGTTTGATGATTAGGAGGTTAAATTGCTAAACATATCAGCTGCATTGCATTTCATATGGCAGTTAGCGGATGCCTGAACTCGTCCAACTTTAACAAGGCCACACAGAATTTGTCAAAACAAGAGGTTTTCTTACCCTCTATAGTTAAATCGACGATAGTCTTGTATCTTAGAAGCCTTAAAGGGACACGTATCCCAGCCAAAATCAAACAATACCTCGTGAGTCACGGTTGCAGCAATAACACATTCATGTCTGTCATCATGTGTGGACAAAATACCTTATCATTTCTGCCTTCACATTGTTTCCCACTCTCCTGCATTCAACCACAACATCATATTTTATTTTATATTGGACTTAATTTTGTCTATTTATTTATTTTGTGTATCTTCAGTTTTAGATGGAATAATTTCTTAAACATTCAACCGTTTAACTCACAATACTGTCATCTAATCTAAATTAGTATTCCATTTAAAACTAATCCAATCTCAATTGTTGAAGCTAATGGTGGAAAAATGTTGTTTTGTTTTGTGCAAAAAATGAGCAACTACTGATCCTGTAATATTTGAATGTATATCCAAAGCATTTTACAGTAAAAAAAGAAAAAAGAAATATTGAATTTTCGTATCTTAAAAGATAATTAGTATTGTCCAAAACATCTGTTACAAGTCACAAACTCCTGACTAAACTAAGAGTATTTGTCAGTCAGAATGTTTTTGCTTTCCAACAAAATTTCATCCTCACATCACACTTCTTGAGTACTAAACATGTCAGGAAATTCTTCAATTGTTCTCAGCTTTTGAAGGATTAGTCTTTCTTGCTTGGCATCTATGGTAATACGGTCAAGAATTCACAAATTCAAGAATTCAATTATGTTCACACAAAGAATAAGTAAAATGCCCATGAAAATTTCCAATGTTTTAGACGCACTAATTGATTTGCACAGATAAAAAGTAATATCAGCACTTGACACAGACTTTTTATGCTTCATTTTGAAACTAAAACAATGGTTTCAGTGACCATACTAGTGCTCTGTGAAATCAATATAAGCATTATCCTGGGTACATGTAACTACTAAAAGTGAAGTCATAGATAAGACCATTTTTACACGTCTATCATACAACCAGTCAATCATATAATATCATGTGTTACACTAAATTTATGATGATGTAAAATTTAGTGACATCTATTCGTGTGATAATATATAATTGAATGATCATATGACTTAATGGGACTGGTCACGTAACCCTTTCTCTGAAGAAAACATTTTGGCAAAGTGGCCATACAATATGGTTTATCCATCGCGCAAGATAGAACTCATGCTAAATCTCTAAGGTATGCACAAGTCAGCAATCAATATGCATTTCAATTTGTGTCAATGGCAACAAGAAACATGCAATTACATTTGTTTTGTGCATATGCATGAATGCATGCGTGGATGATTAAGAAAAGGATACATTCCAAATCAGGATTCTCCATGAAATTAGAGTGCAGGGCATTCCCAACACTATCCACGATGGCTGAGGTAGTCATGGACGATTCAATGCATAAAATAGCAGTAATGGCATCTAATCGAGTAACTTCATTTCTGAACATGAGTCTCGCATGAGCTGCAATGTCAAGAGGGTCAGAATCATGCTTGGTAAAATTAGAGATTGTGTTGGCTGAATTGCCAATACAGAGAATAACATACCTTGAGCTAGGCGTATCAAACTTTCTAGCATGCGCACAGTTGTCCTAGCTGTTTTGCTAGAAATGTTATTACAGAAGAACATACAGCCCTAATAAGAGTGATTTAGTAATGGGATTTGTTGAGTAACCTGCATTTTGGGTTGCAGATCTTCTTTGGAGTTGATAATAGCTTGAGATAACTTTTTCAGCCTCCTTTGTAAGCACTGGTTTGAAGTATCCTTTTACAAAGTGAATGTACCTGCAATACATTTACAAAGGCTAAAACTCAGTGCCGTCTCTGAGAGAGTAATTTCCCTCGTGAATTTTAAAATGATCTTTATTTTATTTTTATATCTGAGCCAAAATCATATAGAACAAAATGAAAATCCAAGGTGTGATAAATAAGGTTGACTAGGTTGGTCAAATAAATAAATTAGATGTCAAATCTAACAGCATTATTACTAATGTACCCAGTTGCAGATAATCAGTGTACTGATCTTAAGCCATCAATACCAGAACATAAAAAGGAAAAAAAAAAAAATTTAATGTGTATTAAGCCCAATAATGAACCATTTCACAGGAAAACTGCAACCTGAGAAAAGATTTACCTCATTCTTCAGACGTAAGAACAGAAAAAGAAATTATAACAAAGACAAATAGTAAACATCTGAATTTTACAAAAGAAAAAAAAAAAAAAACAGAAGAAATACAGCTATGCTCACCACTGAACATCTATAATCACTGAAATTTCAAACAGAAAAAAGAAAAAGAAATTATGACAGAATGATAATCACATTTTGCTATAGAAGGTGAGGGAACTTCACATGCATCCATAGTTACCGTGAAGCTGTCATGGTGTGCACAAAGTCATTGGGCCAAACAAAGTAACAAAAGCTCATTTGGTGGGAAAAGACAATCTACTTGCAGAAAAGGACCCAAGAAAGCAACCAAATGTACAATATACCTAGTGGAAACCCCAAATAGCAGTGCTTTCTACGAGTTTAGGGAGCCTCAACTGGTTTCCAGTTTGATAATAAATTACCACAAAGAATGCCAACATAACTAATGTTTGTTGTACTTGGTGGATAGAAACATTGACTGGTTGCTAAAACACCTTAAATAAGAAGGTGCCACTAAAATTTTTATTAATGAAGTATGGTACTTAATATGGCATATATGATACATATAACCTAATTCCGTGTAGCATAATAAATGCATATATGCAAACTCTAGTCCTCAATATATGTACATTGCAAAACCCCGCACAAAATACCTTGTCTGTTTTAATATCCTTGACTTAGTTACTTTTAAACTATTTACAAATAATTCAAAGAACAGCAGATGATGCAAGTAGCGATATGACTTCCACGTTGTTCATCATTTATAAATTTGCTGGCTAAAAGACCTATAACCGTTTATCACAAATCAGTCGGCATTAACAGAATCTTTTTACCTGCGAAGCATGGCAAAAGACCAGATATTTGTCAGAAGTTCATCATGCTTTCCTTCGCCTGGTTCTTTCTGACATTATTTCACAAGAAAACCAATGAGGATTTATACAAATACTTCACAATGCAACATGCATAACTTTAGGTGCACATTACCTCCTCTGCAAGAATGTGAGATGATACAACTGCATCCCATTCAGGATTCTTTGTGTCCAAGAGGACAAGGACTATATCAAATCTGCTCAATAAGGGACCGGAGAGTGTTGTATTGACAGAGAGAGCTAGACTGGGTTAAGAATGTCACAATACAAATATGTAAGAAATAAATCAGCTGCAGAAAGTTATAATCTGCAGTCTTTACTAATACATGTGAACTGGCACAATCAAATGATATTAATTTAGATAGCTGTATCAAATTAATGTATGTTCTGATTGATAGTGATACGTTGATCAGGATCATATTGTCCTTTAGGATTTGTTGCGCCAAAGACAATGGTCCTAGTACTAAGAGTTGTTACAAGGCCAGCCTGAAAAACAAAGAGGCATTAAGTTATTTAGAAGCCATGCTTTCATTTGGCACTGAAGAGAGGTTGAATGAAAATTTAGATTCATGTAAAAGACTTCTTAATGAACTGACAAAAAGTAATAAACCATGGATTAATATAACAAAAAGCTTTCCCATGCAAGGTCTAGTTGTCTCTCTAATAAGGTTTGGTAATGACTGAGGCACAAAAACACATGAATTAACGTAGTAGACAAACAACATATCTCGTGTTTGACATGGGTGACATTTTTTCATTAAAAAGGAGTGCATTTTCCGGTGTAGAAGCATATTCAAGTTGAAAGTATGTGATAAAAAGAATGTTGTACACATATTCATGTCACTTCTATAATTTATTATAATCAATTATTGAACAAAATGATTTACCTTGGCTACACTTATAGTCTGCTGTTCCATTGCCTCGTGTATGGTTGCCCTGTCATGTTCCCTCATACTGGAAAAAGAATTAGAAAGAGAAAAAATGAAAAAGCTTATAGATTAGTTTAATTTCAAATATTAAAGAGCAAGAGAACCAAATTTGTCTGGATATTAATGTAGAACTTTGCAAGTCTAGCAAATCACCATGTAATGATTAAAATAACTGTCCAGAAATTTCAAGTTCAAGAATGCGATAATATCTTGTAGTGTCATCATTAATAGGTGTAGAATAAGCACACCTTGTATTTGAAAAAGAAACAGGAAAAAAAAAAAAAAATCAACCTCCTATCAAAAAGTATAAAAAACTTCACTGAACTCAAAGGTATGTATGCCCAACATTGAAAGAGGAAAAACAGAGGAAAATTTTGGAAAAGTTATTAGCATATAAAGTTTTTGTCACATCAAAGTATTCTAATTAACACAAATTGAAATACCATAGTGGGCCTGAAATCCATAAGGCTTTAATAACTAAATTTATCATGGCCATGTAAAGATCAAGGATTCCCTGGATCATCTATTTCCTAAGGTTTTGTGACTGCTATCATCAAGGAAACTTACAAATGAATTAAACAAACTGGACCATCTATACCTACCAGAAAATCATACAGCAAATTTTTAATGAGCCAAAGATATCTAAGACCAAACCTCAAAACCGTTCTCAAAAATTCAGAATGAGAAAACATTTCCACTAACTTCAAAAAACGATTCATAATTCCATAAAATTATCATCTTTTCTTTTTGCACAGCAATGAACTATTTCCAGCGAATACAAAGAATAGTTGTTAAAAATTGATTCCAGAGCAAGTCATTATGCAATAGGTAAAAACGATTAAAGGAATAACAAATTATCCACTGCAGGTTATATCTTTGAAGAAGTATAAGCATGACTTTGAGGCTTTAATATTTTCCAACTTTTCCTTCTGCAAATATTGGCAGATGAAATTGTAGTTTCTTACTGTTGCTTTCAAAATGCAAAAACTATATCATATCCGGCTAAACACACAAACTTCTAGGTTTGGAAGCCCCCAAGAATTCATACCAAATATTAATCAATAAAAGTTAATACCAGAAAGAGCCCATATTACCCAAAAAAAAAAGGGGAAAAGAAACAAACTATATCATACACAGTAAAAATTAGTTACTACAATTATTGGGTAAAAAATTATGCAAGAGAAAATTAGAGTGTAAAGAGGTTTAGGATTGAATAAAAACTCACCTATCAAATTCATCAATGCAACAAAGGCCTCCATCAGCCAGAACAAGGGCCCCAGCTTCTAACATCCATTCACCTAATTATAAAAAAAAATTGGTCAGTCCTTCAAGTACAAAGATTCTAAGAAATATTCTTCAAACGGAAACTCTAAAAAGCCAGATATGCCTTGAATGCCAAGCAATAAAAGAATGGAGATAATACAAAAAATATACCAAAGAGTAAATAAGGCGACAGTGTGTAATAAGTAAATTAATAAGTTAAGAAGTTTCCAAGTAAGAAACTCTTACCTACATGCTTAATTGTCATACCCTTATAAACCTAAACCTGAAGCTTTGGTAGCCAAGGAACGTTTCATTAGGTTCAAGGTCAACAAAAACCAATAGTCACATTTCATGAAAAATGAATCCTAAGTATGAACATACTACTAGTATAGCACTTGGGTGAAGACAAATGTGGGTAATGCTCAACTAGGAGGCTCTGCAAAATGAAGCATTTTATTGTTAGATAGTATTTTATGGGAAAAACGCCAGGGTTAATTGACATTTGTGGGTAAAGAATAAGTTGTTAGAAACCTAGAATATAAAGTCATTATGCAGGAAATAAAGGGAGCTAGTAGATGTTGACTTGGAGAAGACTTAATGGATAAGCAGAAAAACTTTAGCAATTATGAATATAGAGTATCAATTTCAATATGCAAGGCACAATAGGAATAAATAAAAATGGTGAAAAGATAAACATACTTAAGAGCATAAGGAGCATAAGGACGTCATTGGTACAAGAGAATAGATGATAAATTACATCAGTAAAACTTGCTCCTAGGGAGGAAAAAGTCAATATTATGCTACATGAGTAGGATTAAAAGAACATACTAAGCAACATTTCTGGAAGATATAGATAGTTAACTCAAGAGGTACTAGGCAAAGAAAAGATTTTTACAAGAGCAATGTAAAAGACATGTTAGGAAACAGTAAGAAAGTTTTGAGTTAGTCCATTGCATCATTAAAAACAAGAAAGTAGCACTTAGATTTTCTATGATATGTGCTACTGTCAATTAAATATTTTTAAGAAGAAAGAAACCACCTGATTACCTTTCAAAGCACTCATGATATTAGTAAAATTGATTTCTTCCTTGTAGCAAAATAGATAAACTTTTTAAGGTTCACAAGGTCAGAGTTTAACTACTCAACATAATTACTGGTCCCCAAGTGTTTAAATTAAGAAATGAATGCCCAATAACTATGGGGTGGTGTCTGAAACAGAAAAGCTAATGATTAGTGTCTGTAAAAGGAAACTGTTGCCTGGCTTGCCTGGATGCAGAAGCTAATATTTTATGGACTGATTGTTAAAGATTAAATAGTATTGTTTGTGCTATTACCTTCAAGCTTAAGCTTTTAGGTTAGGAGGCAAGTCACCATGGTATTAGAGTAGGTTTGACATTATGGACTAGTGTTAGAATCCCCGAAACACTAATTTAACTGGATTACAATTAGTGACCCATGTTTAATTGGATCCATGCAACAAGCCTATAAGACAGAATTTAGATTGGCAGTGTCTGCTGAAATACTGAGTCCAAGGCAAATAAAATTCTGTGCATAGGTCTTTAAGTTTTTCAGTTGCGAGTTTAATGGCTCAACACAAATAAACCCTTCTGAGTGTTTCAATTAAGAAATGGAACCTTGGGAATAAGTGTCTGAATTCTGAACAAGCTAACTGCTACCTGGATGCAGAAGTTAATATTATGAGGAATGAAATAGTACGTTGTTAGGGTGTTTAAGCAAGTTTGTGGTAGTAACTCCACTTTTCTGACTTTGTTCATATAACAAGGCACCAGAATCCTAATAGCACTGGATAAACATAACCAACCACCAAATAAACAAACCCATATGTACTGATGCTCAAAAACAAAGTCTGAACACCTGTTATGACTATTGTTAAAATTGCAAAATATTTACTAAGATAAAAGTATTAGG
Source organism: Khaya senegalensis (assembly GCA_032402905.1). Lineage (NCBI taxonomy): Eukaryota > Viridiplantae > Streptophyta > Magnoliopsida > Sapindales > Meliaceae > Khaya > Khaya senegalensis. The sequence goes on along the minus strand of CP135546.1, from coordinate 3,418,203 downwards.
AGAATTACCTCCATCTTTGACTGCAGTAACAGTCAGTCCAGCACTAGTGCTTCCCAACCCGGTAGTGATTACAGATCGATTGCTTAATTTTGCAGCAAATTTCAAGAACTGAGACTTTCCAGTACCTGTAAGATTCAACTAGTCATCATCGAAGAAATAATCATCCAGCCATTTTAAAATTCAGAAAATGCAAAGAGATTCCTCATCAAAATAGAGTGTGAATTTTCCTATTTGCATAGCTATTAAAGAAAAGGATTATTCATTCAAACCTTCGTAACTAGTCAATTCAAAGTGAAAGAAAGTGATATAAAACAAAATTTACGTATTGACAGGATATAAAGAACCACAAACAATAAACAACACCAATAAACTCAAAGCAGTCATTGTCTATGTTAGTCTGTATGCAAATCACACTGTTTGGTAAAAATTTGTGCCAAGTACCCAATCCAAAAACTGAAACTTACAACCCTACAGTGCCAAATGTGTTGGCATAATGTCTTTACACGGCTAGTTACTTCCTCAATATTGTGTTAAAAAGTCATTAAAGATAACATTTTGATGGAAGAGCGAGATTCACACACACACACACACACACGAAGCAAAATACTTGAGTTAGAAACAGAGAAAATAAGATAAGAAGAAAAATTTGTATGTGGGTTACCAGGCCTCATTGTCCCCCCAGATACATCCTAAAACATCAGCACTGAGTCCCCTAGCTGACTGATCTTTGGTAGTAATAGTAATAACTTCATACAATGAGGGACCCAAAATAAACATTTCCTAATAGTAATAACTTCATACAACGAGGGACCCAAAATGACAATAATCAATACAAAACATTTCCTAATAGTAATAACTTCATACAACGAGGGACCCACAATGACAATAATCAATAACAAAACATTTCCTAATAGTAATAACTTCATACAACGAGGGACCCAAAATGACAATAATCAATAACAAAACATTTCCTAATAGTAATAACTTCATACAATGAGGGAACCAAAATGACAATAATCAATAACAACAAATTTCACACAACTTTAGGAGCAAAGTATTTCTACAAACTGACAACGTGTACGTCTAAATTTTCAATCTCTCATCAGTTATATGTCATAATTTATTTAATAGATCATGTCAAATCTTGCACTTCAAAGAGAATATATATATATATATATATATATATATGTTTACCTTTTCCTGCAAAAAATATGGGCAAGAACTGATGTTCCACCACATTCCAACAAGACAAAGCACCGACAATTAATTTGGCCTAAATGTTTTTGAGTGCCCTTGAACCTGAGTTGTTACTACAATGGCTAAAGATCAAGTCTAGCTAGACTATCAGAAAATTGAGCATGTCATGACACTATTATATATTAATACTCTAAACCTAGCTTATGGTTGAAAAGACAAGATACACCACTATCAATCATCCTGTGGATATGCATCAGTTATCAAATTTGATGGAAACATTTTATCCATTAATTCCTGCAGGACAGTCAACTTTTGGTACCAAATGGATTATTGAAATTTAAAGCCCATCATGAAATTGCAGCTTAGCCTCTATCTCTTTTATTCTTTCTGCATGAGCTTAAGTTATACTGAAGGCAGTTAGTGGGTAAGAAAAACATACGAACAACGACGGTAATAATACCTGGATCACCAACCAGAAGCAAGTGACACTCTCCTCGAACCTTTGTCCCAGAAGCATCAACATGTTGCACGCCACCAATCAGTGTTAATGCAACTACAGGGAAGAAAAGGCAAGTGGGATGAGAAAAGATGCTAACATTTAAAGAAAAAGGGGAAAGACATCATTTCAAACTTAGATCACATCACCAAAGTTCCTATTTTTCTAACTTTAAGAAATAGAATACAAGTTCAAGTTTAAAATAAATAAGACAGATGAAATGGCATGACAACTGTACCTGCCAGCTTGACAGTGAAGAGTCCAAAAACTTGTGGGCAAATGCCTCGTAGAATAGCATTTCTCCCTGCATGACATTTTTTTTCCAGATTCGTGGGAAAGATAGATGCTTGATATCAAATAAAATGTAAATGATGCTTCACAAAAGAACAGAAACAAATATCTAATTCAACAATGCATACACAAGATAGTGCACAAATATGAATAGCTAAACTACATATGGATTTCATAAATGGGTATGTAATGATTAATGGTTATTACCATTCAATGGTGTATCTTTATATTCTGACCAGAACTGCTTGAATTGCATAATAACATTGTCAGGGATATCAATGTCTGATTTCAGCTCATTAGTTCTCCTAAAAATAAAAAAGAATAAAATTAAAGAAAATAAAAAAGTACAAGAATTTTCATCTTGACTTGCAATACCTAAGAAAAAAGCTTAAGATAGCATTAGCTTGCAAAAGCATGCAGGAAGTACTTAAAAATCAATATAAAGAAAATTGGATAGGCAAAAAAGTTCAGTGGCTTCAGAAGCAAGCAATAACAAGTTATTTCCAGGACAAGTAAGTCAGCATCGCATACAATTAGAAAATGTAAATGAAATATACCAAATAACCTAGATAATATGCGTTACATTCCAAATGAATATCCTTGTCATCACTCGCAGATAATATAGGTTGGAGACTGATTGTCAGAACCGTGCTAATTAACATACGTAACACATCATGATGCCTTAAATAGTAGCTCAAAAAAAAACTAGGTTAATTAGATCACACCGACAACCAAATTAAAACATGAAATTCAATTATATCTAATTTCTAAGATTCTTCAATGCTATGTTCGCTCATTAATTTGTGGACTTTCTCTCCAGTGAATTTGAGGTTTTCTTTGCTTATTTTAAATGAGTTGTGGCAGGGACTTTTTCTAAAATTTTACTAGGAAACAAGATAAATTTTTTATTAAAAATAAGAGTCAGTAAACACAAAAGAGTGATATGATAAAAAAATAAAAAAAAGAAAAGCTTACTGTTTGCAACACTCCTAAAAATAGACAAAAGACCAGATTTTTTTTTTTTTTTCCTTTCAGAATGCCAAAATTCATTGTTGCTACATTTGGCACAGCTGAATTTTCTCCTTGGGATTGGTTATTTTTTTCACATTCATGTCTCATATAGTCCATAAGTTATTATCTTGATTTTGTACTGTTAGGTTTATCAATAAAATAATTATCCTAGTTACCTCCCTAGTATCTAAGATTTCCATAGAAAGAAATCAAATAAATTTTAAGGATCCTTTGATGATAGATAATTCACACCATGATTGATTGCAAAACTGATGGCCGATGATGGATCTGCAATGAGCCTACTTGATGACCTGCTCCTCACGCCATGCAGTAATGGATCAATAAACTTTTAAGCTGGAGTTAAATAAAATTAATTTTAACCAGCACCCATAGATTTACACATAGTTTCTTTTGACTTGTAATGTAGACTTGTAAGGTAGGCAGTAACCGTCTACAAGTTACTAGCAGATCATAATCTGATCTAACCAAGCAACCATTTATCTTCATTCTTCAATTTTTTCGCAAACAACACAATCTAACTGTTGATATTTTTAATTTCTTCTAACAGTCCTTTGTATGTTCTTCTCAGACATTGATATACTTTTTTCCACAAGGCAGCAGATATAGATGTTGGCAGTGCCGACATTCTTTTAGTGGTCAGAAAGAGAACAGAGACTACAAACATAGACACAAGCACCAAAGCATATATGATTTCATCTGTTATACCGTTGGTGAAGAAAAAATCAGGATAACTTTTCAGTCAAGTCATGTGACACATTGTGGTCCAGGAAAAGAATGAGAAAAGGAGATAGAATAGAAGAGAAATAAATTAGAAAGAGAGAGAAAAGAACATAAAATAGAGAGTGAAGAAAGGATTCAAGACGAGAATGAAAGATCAAGATGGAACGGTATTTTGTTTTCTTCAATTAAATCAAGTTTGTTCCAAAATTACACAAGAAATTTTATAGCATGATCAAAAGCATAAAAGCAAACCAATTCTAATCCAAAATAAGAAAACCAAATCTACTTCAGATTAGTAACACGATCTATTTTAAACAATATTATGATTTCTTTGCCATCAAAACAACTTATTCCCAATTCACCCTAAGAAGACTATTGATGAATTTAAAGATTAAACCAATAGCAAAAATTAGCCTATTTACCTTGCATGATTGGCAATTAATACAGGATCAAGGTCACAGCGCACATCTTTTAAATTGGGAGACCATTTTGCTGTCAAGATCCCTGTGACAATGACATCATCTGTGCAAAAAATGAATTTATACTTCACACATCCCAAGAAAAACAACAACTAAGTAACAACAACTAAATAATCCAAAAGCAGGTCTAAGTTAACTTAAACAGGAAAGGAGCATATATTCAGAGCAGAAGTTCTATGTTTGCTGATCAAGAGACTAAATTAGAAAGATAAACATGATATGGAAAAACGTATTTACAGATGTGAAACAAAAACATGTTTTCTAAGAAGCTCGTGGTCCAGACAATTGACAGCTTTCTTAATATCTTTGACCAAATATATTTCATTACTTGGATTTAATTACACTGCTACTAATTTGTAATACCCTATGACTTTAGCTTTACATAGTTGTATTCCAATCCCACTTTGAAATAATGACTAGGTTGTGATTATTTGCAATGAATTTAAGTGGTGGAGGGAACGGCATGATGGTGGCAACAATTCAATTGATATTAATGGTGGAAGAGCAGTGGGATCTGCCAACAAATTTGAAATTTTTGACATGGCAGTGGTGGCAGATGGTACTGATCATACGATAAATATGCATAGCCTGCATACGAGCATGCTGCGAATTATATGCTGATTCCAGAAGGAAATTACTGATTATTTAGGATCTTAAAGCCTTTCAATGCCAGTCCAAAATCATAGATCAGTAGCATCATGTATGTTAGTTAGTCATGAGCTTTAAGTTTTGCTTCACAGAATCTTATATAAGCAGCAATATGATTTCACTTTCTTCATACAATCTTAAAAAGGATCAGTATTCCTCTTCATGTCAAATTCAAGAGTATAGTCAAATTAGGGAATGCTTGATCTAAATTAGTACCAGTAAACTTCCGTACAGGTCAACTATTGGAACAATTCAAATATTGAGCTCAAAGCGGCAGCCTAAGATTTTCTTTTCCAAATTTGAGATACTTTTGCTTTAACCAAGTGAAAAATATGGTTTTTTCCAAGATTGTTTCAGTTTCCAAGCAATTTGATTACGCAGACATCTGTTGAAGCTAAGGAGTACATAACCAAGACTGTTTCAGTTCATACATGAATATACACCTCCACCCACTCTATTAGACCTTGGAGTTTCATTAAACTATAATTGTTCTTATTTTATTCCTTTGAAAGATGCGATTTTTATACAATTCCCAGTTAAATTGCTTCTCTAATCTGCAAAAACAAATAAATTGGAACACAAGACACAAGTATATCATCAAAATTTTCAAAGTTTTTAGGTTTACAAACTGACAAACTGAGTATGAAAACCAAGACAATTCTATGTCTTGAGATGAGGGTACAAATTAAAATAATTAACTAGAATAAAAAAGACGTAGTCATGAATACAAAAGAAAAAGAATTTGAGCATCATTAAGAGTCATACCTCCAGCTTTGACAATGTCAACAAGATCATCCTTCAGAATCACTAGAATTGAGCGAGGAATGACCCCAACACCCAACACCTGTGTACTTTCTTGGATTTTGATTTCCTGATAATCATGGCATATTATAGTATTTTCTACATACTGGAAATTTGTGCCTTCGCAAGGTTTGGAACTCTGCATCCGAGACAATGGATTAGTGACAAAACTGCAAACAGATACTTACAATAGAAGAGACCTAAACCTTCAGCTTTGCAAATTAACTTTAAACTCACCTAATAAATAACAAATGTAAGAAGAAAACAAAACCAAATATCTTGTTTGTTGAGCAAAAAAATTCATTTTGGGAACTTTTCTTAAAGATTTCATTAATGCCCCATGAGTTTGAAGATGTCAAATTTAATAGGTTTAAATTTCAAATTTTAAGTTTCACCAAAGACGAAGGGTGATGATTAAGTTACCATAAATGAACATTAGAAGCATGAAATTTCTGCTACTCATTTATCTTCAAACTTTGCAAAAACATCTTAAGAACAAAAGTGAATTAGACCTAACTTGGCATGGACCACACATGATACCTGAGAGGGACAATGTGATGGTAGAACAATTGAGTTCCTTGTTTCCAGCTCGGGATAGACAGGAAATCTACACAGAATAATTGTCAAATCAACAGATGATCTGATAAGGATGTCAAAGTCAGATGCCATTAGCATAAAATTGTTTATATTTTTGTCAAAAAATTTTTCTCAAAGCATAAAGCTAAAGCAGCCCTGGAAAGATGGAAAGAAATGTAATAGTTGATAACATTGTCATATCCGAAATGCCATTTAAAACTTATTGATTAAATGCATAACTTTATATTTAGAAGCGATTGGTACAGGTCCAGAAAAAGCAAAGTGGACAATGAAGGAAATTTACCAAAAATCAGCAATCTAACTCCATGCCCTATTTCTGTATATACTTTAAAGTTGAAGATGCATGAAGGCGTGAAGCCCTATTGACGTAGCACCATTTATCGATCTTAAATCCCAAGCATTGTTCAAAAGGCATAAGGTGGAAGAAGAAAGCATCCCGAAGGACAAATAGAAGATTCAAGGCTTTTCAGCCAGATTGAGCTGTATGTAGCAAGTTCAAGCGTGGAAACCAATAGTGAGAGGACTCATTACCTCTTGAGTACTTCTTGTTTTCCAACCAGATCAGCTGTACAATCAAGAAGGATGTTTAGAACAAAGGTTCGAGGCACAAGGAATGGATAAATAGGTAAGGTGCTTTCCTTGCCAGTGTAGATGGTTGCAGTCCCATCTTCTTGTAATCTCAACTTGGAGGGGGATAGACGGCCCTTATATAAAAAGGTAGTTGACTCGGGTAAAGGCGGAAGATGGATGAGAAGAAGAAAAGGAGCATCAAGAGCTTTTTCTAAACTAGTGCCAAACTCAAGGACTACAACATGGACCCAAGCTCCAGTGGCAAACCAGAAACAAGAACATGGTGAACTGGTTTGACCCGCTTAATATGTCAATAAATTTCCTACCAGAATCTAGCAAAGAAGGCATCGTTCTTCCTTTCTGCTTCTCTGTTATCTTTTGTTCTAGCTCTTTGTTTAAGGGTCTTAGGACCTTGTTGCTAGTGACTATTCTAATAAACTAAGATGAGAACAAAGGGCAAACAGGTCCTCATTCTCCATGTTCTCCTTACTTTCTCTTGTCCAATCCTATCCTACCCTATCTCAAGTGTGAGACACCCCTTCCCTTATGGTACCTCCCTATCTATCTTTTAGGAAAGGCTTGACTACCCTATCAATGAGATCAAGGTAGTGACCAGCATTTCTTTCTTTATTTTTTTCTTGGTTTGCGCATTACGATTTCCTATTCCAAGCCCATATCCCTGGCAAGGCTAAGGTGATCTCTACTCGAGTCTTCTGTGTTCCTTTTCTTTTGTTGGAGCTACAAAGGCTCTTCTGGTGATGATCTAGATCTTTCTTGGAAAAGGAATTTTCCTTTCCCTTTCTCTCGTTGTTAAATTCAGGCTGGGTAGCTCCTAAATGAAAGTAAGTTCACTTCCAGTAAGTTTAATATGGCTCAGTGCTAGATGTCAAATTTCTCTCATTGCAAACCTAGGCAAGTGTCTGGGAGTACCCCTCATACACAAGAGGGTCTCTAAAATGACTTACTGCCACATACTCGAAAAAATGCAAGATAGGTTGGGTTGGCTGGACAAAAGGTAGAGCAGTAGTTTATAGCTGGAAGAACATTGCCGGTTTAGTCTGTAACCTTTGTTATACCAGTATACACCAAGCAAACAATGTGTATTCCTAAAGCCATAGACCAGGAAATAAATAGGAGGAACTACAGATTTGTGTGGGGGAACAAGGATACAAAAAGAGGAAACATTTAGTGGCCTGGGATAAGGTGTGTAAAGCAAAAAAGGAAGGGGGCCTAGGCCTAAAGAGGATGTGCAAGGTCAGCACTAACACTGCCTCAATGGCATCTATTGTATGGAAAATCCTCTCGGAACCAAGCTCATTATGGGCTGCAGTGCTAAAAGGGAAGTATCCACTGAATTCAAATTTGTTGTAATGCAAGGCCACTTCTAACTCTCCATATAAGGAGCATTCTAAGGGGTCAAGAGTTGCTGAAGAAAGGAACTAAGTGGATTTTGGGAGATGGAAAACAAGAAAGTTCTGGATAGATCTATGGATAGGGGACCAACTGTTGTTAGCCTGCTCTTTGGGCACTATACTAGCTGAGGAAATGGACTAAAATCTGGGACTGCACGGATGGAAGAGGCAGTAGGAAATGGCAAAGCTTCTTTAGCGGTTGAGCAATCAAGAAGAGCTATTCGACTAAAAGATGCAAGGACGAGAGCTAAAAGGGGAGAGGAAGATGACTATCTAAAGCTGATAGTCCAATATTGATTTAAATTCATCACCAGCACCATGAAACCACATATGCTCAAAAAAGAAATTCCTGAATGACTTATGTAAATTATGATGTCAATAGGATTTCAGAGAGCTAAGTAGTAAAATTCCAATCATTACATAATCATAGGCTAAAATTTTAAGTGTAGCATAACCACTGAGATTAGTAAACTCAAGTTAACCACCCTGACATTAAAGATGAGATATCTAAGATGTGCAACATTTAACTGGAACCCGTGGTGAAAATAGGCACTTGAAAAACACAAGAGTCAGGTTAATGAACTGATTCACACCAGCGACCAAGCCTGGTTCAAGCTGAACTATACAACCCTCACTTGAACTACAAGTTCTTGGCCAAGCTTAAGCTCATCATGAACCTAACTGATTTCATTAGATAGCATAGCCAACATGTAGTTTTATTTAAGAATACATAAAACAAGGAATTGAGGAACCAATGGCAAAAACTTACACCAAAGCCCTGCTAGAGCACTTGCCATTACTTCACCAGCTACATACCACTCAATACAGGAATTCAAAAAGGTACTTGAAGGTTGATGTTCCTGCCATCATACTATACTCGGCTATTGACGGGCCCAGTGGTATGCTTGGGCTATTATCCAAAAAACAAATAACACTGAACAAACTTCACAATCCCAATACATTCACAAACAAACTGTGGAGACAAATTAAATTGAGCTTTAGGTGCATTTCCCATTATGATCATGGTGACGTACCAACTAATTTAAACTGCCAACAATCCAGTTATCTATAGATAATGGAAACATTGCAAACATTTTCTATTAATAAAACACTAGATAGAACAAAATGAAGATATATCCACGCATACAAGTAGCTGTATATGTAGAAACAAGGTAAAATGGTGCAGATCAAACATACGTGTGCTTGCATTTCCGGCACATGTACGTCCTCTCCCCTTCATACATCTTGGTTGCGCCTGAACGAATTACAGTCCCCTTGAGCGTGAGCAGAACCCCATGGTGCCTCACTCTAACACGTCCTATACTTGGAAAAGTTTCTGAATACATTTTAAAACCCCTCATTCAGAAATCATCAAACTGAAAACAAAAAATGCCAGTAAAAAGAAATGAATTAAACAATCTGTAAACAGAAACAGGAGCAAACCGGGATATTCCAGTGGAGAACCACTGATGTTGATACGGACATGAATGAATTTCTTCTCAACCCCGTTCTCGCATAACTTCAACTTGTCAAACACGATTTTCTATGTACACCAATAGATAACACCAGCATCGAACTTGTAAGTCATTGCTACTATTCAATCATTGAGCAATTGGAAGAAAATATACCCGTATCTCACTCTATGGGTACAAGTATAAGTCCTAACCCACATCAAATATCTCGTCATACAAAGCTTATGTTCACCATGCAAGCTTGTATTGAGCATTTAAGCTTACCTTGTGCTTAAGGCCATATATCCTTACCAATACAAAGTGCCAAAAAAGCACACACTCATTTTTAATTTAGTGTTTGAAGATACATACATGAGCCCAAATGGCGGCATCGTCGAAGATTCGGAGATAATCAGTTGGTTTGGAAAATACGAGGTGGGCAAGTGGAGGATCCTCATCCATTAGCTCTGCAAACCTGACGAAATAAAAAAGAATAGAGATTTGAAAGAGATATTCAAGAAATTTGAAAAAAAAAATCATTTGATTGGGGGCTGGCCAGAGTAGATATATACTCGATGTAGAGAGGGTAATGGAGTTTGGGGTCCGGAGAAAGAGTGATGGAACGGAGCTGATCAGAGTGACGGCGAATCAGAAACGCTGCTAAAACTTTCAACTGAACCGGCATATTTTCGGTCTCCATTGGCTTAGAGTGGAAGAAAGTGAAAGGCTTGCATTTGGGCGGGAATAGGTTGTACACGGCGACTTGTGTAAGCGCTCCCGCTTTTTCCCAATGGTTGCTTGGAATGTACCGGATTTGCAAGCGATACCTCTAAATTTGTAATTACATCCTCAATAATAATAATAATAATAATAAATGAATACTAACTTGCGCCAAATTTAGGATTTCACATTTCTTTAACCGATATTTAATATTTTTTAAATTCATATATATATATATATATTTATTAATTTTTAAATATTTTTAACTATACTTATATTATTTTTAAGTATTAAATTTAAACATATCAATTATTATATTAAAATTATAAGTTTTTAATATTTATTTAAAATAAAATACATCACTTATATAAAATATCAATTACATTTAATATAAAATAAAATCACTTATATAAAATATTAATTACATTTAATATAAAATAAAATTTATCACAACTATTAAAAAATAAATAATTATTTTAAAAATTCATGTATAAAATATTAAAAATTTAAAATAAAAATTTATAAACTCATAAGTTCACAATAATAGTTACTAAATTTATAGCTTCATTTTATTAAATTGTATTTAGCACCCACCAAACATAATTTCTATATTAATAAATAATAATAGACAAATTAATAAAGAATAAATTTTTACAAATAACAAAAATAATTAATTTATCTTATTGATAACACCTCATTGTTTGAATACGTACAATTTTTAACTTTATTATAGAATTTGAAATTAATCATTAAAAAAATTAATTAATTAAAAGTAAATTATTATAAAAAAATAATTAAATATCTAGAGATACTTATTAGGTTATCTACGAATATTTATTCACATCCATATTCGTCCCAAATTCACTAAGAATTATACCAAACCTCTCCCGTGGAGTTGGGTACTAACGGATTTGCAGATAAAAGTATCATCTCTAAATTTTTTTGATTACATCATTTTAGATATTTGTACAAAAATTTTGTATTAATTATAAATATATCAAGAATCTATGTAATTATGAGAGATTATGAGATAAATGAGGAAATAATTTTTGTATGGCAAAATTTCTCAATTTTAAAGATTATATTTAAATCTCTCATTTTAAGCCATTAAATGACATACTGGGGTTTTAATTTCGATCATTCATTGCATATATATTTAACTATGAATAGTAAAGATCTTATTTGGCCAAAGTATCTAAGTGTTCAAGCAAAATACTCTCAAAGCTTGTGTTCTTTCTTCATCATTTTTTTTTTTTTGTGTTGTTTTTAAATTTTTGAAACTTGTGTGAAAGTAAGGTTGACTTAGCCATAATTTTTGCAAATTGTGCATATAGCGGTGCACATAAAATTCAAATTGTGATAGTAGGCACAAAAACATGCTTTCAAAGAAAGAAAATAGGATTTGCACAACACGAAGTGATGAGAATTGGAGTAAGGACCCTGATCTCATTAACAAAAAGTAAACTACAGCACATAGTAAGTCCTAATAGGCTATCAAAGAACTCGACACCACTATGAGAAGATAATGAAATGGTTGGTCAATGCAAGGGATCAACTTGACGATTTATACCAAATAGTAAAAAACCTTGAAAGCTAGTTAGTCGCTTAGCAAAAAGAGTTAAAATAGTTCATTTATGGTTCCAACCATTCCACTAAGGTGCAATAAGGTCAAAAGGTTAAAAGTGTTTGAATCTAAAATTTTGGGTAATGTATAATATAGTATATGGATATGTTGCATAATGGCTTGGAAAGTACAAAAGTTAATATTCTCCTTTGCAAGTGAGTAATAGTCATTAAGGTTGGTACCACTCATAGAGTTGCTTAAATGCCAAGGATTGAAGCTCCAAAACTATAGGCTTTTCGTGAAAAGCAAAATGTCAAGGAGCTAAACGATTACTTTTGAAAAATGAGCAATATTTTGAAGGACTTGGTTTGTGAAATGAATTGGATAAGGTAAACACAACAACTTTTTACCTTTTCAATTATGCACTTTCTTAGTTGTTGAAGTATGCAAAAATGTAAATAGGTTTGTGTACCATCAACACTTGGCGTGCATAGTAACAATAGCTCAAGTGCCAATTTTAACTAAAAAATGTGTCGTATGACACTTGCAAGAAGATGAAGGAATTGAAATAAAACAAGTTCATTGCAGAGTATGTCAAGGAGTTTTTAGGACTCATGCTTTAAGTTCTAAACATGAGCTACGATGATTTACTCTTCAACTTCTATAATAGGTTGTAACCATGAACCTTTCCTTGAGATCAAGCTATAGAAAGTTAAGAACAATATAGATGTTATTATTGTAACTAAGATGCTTATTGATTTCTATATGAGAGAAGCGACAATATCGAAGCACCATAAGCCTAACAATGGTGGAAGAGAATGATATTCTTATCTTTAATAAAGTAAGTTTGGGAAAAGCAAACCATCAAAGGGCAAGGAGCAACAACAAGATTGGAAGAAAGAGATCAAGTTAAGGCCGAAGTGGGTGACAGAGAATGTTACGCCTCGAGCTATTTTCAGAAGATTTAATGTTAATTATCATATATTATAAATATGTCAAATATTTATATAATTATCGGAGATTATGAGATATATAAAGTGGAATAATTTTTATATGATAAAATTTCTTGATTTTAGCGCTTATATTTAAACCTTTCATTTTAAATTGTTGCATGAGATATTAAGGTTTTAATCTCATTTGTTCATTGTGTGTGTGTGTGTGTGTGTGCGTGTGTATTCAACTATATATAGTGAATGTTTCATTTGGCCAAAACATTAAGCATCCAAGTAAAATAATCTTACAACTGTTGTGTTCTCTCTCCATGTTTTTCTTTGTATTATTTTTTAGTTTTTAGAATTTGTGTGAAAGTAAGATTAATTTAGCTACAAGTATTCCAAGTTATGCACTTAGAAAAATTAGTTCGTGATACTTGGCTATGACTTATTTAAATAAGGCATGTTGAATGACTATTTGATATGGATTCTCTATTCACCAAAACGAATTTTTATTTGTAATCTTTTTTTGTTTTAAGTTAAAGTGTAAATAAAAAATAGTAAAGAGATATATGTGATATTTAAATATTAGCTCAACATGCAAATAAAATATAATAAGGAGACATAATAGATATTTGATAATATTGAACCTTTAAATATAATGGAATGGAGTGAGGAATTTTGAACTATAAGATTTTCTATTACACAAGAGAATAATTGTAATAGTTTATGCCAAATATATGAATAAATTGGTCTATTACGCTTCTAGTGTTCAATAGATGATTTGTTTACTATCATTTGATGTAATTGTTCTTTATAATTAATCACATAGGTAAGTGATCAATACTTAAAGTGTACATTTATTAATATTAAATTATCATTTTACATTTAAAAATGTCATTAATTTTTCTCAAATAAACAATTTATTCAATTCTAAGTTTCTAAATAATTATTGGCATAATTCAAGAAAATTGATTAATTTTATGTAAATTTTGTCTAATGAGTATATGTTTCGATCCAAAAATTTAATGAATGTGATTCTTAGACTAATAAATTGTGGACAAATTGCTTCACAATATTGTAAGTTAAATGTTAGACCAATTTGAGTATTTAGATGAACAATATTAGGCTTCAATAGAACATAAATACAATTATGGGCTAACCCAACAAGCTTTAGTATTTAGATTATAACTCACAATATACATATCCCAATAGATTTATTGAAAATAATATAAAAAGTTAAGGAAAATATCTACAATGTTTATATTTTGTTAGAGATAAAATTTTAAAAAATTAATGACTTTTTGGCTAACATATCTAATGTATGTGAAAGTTTTTTAATACTTACTTAATCTTAACCAACTTTTTTAATTTTTATCTTTTATATCTTTCTATAAATAAGAAGAGGACACTCAAATCTTAATATTTTTTATGTATTTTATTTCTTCAACTCCTTTTTCGTATATTGTATTTCTAATTTAAAATTAGGTTCAGAGTGAAGCTTGGATGAGTTTTGTAATTTTTATTTTTTAATCCTTTAATATTTGCGTCATTGTAAAATCTTTCAATTAAGTGAATTTTATTTCTTAAAAGTATTTTGAATTGTTACAAAATTTAATTTATAATTAATAAAAGCTACATTAAATATTTTCATATTTTTTACACCTTAAAAGTTACGTAAAATATAATATTTCACAAATCAATCAAAAAGTTAATTTTTATTTTTTTTAACTTTTCTTAAAGAGGTATTTTCATGTGCTTAAATGTTTCATTTTTCAAATAAAGTAATTTTTTAGTGATTTTTAACTGAATTATTAAAAATAATCAAGAATAATTTTTATAAATTGCTTTGAATCTTAATGGCTTCATATTTAACAATATTGAATTTTCATTTTAATAGCTAACACGCCAATACACTTTTTATAATATTTGAACAATTAGACTTGTAATAAATTTTATATAACTAATTTTTTATGAATAAGTACTCAAACTCCCAAACTGTATTACTTAAGACAATTTATATTTGGGTATACAAACTTTAAGTTAAAGTAGTTGATATATTGGTAGTTGATATATATAGTTTAGTTACTCTTATAGCATCAGTTAATGCATTTAATAATTAATTTGCAATTTGTTAAAGCAACAATATCCTTGGCACTTCGTTTTCAAATTAATTAGTATAAAAATCAAAATGAAATATAATAATTATTTTTTAAGAAAGTTTAGATCTTACTTCTAGAAACATTTTCTTTTTCATTCATAATGAAAAAACTATTTTATCAAAATGACAATACACAAATCATATAATAAATAAATCGTTTATTAAACAAATCACTCATCAAAAAGTTCAAGATTTCTAATAATAAAATGTGATGAGTCAAGACTAATGTATCTTTCTAATAATAGTCTACCATAGAATTTTATTTTTGTCAATATATCTATGTTGCATTGAATATCATATCGATGTAATGGGAATAGTCTCTCATTGCATGGTCAAAGGCGTTGGATAAAAATACCAAAATATAACACTTGACCATACCATCATACTATTTTCACTTATTATAAATATCTATTTTAGTTTAGGTTATATTATTATTTAATAAATGAGACAAAACTTGATAAACACAAACTTACGTCTCTTACCTATGACAACAATATTAAGATTTCTTCTTTAATCTTCGTAATCATGTTTGATTTGTTTATTATTTTTAAGATGAAAGCAAGTGGACTTGTTTATTATTGTTTAAGATGGAAGTAAGTGAATTAATCATGGTCTATAAATAAAATAAATATATACACGAGCATACATTGAAATGGAGTATAATTATTTTGGCATAATAAATAAGAATACATAAAACAGAACCTTTTAATTATATTTTAAATATACCTTAGTTGGGCAGTCATATTTATTAACTAATTAGATGAATACCCTACTAATTTATTATTATTATTATCTCAATATCTCATATTAAATAATAATAAATTATAATTTATTTACCATTTTAAAATTAATTGATAAATATTCTGTAGAGAGGATATTGATTAACCTAAGTTGAGTGTCTAACTATTGTTTCAGTTGAATTATATGTCTAAAATAAGATAGCAATGGTAGGATAGTCAATTTTAATAAGTCATACATTAGATCTTATCCTTTAATAAAATCTTATATGGTAGTCCGTTTTGACTAATACTATTCACAAAAATTTCACAAAATTTGAAATCAAGCATTAACCTAACTTACTGTAGGATTAAAAATAGAGGCTTTAGGTTTTATGCATAAAGCATTCACTCACTCAAATTTTATAACTTAAAATTTTTAATTTAATATTCTAATCATTTCATAATTTTGACATTACCAATTAATTTTTAATTTTATTTATAGTAAAAATATTAATTAAGTTATACTAAATAATGAAATAATTCAATATCAAAACATTGTATTAATTTTATCCTAATCTTATTGGAATATAAAAAAAAAAAAAAAATTATGCATAGACATGTGAATTTGACACCCCTTAATCTATGTGGCATATCATTTATACAATCAATCAAAAGAAAAATATAAAATTAAGCCTTAATTCATGTTTTTCCTATAAAAATTATTAAAATAAAGCCTAAATCTAAAAAGAAATACACTTGGACTTTATCCTTTTAATATCCATCTTCCATTTTTTTTAATTTGTTTCTCCATTTGAGTTTTAAATATTTTTGGATTTTTTAAGCTATTAAAAATTAAAAAAATTGACCCTTTTAAATAAAATACTTGTTGGGTGTATTGTGATTACAAAAATATTTTTAATTTAAATGCGCCCAAATTTTTATTTTAAAGTTAGCCCTAATAAATTAATTTTTAAAAATAAATTGAGGGACCCTATAAAATTAATGGGCTTACCTATATTTGCATATCCCATTAAACCTAAATAAAAATTTAATTTTTGACTAAAATGCAAATAAATTTAAGTCTTAATACCAAAAATCCAAAAATATCATAAATCTTTAATTTATGTAATTTGCCAAAAAAGAAAAATCGTGGTTTCTTCTTCTTTTCTTTTCCAGCCACTGTCTTCACCAATTCAACCTACTATTAGCACCTTTTGCATCTTTGATTTTCTTCGATTTTTTGGCACTTAGCCTTGACAAAATTCTTTTATAGTTTTTAATTCAACATTTATGACACAAATCATATTTTATATGAAATCTAAAATAATAAATCAAGAGAAATATTATGACGTTATTTTTGTCACCACTAATTGCAATACCAAAAAAAAAAATACCAAAAAAATTTACCATTTATTGAAAGCCAAAAACATTCATCATATTAATTAAAAAAATTAATACTATCTTTTATCTAACATAATTTCAACAATTTTTATCAATTTTTTCTTTTTAATATTTTTTTTATAGGTTACACACTTAACCTAAATTTTGAGTTAGATTTGAGCTAATATAAGAAGTTGAAACCCATAAGATTCTTAACTATAACTTAGTAGGTTTAGATTCTATATCTCATGATTATATGATCTTATAAGTTAACCCCAAACTATTCCACTAAAATCTTTACATTTCATGACTAGAAAAAATATGTATATATCTAATAAAAGCACATTTAATTTAAAAATCTTTTAAATCAAATTTAAGCATAACATAATAATATCCATTTTATCAATCATCTATTTAATACCTGTGGTTAAATTAAATACATTGTAAATATCATGCTTATTTAACTATATATTTACTTGAGTCGCTGAATTGTTCTTATGTGTGTGTGTGTGTAGAGAGAGAGAGAGAAAAAGTAAGATCTTTATACTGTTATAATGTTAGAACTAAATTATTCTATTTTTATGAGGAGGTTATAATTTAATAAATGCATAATTATAAAATAATTATTTTAACTTAATTATCGTTATTATAAGTGACATAAAAGTTACCAGGTTAATTTTTACCTTATTTTATTTTTCTTTCCTACCACTAAGTAATACTTTTAAAATTCAGTTATGTGATCCAAATATCATTAAAAATTTTAAAAGTTATTATCATTAGTATTTTAATCACTTGTTTTTTAAACAAATAGAACATCATATTTTAGAACTAACAAGTACAAGTGTCTTTAATAAAATTTTAAATGCAATTTCTACATTGGCAATTAAGGTGAAGTCATAGACAATTACTAATTATTTAAACACTATAAAATTAAAATTAAAAAATAAAATTGTGTTTGTAAACTTTGAAAATAGCATAAGATTGCAGATAAAATTAAGTTAAAATTTTCATTTTTATTTTCTCAATACGTAAATTAGTTGCTATAATGCTATATTTATATTATTAGTAGATTAGCTAAAACATTCTATAATAGAAAAGATAAATGTCTAACTACATTCCTTAATTTATGAAATGATAAACTAATACAATTATGTTAACTAACTAATATCAACAACTTTTACAACTAATCTAGTTAGTATTATACTAACATTAAAAACCTCTACTACTAATCCCATTGGCATTATTTGGATTGAATCATCTCTTGATTTTGAGTGACTTTCTCACTAGCTTTTTATGTTTGTACTTGTGAAAACGATGCACTTAGGTTAACCACCTTATTTTTTTCTTCAAGTTTTCTATTCTTATCATCATAGAATATATTTTGAGTTACATGTTGACTTGCCTTATTAACCTTAACATTCCCTATTAACCTTAACATTCCCTCTCAAGTTAGATGGTCAGGGAAGAACATTTGGATTGCTTTAAAAATAACTAAATAGTCAAAATGATAAAAGTTTGGTTAGAACATCTGTAATTTAAACTCAGTATTAAGAACATATCAAACATCCAGAAGCTTATTTAACACCCTATCTCACACATAATGTATGTCAAACTCTATATGTTTCGTCCATGAACGAAAAACATGATTTTGGGTAAAAGAAGTCACACTAAAGTTATCATACCAATTAATTAGAGTTTAAATAGGTAAAAGCTAAATTTTCATCATCAAAGCATGCAAGTAGGCAAGTTTTACTGAAGCAACAGCCAATGTTCAATATTTGGACTCTATGTTGGATTGAACAATGACTTGTTATTCTTAAAAGACTAGAAAATCAAGTTTTTACCTAAAAAGGCACAATAAGCACCTACAGATCTATTGTCATCCAAATCATAACCTCAATTAGCATTAAGGAATATAGTCATGCCTTTTTTTTTAAAGAATTAAAGTCTATGATCACTAGTTACCTAAAGATATCTAAGCATTTGTTTGTAAGTTAACCAATACAAATTAGTACGATAAGATAAAAATTGACTTTGTTTATTTATAATATAGGCAATATCAAGCCTGATGATAATAACATACTACATACTTTCTATAATGCTGTGATATAAGAATGGAGATAATACCACCTTCTTTAGATAACTTCTAACTAGATAGTATATGTGTGTTACAACCTTTGTAGCTTGTCAAGTTAGCTTTAGATAGCAAATTATGAATGTACTTTTGTTGGCATAAAGGAAGACTATTGTTAGTTATAGTAACTTTTATACTAAGAAAAATATTTGAACCTACTTAGTTCCATCAAAGTAAATGTGTTGTTTAGTTACTTTATGAAAGCTTCAATATGAAAAGAACTTTAACCAATAACTAGAATATCATCCATATATACTTAAATAAGCAAAATAACACCTAAAACATGTTTAAGGAATAAAGAATTATTACCTTTTTAGTTAGTGAAACACTAGTGCAAAAAAGAGCATATAAGTTTGTCATACTAAGACTGTAAGGCTTGTTTGAGGTTATATAATACCTTAAAAAGCTTGCATAAATGACTAAGAAAATCTGAGTTAATAAAGCCTGCAGGTTTATGCATGTAAATATCCTCTATTAAATCTTCATTTAAGAAAGTATTGTCGATGTTAATTTATCAAATTATCCAACTTTTTATTATTGTTATGTTGAAAATAAGTCAAACTATAATAACCTTTCATCAGTGTTATATTTGATCTTGAAAACCTATTTACACCCCATAACCTTTAGATCAAATGTGTATGGTACAAGAGACCATGTCTTATTTTTTAACAAAGTTTTATACTTAGATTTTATAGCCGCAACCCAATTTGGATCAAACAATGCTTCTTTAACAAACCTTAGTTTTGTATTTTAAAACTGTGAATGACAAATTTTTGGGTTAAAAATACTACTTTTGAATCTAGTATGCATAGGATGTCTGTTCAGTGTTTGTAAAAAGGCATAAAAATATGGTGTGATAACTAGAGTATTATCAAAAGTACGCTAATAAATAGCATCAGCAGAAGAGGAAGAAAATACTTGGGAACAAGAAGTGAAAATGCTTGTGCTTGTGAGGAATTATTGTTGTTGTAAAATTGACACATAATTGAACTAGATATAATAAAACTTGTTAAGTATTAAGGATTCAACTTATTACAATTAGCATTTCGAACAAAAGAAAGGAATCATTGTTATCAATTATGATACTAATATTATAAGGAAAAGGAGGGAAATCAATAAGAAATATTGAAAACATAGATTAGGACACTAAATGCCTATTTCTTGAAGCTAATTAAGTTGCATTGGAAGAAAGTGACAACTTAGATAAGCCCTTTCGAAGGCATGCCCTTCAATAGTATAATATCCTTTTTTTTGTCATTAAATCTTTTCCATTTCTTATTATTAGTTTATCTTGACTTTTAAACTCTTCATTAACAGCAAGGTTTTGAATATCATTCATTAGATAATGTGTAGTACCACTATTAATGTACCATCCTTTATCAATTATGCCTTTTGTGTTTGCCATAAAAACAACTTTAACTTCTTGATTGTTTTGTTGTTTTTGATATGTCTATTAATAGTAACACTAAAAGATTAATTCTGAGGTGGTGCTAGAATGTATTCTTTATTAAATCTAGAAAAGCAAACTATTACATTGTGTCATACTTTAAAACATATTTAACATGTTGGTTTGTTATTATTTACCGCCACCATAAGATCTACCTTTTTGAAAGCCTCCTTTAGCTTGATAGCCTTTAAAAATAGTAGCTCGTCATTCTTAATTGCCAAAGTCTTATTTAGCTTGAAAGTTTTGATGGAAATTATAGCCACCTTTATTATCATTTTTCTTCAAATAGTTCTTTGATTGAGCATAATTTGTTGCATAATTCCTTTAAAACTTAACAATAAAAGAGGAATTTTGTTGTTCTAGTATGTATTCATGTGTCAAGTAAAGAATAGATTTTATGTCTGCTTACATTCTCACATTTACATATAATATGAATAGCAACTAATTTTATATTCTGATCCTAATCCTTTTAGTACGTGTAACACAAAATCATTATCAATAATAAGTGTTCTAACTACAACCAAATTATCAGAATGTTCTTTATTTTTAATAAATACTCAAAGATTGTTAGTCTCAGTTGCAGTGCTTTTGCCTTAGATTGTGAACTAAACTATTTTTCTAAAACATTTTAAACTTTAAGTATAATTTTACAACCTATAAATAAGCTTTCTCATTAGCTTTTAATACTTATACTCTTAAAAGCAATACACCTAGGTTGATCACCTTCTTTTTTTCTTTAAACCTTATATTTTTATCATCACAGACTATTTTTTGAGTTGCATGCTGACTTTCCTTCTTCTTGTTAAAATTAAGACCCTTAATATCAAAAAATTGCAAGCTGCAAATAAAGTGAAATAGGATAATTAAAGGGTTATTATAGAATTAAGTGATCAAATTCAATAACTTCACTATACAAATCAAATAGATATTAATATCTTCCTTAATCATCTAAATGAATAACTGTAATTTAATTGAACAAGAAATCATTACTGTAATTTAATTAAAAAAAAAAAGAAGTAGATAATCTTAAAGATAATAATACAAAACTACAAAAAGTTTAGTACCAAGAAACTATAAACATGTTTGAAACATTTTGGTTTTAAAAATATTCTATCTATGTTGACGAGTTATTATGTATCTGTAAATTTAAAGATGTAGTAACAACATTAAAAAATGAATCATTATCCCAAATGATTTTAAAAATAATAATTTTTCTTTCTTTAATATAACATAATATAAATTTTTTGTAATAAACCAATAATTATTATTATGTGAAGGCAAGTTCCTTAAAATTAGATATAAAAAAATTTATAATTTATTACAATATAAAATTTATTTTTATTCATAACTGGTGTAAATTAGGACGAAAATTTTTTATATCTGCATGAAAATTTTTCTTATACAAAGTATTACAATAGAAAGATTTCACTCTCTATATGTGTATGTGCATAAGTTTAAAAATAAATATTATTATCTAATAAAAATTTTGTTAAATAAACTGCAATCACATATTTAAATAATCAAGTATTATAAATAGCTCGAGTAAATATTATTTATCTAAATTTCATCTTTTAAGTATATGTTTGTATGATTTATAAAATTATATCTTAAGTCATCAAGGTTTTAAGCATATCATAGATTTCATTTTGTGATAACTTAAAAAACATAATACATAAATGCAAGTTCATTTTTCACTTAAGATTAAAATGAATTAAATTTATTAAGACTTATATAAATTAAGATCAATTGCATTTATTTAACTAAATCTTATTTCACAATAATATAGTTTATTATATAACAAGTGTACACTAATCTTTCTATTTAAAGTTTTTACTATAATCATAAAAATAAATCATAGAACAAGGATATACAAATAACCGTGAATAATATTTTATTTAATAAGAACTTATAATTTATGTCATCTGTATCAATATTTTATACTTAATATATAAATTACATACTTTGTAAATAATGAATTACATGTGTGTGCATGCATATGCGTGAGTGTGTTGTTATGGACTGGAATATTATTTTTTTCCCAAAAATATATCCATTAGGGTGAGCAGAGCTCAACTTATAAACTCTAATAATATCCCATTCTTATCCAATGCAGAATTTTGTTATATTTTCTCCTACCTAATTTTGTGACATCCTCGTTAGAGTAAAATTTTCTGCATATTCGTTCTATTTTATTTTGAGATTTATGCACCTTTCGTGGATGCGTCCATTACGCGTGAGTGTTTAGTTGAAACATCAGAATCAAAATGGGTTTGAGTTAAAATGGGTTTAACTCTTATACCACTTGTTACGAATTGGATCATTACCTTCTCTTTAAAAGACATGACTATTAGGGTGTGCAGAGACCAACCTTATAAATAATAAGAGTACCTCATTCCTATCAAATGTGAAATTCTGTTACAGTGTGTTATATTGTATGTATATAAATTTTATAAAGTAAGAAAATATTATTACAATAAATATTTTAAAAGCATAAATTATAACTCTAATCCTAATAAATTGTTATTTTTTTAAAAAAAATACAATAAGGCCAAAATAGCCAATTCATATAAAATTCAAAGGGACAATTCATATATATGATTTTAAATTCATTTAATTGCCTTTTAATTGTTGCATTTGTTTATTATCTTTTGAGATTTTTTAATATTAAAAAATATATATATAGTAATTGTAACGAATTTGCATATATATTAAGTCTTACTTGCGATATACAAAATATGATTTCAAATATGCATAGGAGTTGAATTTGGTTATAGAATGGAGTTATGCAATCAGTGCTTGGAGAGTAAATAACTACTTTATTGACACTGCAAACAATCATCTGAATTATGATAATAAGACATTTTGTCAATGTTGAGATTGTCAGTACATATGTTTATTTGGATATGTGGCAATAATTTTTAGACATTTAATTTGAAACGAGTTTTTTTTTTGAAGTTACTATAAATAGGGTATATAGTTTTTATAATCTTGAATCTATATTTTGAGCAACTAGACAAGGTTTATTTATGACGAATATGAAATACTTAGATTTTTTTTTTCTTTTGTTAAGGTAATGCATATTAAAGTGCTCAATGAATAAGTATATATCCCTCAATATGTTGCTCAAATTTTTCAATGATATGTTTATGCCTCTAGTACTCCAAATTAATATTATGAACAAATATGTTGCGTGACTAAGATTAGCATGCCACTCAATTATGTAAATATAATTGTGCATTAGTCTTAGAAAAAAAGCATGAAATAGTCAAAAAGTTTTTTGAATGTGACGAGACTATGTAAGAAAATTCTTCAACAACAATAGTGGTATTTTCCACTTAAATCTAGGCTAAAGTGGTTGTTTATGCCAATACACACATCTTTTTTTTAGGTGGCACAAATAATGAGTTAACTCAAATGGTGTTATAACATATTGAGTTAATATAACTGGATTTGGATAAGCAATATCCTCATTTTGCAAAAGGCTCTTAAAATATAGATAATTTTAATCCATTTGGCAATATAAGTAAGAATTTATAGAATGCATTTAGTGATTCTAGTACCACATTAATGCCATTATGAAAGTGTATGAAAGATCCATTTTCATACTGTCACTTTTTTCTCTTGGTCCAAATGTACTTAGAAAAAGTATTGAGGTCTAAGTATTTGTCGTGCGTGTATGTGCTTTTAAGGATAAAATTGTATTTTGCAATCAGATTTTAATAAACAACTCTTTTTTTACTTTTCAAAAACTATTGTAAAATGGGATGATTTTGTCAAAAATATATTTGTGTAAGACTAAAGAAAGGATGTTTGTATTACGTGTTATGTTTGGCTTAAATAGCCAAAGTCAAATATCCCACATTGTGGGATATCAATAGGGCTTTTGGTTTTTAGCTTATAAAAAGAAAGCCTTTTTCTATTTTTTATGCATCCCAAATTAAATATCAATCGAGTTCAAATATAATTTCAATTAAGTTTATTTGTAAAAGCCTAATTTCATTTAAAATATGGTACTCTGTATTTTGATTTGATTTTGGTTTTTGCAAATTGGCTCAATTGTTATAATTACTCTATTTGAAGATAATGAAGCCTCTTTTTTTTTAACAACATACGAGGATATAAGTATTTATACTGAACCTCATTTAACTTTGTTCTCTCTTTTTATTTTATTCATTTATTGGTTTTATGCTTTATACTTATTATATTTCAATAACTACAATTAAAAGTTATGTTAGTAAAAGAACACAACAAGTGATATAAAAGGTGTAGGTTCAACATAACTATTGTAAATTTTATAGAAATGCACATTTATGCTATTGCAAATAAGTAATATAATAATGAATAAATATTGTTTATTTAATAATTGAAAATTTATGATCTAACTATCGAGTTATACTATTTTTAATTTTATTTGAATGAGTTAAATAAAAGAATGATTTATGTTAAAAATAATTAGTAACTAATTTAAAGTAAGCAAGATAAAAATAAAATCAATAATAATGAGAGCTCTAGGGCATCTGACATTATCTAAACCAATTTGAATTTATTTTACTTATTCTTATTATCTATGTTTGTAATTATGATTCGATAATTAAGGATCTTAAAAATATTTATTAGCCTTTTAAAGTAATAATGAGAATATTTTCAATCTATTAATTTACTATATTCTTATGTAAATTAAAATAATTAAAGGTTCACTAAGTTCATGGATTAAATGCATGGACTATAATATACATGCATATATATTTCTATCTTACATATATGTAATGACATTCAACATTAAATCATAAGTATAAATAATTTTTTTTAGGGCATTAATATACAATCAAAATATCTAAGTAGTGTCCAATTAATTAAAAGTATTAAAAATAATAAAAAAACACTCAACTAATAATTAAAAATTTTGATAAATTCAAATAGGCAAATATCAAGACATTATAATTTGGTTATATCATAATTTTAGAATAAAAAATTTAGTTCATAATCTAATAAAATAAAAATATCATGATTAAATTCAATATTTAAATAGAAAAATAAACAAGCTAATAGAATAAAACTTATTTCTTACCAATTTATAGATTGATTTCACCTTAAATACAAGCTTCTTGAAGATCTTCGTCTATTTTCTCTCTTATTTTTCCCTTGGCTCCTTCCTTCATTTCCAAATCAAGTTTGATTATAAAAATTCTTCGAGAGATGACAAAATCTTACTTTGATGAGGTGTGATGATGTCAACTAGATCCTAGGCGCTTCAAAAATATTTGATCGCAAAGTTATTGTTTTAGCGTCATTGTTTTAAAATCATTATTTCAGCACCTAAGCACTTGCCTCTCTGGTTAGGACCTAATTTTGTGGCCTATTTACTCATCTCCAACTCCTAGACACTATTTATTGGACACCTAGGTGCTTTACCCTCCGGCTCTTGTTATTTTAAAGCCTCTTAAATGTACAAACTAATTCTTGATTTTTTTTATGTCATCAAACCAATTAATTTTTTTAAGACTTAAAAAATGAATACAAACTTACATTAAAGGTGACAAAAAGGGTTAGGACAACTGAATAGTGGAAGAGCTAAACCACGGTGGACTAGGTTGGGCGTGGATCATGAATAGTACAAGGTCTAACCTATTGTGGACTAGGTCAAGTTGAAAGACAAGAGCTCATAATAGATTCTAAATAATAAAAATTAAAATATTTTAATATTATTACTAATTAACATCATTTAAATATTTATATGATAAATTTTAATATTATTACTAATTAACATCATTTAAATATTTATATGATAAAGTTTTTTTTTTTTAATGAAGATTATGAATCTTTTATAGAATAGTAAGTAATTCTAAGTTGATTCATTAAATAAACTATTATGTATGTGTGTATAAATATATATATATATATATATATATGATTCAATTGTTTCATAAATTATTATTTTATTTGTTTTAGGAAATATACCTAATAATCTCTAAAAATTAAATAAGAATGAGAAATTTAGGGTTTTACTTATAAAATAAATAAATTAAGGATATATATATTTTTTATTAGTTAACTTCTATTCACAAAGTATGTAAGTGTATCTTTTAAAAAAACTTATTATAAAGTAAAATTACCATAAATTTTAAGGATGATATTTGATAAAACTTCTAATTATATGCTTTATTTTTGGGATCTTCTCAAGTTAATTTAACTTGGAAAATATATTTTTATAAGATAAAAATTAGTTTTTATTTTTTTAATTGATGTATTCCATTACCATAAATTTTAAAATATGCATTGTTTTTTAAAATTATTTTAGAGGTTTAATTAAAAAGAAGAAAAAAATAAAATTACCAATGTGATTCATAAATAAAATTGTCTTGTAATTACACTTCTTATTTCACTATAATGAAAGAGCATGCATTTTTGACCATAAAAACTTTTAAAAATAATACTTTGTAATGAAATCAAGGATGATTATCATATAAATTGTATAATTATTTGCATTAAAAGTAAACTTGTCAGAAATATTAATTCCTAATTAAAAATATATAAATTATATGTTTCTGAAAATCTAATAAACAATTTTAGACGAAAATAAATTTTTTTATCACGCTCCATGCAAGTGACATATTTGGTTGGCTAATATGAATCCTGTAGATTTTTAAATTTTATTGTTAACGAGACCTAAATTTCATGGCACATTCTTTCCAAGTCCATTTTGATTTTGTTACAGATTGGGTTTCAAACTTTATTTTAATTTTTGGCGACGAAATGATCATTTCATTTACAAGTCTTATTGTTCTTGTAGTTTTCAAATTAAAAGTTCAATCTTGTAAAGAATTAGTAATTATTTTGCTCAGAGATTGGCCACCACGCAGGCACAAAACCTGAAAGCGAAGTATCTTCCATTGTTTTTGTTTCAGTTTGAGTACATGTTTTATTTCATTGTTATAATTATTGTCCGAACGCCGCAACATGATGCACAAATTACATGTGTAGCCCGCCGGAGCCAATCAACTTTGTGATACCAAAAGTGATCGCCATTGCCATCCAGCCGCCGATCAAAACCCTAGCAGAGGATTTCACCACCGGAGTCCTACCAAGCACTGCTCCTACTCCTCCGAAAACCACCAGCGCCATGCTGGCCACCGCAACAACAACGATCAACCTCACTTTGTGGTTTGTTATAAACGCAGAACCTAGCAACGGTATGACTGCGCCTATGGAAAATGCAAGGGAAGATGCTATTGCAGCCTGCGCTGGATTCGGCAATGCTTCCCTCTCAGGCTGATCTTGTACATCATTCTCTTCATTTTCACGAATTCTTTTCTGATGCCTCTTCATTTGAGCTATTTCTATATCTTTCTGAGCGTACACAGAAACAAATTCTCCAATTGCCATACTGCAAGCACCGCCAACTAAGCCGGCGAAACCAGAGAGAAGCATCACTTTGATGTCTGTTTTAACAGCACCAATACCCATCATCAAAGAGGAAACAGAAACCAGACCATCGTTGGCACCCAATACAGCGGCACGAAGCCACTGTGCCCTTTGAGAGTAGTCGAATTCAGTCTTGTCGTCAGCTGCAGACTGGAAGGCTTTCTCGGGATCATTGAGAGAAGATTGATGTTCGAGTACTGCTCCAGGGGAAGACATGATCAAAAAGGAAACTGAACGAGTTAATAATGGAGAAGTTAACAATGGTAGAAGAATATAGCTATGTTGCTTGTAGTGGACACACGCCATTAGAGAGGCCAATATTTATAGGGATTTTCATCCATTAGTGCCGTTGGTGTGTGGACATTAGCGATTTATTAAGCTAAAGACACCTTGACTGTAAGACTCATATTACAGTAAAATTCTGGTGTTGTAAGGTACAAATGTAACAAATATAGGATTGAGTATAAAGAAATTAACAAAATAATGACAAGTGAAGAGTCCTTCACCTCCACGAAAGTGATGCTGAATAACATGAAGTAGAATTAATTAAGATAATTAGTGCAGCATTTGTGGTACAGATGTTGTATTGTAGCTTGCTCTCACTTTCATAATAAAATGTATTATACATTACAGATACAATAAATACGAAAAAGAAATTGATAAAATTAAAGATAAAAGGAAGAGCTTCTCAAACAGTGTCTTAATTTAATATTTAAATTCCTATATACTATTCTCGGCAATTCAAACTCTTTGTAAGTCTTAGAATGACAGTGACATTTCTCAAACAGTGTAGAGTTTGAAGGTTTGAGACTTAATTTGTGCTTCACGAAATCCACAACTAATTCAGTTACTTATAATTTCCATTTTCGATAGTAGTTACACTTGTACTTCTATATGTATGTTGGATCCACAGCCTGTACATTGCTAGACCTGGACATTAATTAATTCTTCCTAATATTACAATGGCTGTTACGAGAAAGTGTTCTGTTCTGCAGATTTATTATAATATTTTTCCAATAAATAATTATTATGAGGATTTATATACTTACACATATAAGTGTGTGTGTGTATATTTTTGTGTAAAGAATTGATGTAAACAGAAAATCAATGGGAATTGTATTTAAAATCTCAAAGATAATTTTACTCTAAACATCATTAGAGCCAAGATTTCTTAAGGCAGAAAATTTGAAAAAAAACCTTAGAGCAACAACTTGATGTGAATTCAGGAGAAAAAATACTTGTAATTTTCTACAAAAAAAATTATTCCTATCTACCGTAGATTTTCCTCTTTTATAGTACTAGATTATAGTTGCTTTTAATTTTTTCTAATATACCTCACAACTCTTAGATTTTTTAGACTTCTTAACTAAGGTTACACAATACAAGATTGACTTTTTACTTTCATTAATTACTACTAAATTAACTATTAATGCTTGCATCATTCCCTCCTCTTTAGAAAAACTGGCCCTCGAGTTTATTGTTGTCAATGACTTCTCCCATTTCCTCACCATAAAATGGATACAAATATGAGACATTGAATATATAATCAATACCCATGTATTTTGTCAAGTCAACTTCATAAGCATTTTTTCTAATTTTCTTGATGATTTTATATGACCTAATCTTTCTTTTACTTGGCTTGAAATAGGTGCCGACTGGAAATCTTTTCTTGCATAGAAAAACGATCACTACGTCTCGTCTTTCAAAGCTTTATGCACATCTTCTCTTGTCTATAAACTTCTTATACTTGGCATTTGATTCTTCAATCTTCAATATGATTTCTTCATGCAGCTTTTTGATTGTATGAGCCATATTCTCTCCCTTGAAGTTGCTTTTTACTGTTTCTGGTAAAGAAACTAAATCATAAAAATGCATAGGCTACTTCCCATAATCAATTTCGAAAGGACTTTTTCCTGTAGTACAATTTTTAGAATAATTGTAAACAAATTATGCTTGTGCCACTACAGTCTCCCATTGTTTAAGATTTGTGCCAATAAGGCATCTCAAAAGATTTTCCAAGCTCCTATTAACAATTTTTGTCTGTCCATTTGTTTAAGGTGATGAGAAGTTCTATAATGTAGCTTAGTTTTAAGTTTCTTCCACAAAGTTCTCTAAAAATG
The DNA here is from genome assembly GCA_032402905.1 of Khaya senegalensis. Classification (NCBI taxonomy): domain Eukaryota; kingdom Viridiplantae; phylum Streptophyta; class Magnoliopsida; order Sapindales; family Meliaceae; genus Khaya; species Khaya senegalensis. The sequence goes on along the minus strand of CP135546.1, from coordinate 3,387,910 downwards.
TGAGAGAAATTTAGAGTCTTGATCTGAAGTGATTGATATAAGAATCTCATGTAAGTACATGATCTTTCAAAAATATAGATTTGCAATATTTAAAACATCCATAGTCTTTTTACAGCAGATAAAATAAGTCATTTTTTAGAATCTATTAACCACCAGAAATATGAAATCTATTTCTCGCTGACTTCTAGGCAGCCCCACTATAAAATCCATACTTACATCCTCCCAAAGTGATCTTGAAACTGGTAAAGGTGTATATAAACCAGTATTCTACACATTTTCTTTGGATTCTTGACATATTTGACTTTTTTTTAACAAATTTATATATGTCCCATTGCATTCGAGGCCAGAAAAACTTTTGTTCTATCATGGCATATGTTTTATCTTGTCTAAAATGTTTTCCCAAGCCACCACTATGCATGTCATGAATTATCTTTTCCTTCAAAAAGCAATCCGAAACACAAAGTTGATTTTTCCTTAATAAGAAACCATCATGTAATAAATATTTTCCTTACTGTCTGTCTACACAAGCACTCCAAATTAAATCAAAGAAATGGTCAGCAGAGTATAAGTCTTTAAAGGAATCAAAACCATCAACAGTGATTATCACATTGGTCAACATCAAAGTTCTCCTGCTAAGTACATGAACCACTTTGTTACATGCTCTAGATTTATACTTTATCACAAATGTAAATCGTTACAAGTAAGAAACCCATATTGCATGTCTCATGTTCAATTTCTTTTGGTTGTTTAAATGCTTTAAAGCTTCATGATTTGAGTATGAAACAAATTCATGTTGTATTAGATAATGCTCCTAATGCCTAAAAGCTTGAACGATAACATAAAACTTTTGATCATAAGCGTTATATCTTCTTTTTATATCATTTAGTTTTTCGCTGTAGAATGACATTAGTTTACTTTCTTAACTTAAAATAGCCCCAATCCTAATTTTGGAAGCATCATATTGCACTTCAAATGTTTTATCAAAGTTTGGAAGTGCTAAGATAGATGTTGAACTGAGCATTTCTTTAATCTTCAAAAAGCTTTCTTGCGCATTTTCTGTCCATTCAAACCTTCCTTTCTTTATGCCATCTATTATAGGAGCAATTAGAGTGCTCAAATTTTTGCTAAAATATCTGTAAAATGAGACTAAACCATGAAAATTACGAACTTCTCCCATTGTTTTTGGTATTGGCCAGCTTCTTATTGCTTCAACTTTGCTACTGTCGATCTTTATTCCGTCTGCATTAACAACATATCCCACAAACAACAAAGAATCAGTGAAAAATCTATGCTTTTCATGTTGGCATAAAACCTTTCCCTTTGTAAAACCTATAATATTTTTCTTAAATGCTGTAAATGAGTCTCTTTAATGGTTTATATATTAATATTTCATTAAAATATATCACCATAACTTCCAATTGAAAGGTTTTAGAACTTGGTTCATCAAACTCATAAAGGTACTTTGTGCATTTGAAAAACCAAATGGTATAATAGTCCATTTATAAAGCTCATCTTTAGTCTTGAATGTTGTCTTCCATTTATCCCCTTCGCAAATTCTAATTTAATGATAGCCACTTTTAAGATCAATTTTAAAGAAAAACTTGCCCCGTGCAACATATCCAGCATATTATCTAACCTTAAAATAGGAAATTAGTACTTGATTGTTATTTTATTAACAACTTGACTATCAATGCAAAACCTCCACATTTCATCCTTTTTTGGAGTCAAAAAGGTTGGAACTGCACAAGGGTTCATTAATTCTCTGATAAATCCTTTATTCAGTTGTTTTTCAATCTGTCTTTAAAGTTTTTCATGTTTTTTAGAGGCATTCTGTAATGTGACAAGTCAGGAAAGACACCTTCTAATACAAAATTAATATAGTGCTGAATACTTATTTTTAGAGGCAATCCATTTGGCAATTCTATAGGAAATACCTCTAAAAGCTCCTCAACCGATAGACTTACTTCAGTAGGAATACTTTATTGTTTTCCTAATACTTCTTTTGCTAACAACAAATATGCAACTCCACTAAATTCAAACTCATTTAGAAAGCTGTGAATACTCAAATAAGACTACTTATCCACCACCTTTGACTTATTAAAATTTTTATATTTCATTAGGGTAAGCACAACCTTGGCTCCATTTTTGTATAATGCATAGACATTTTTTTCTTCATGATGAACAGTTTTGTTGTCAAATTGCCATGGTCTTTCCAATAATAGGTGGCAAGCTTCCATATAAATAACATCACATAAAACTTTGTTTGAATAATTTTTTTCTAATAGAAAATGGAACAAAACACTGCTGCGTGATTTCTACTTTGCCTCATTTCTTGACCCAAGCTATACGATACGGCCTTAGATGTGATAACACCTCTAAGTTCAACTTGCTCACCATTTCTTTAGATACAAGATTTTCACAACTTTCTCCATCAATTATAAGATTGCGCAACTTGGCATGTAATGATCATTTTGTTTTAAAAATATTATTTTTTCTCCAATCACACTTTAATGCTTTTTGAGTCAATATGGTGTACCATATAACTAAATTAAAAAGATTGTGGTCCTCGTATGCAACCTCATATTTTGTAAATTTCAGTAGCCCTCCCATTTGTTAAGATTCAATATTTGCCCTCTCAACATTAACATTCCCACTCTCTTTTTCATCAATAAATAAGTTGCTGGATTTTTTCTGCAATTCAAAGATTTATAGCCCTCTTTTTCGCATTTGTAACAAATTATTCTTTGCTCAACAAACTGATTTGAGTTGCTTCTGTTTGCAATTACATTATTTCTTATTGCTACATGACCTTGGCCTTGATTGCGACTTTGGCAATTAGTTGTTGGTTTAGGCTTCTGCATGCCACCAACTGTTGCCACTAACTTTAGATTGATATCTTAACTTTGATTTTCACCTAATTGACCATATCTCCTCGCACTTTGAACAATGTAGTTGCTCGACATCTTTTATTGACTTTTAACCTTGATAGCCAATTGAACAACATTAGCTAGTGTCCAACAATGCTATAGTTCCACCAGATTTCTTATATTTAGCCTCAAACCCATCAAATAATGATTAGTAACCTGTACTTTTGTTTCTGCCAACTGTACACAAGTTCTCATTTTGTAAAACTCATTAGTATACTCTTGTACAGAGCAAAGTCCTTGTTGAAGAGATTGGTATTGCTACAATAAAGTTTCTTCATAATTTAAAACAAGGAATTATCTATGAACCATCCGCTTCATCTTTATCTAATCATGAATCTTGTCCTTATCCAATTGAATCCTTGTCATCTATACTTATTCCCATTAAAAAGATACATATCCTTTTAGTTTTATGACTACCAACTTCATCTTTTTGTTTTCTAGAAAATCAAGAAACTCAAATATTTTTTTAACTTTATTCAGCCAATTTAAAACTTTTTCTGGTTACTCATTTCCTATGAAACTTTGAATGTTTACCTTAACATTTGGATCTCAATCATGGTTTATTGTATGATTAAATGTAAGCCTTCTTTCAAAAGATCTAGCCCTTTCTTCTTTATCTGTAAAGTCATCTAAAACATGTTGAAAGTGCTTCATTGCAAGTTGATTTCTAAAATTTCTACATTGGTATGTGTAAGCCTGTTACTCTCTTTGTCTCGCAACAGTAGGATTGGAAGGAACAAGAAGACCAAATTGTTCTAATCTAGTGCAAAGGTGATTAATCTGTTGCTGCAAATTCATAAGCTCCTCTCTTGTAGAGCTAGTTATATGTGAAGATGATGCATTTACTTCTTCTCTTGTTTTAACCATAGATTCGCAATAATAATAGGTTTAAAAAGGCTCTAATACCACTTAATGTAAATAGAAAACAAGTAGGACTTATTGTATTTGAAATCTCAGAAATAATTTTATTCCAAATACTATTGGAGTCAAGATTTCTTAAGGCAAAAAATCTGAAAAAAAAAAAAAAAAAACTTAGAGTAATAACTTGATGTGAATTTAGGAGAAAAAATACTTACAATTTTTTGTAAAAAAAGTTATTATTATCTACTATAGGTTGTCCTTTTTTAAAGTACTAAATTACAGCTACTTTTAATTTTTTTTCTAGAATACCTCACAACTCTTGAATTTTTTAAACCTCTTAACTAAGGTTACACAAAACAATATTGACCTTTTTTTTTTTATTAATTACTACTAAATTAACTATTAATACTTGCATCAATAATGAAAAGATGCAATGAAAAACCAACTTAAATTAATTTGTTTAATGGTTTCATATCTAAAGGGAGAAACTTTTGAACATGGATTAGTGAATAGGAAAGCACTTGAAAATGGGAATAGAAGGATCAGTCACCCAAAAAAAAACACAACTTAAATTAACTATAAGTAGGGAGTGGGCATTCCACACGCAAAGAAACTTTAACATTATTTTATTGAGAGAATGCATTATTCACAGGTAAAGCTGCCAATATAAAGTTCCTCATCAAATTTGAAAGAAAACTATAACAAATATTATTGCTAATGATCCTACCTAAAATGGGAATGTGCATTATAATCATATTAAAACTATTAAGGGAGTGTGCAATCCACACGAAAGCCACTACCTTCTCAAAATAAGCTCAATATTTTTTATGATCATGACCTTCCACTACCCTGTATAATTAAACTACTATCATATCTTTTCTTGTTTTTGTGCACACAATCCGATATAGCGTATTCTATCTTTGCATTTGGTTTTAATTGATTTTTTTAACATTTTTTTTTCATTTAAATTCATGTGTATATATTTTAATAATATTAAAAATATAAACTTTTATCCATATTTCTTTTATCTAAATTGATGTGATAAATTATATCATTACCACGTATTTTATATCATTAATTTTTTTCTTCCTTAAAATATTAAACATGTAACAATAATATAATAATAGCATATTAGTTCATATCAGTAAATTTATTGATAATTTGTTTCTATAGTATAATTGTTTTGTATATATTTTGAGTAGATAATAAATTAATTTCTTGTGGGTCATGTACGATTTACAAATCTACACAAGGTCCCTATTGGTAAGAAATGGTGTTTGCTTTGAAGGAATGGTTGAGAAAATAAGAGAAAATGGATATGGAGCTCGAGAAAAATGTTTAGTGTTCTACCAGAAAAAATGGCCGTTTTATGGATTGAATCCTTTAGTGCTTTTACCATTATGCTTTCCTTTGTATTTTTCATACTTTACCCTTTTTATTTCAAAAAGAGCTCTTACAAACTATTCCCCTTTTCTCAACGTCTTCGACTTGTATTACTTAGAGCTCGTGAAGTGTCTTACTTTCTAGTAAAGACTTTGATGGTTCTGATGTTCACAATGCTACATGTCATTTACTTCGTTAACTTATTTCCATTTTCACTTTATCGTCATTATTTCATTATGCCTCAATTCTGTGGATTGCACTTTCTCCCACAAACCTAGATATTTCTTGGTTCAAGATTTGGTTTTGAAAAGCCCAGAACTATTCCCCATCCCGGATTTTCTGAAGGGATTTTAAATCCTAACCAAGGTTATTGTGAGAAACAACGCTGATTAACCTTTTCTTTCAACTCAGACATGCGTTCTTACTGCGTTAACCTCAACATCGAAATCCCGATTGTGAACAGAATTCTTTTTTCTTCTTCTCCTAATATTTCTTTACCAAGTCCATGAAAATCTATGTCCAATATTCGTAGATGAGTTTCCCTCAAAGTTTTGCTTTCGTTGCCATACCGATTGTGCTACCCCACCTCTTTAAACAATGTCTACTGAATCTTCAGAGAAACTCAAAGATCAATTTAGCGTCGCTGATAAAAACATTACCACGACAAGCCTTCCATGCATCCATCCTACTTTGATGTAGTGGCTGGGAATGGACTCAATCTTGGCGAAACTGCTGTACCTGAACAACATCTCGTTTTGATATCAATCGCATTACATTCAATTTTTTTTTTTCTTCTTATAAGAACAGGCCATTGCACCAATCGTGTTAAATATATTATATTGATGATGAGAATATTTTCTATTTAATTATGTCATTTTTTTTCCAGATTTTTTTTTTTTTTTTTGTAGATTTTCTTTTCTATTTAGTTACCATATTTAATCGTCTGTTGTAATTAGAAAAGAGTTGTAACTAGAAATAGAGTATTCAGTTTTATATTGCGAATATAGAAAATACAATTTATTCTCTCATATTTTCTTTATGATATCAGAGTTATCCACTGATTAGTCAGTATAAAACTTCTCTGACCGACGTGTCTATTGTTACCTTTCTAATGTACGAGTGTTAGTGTCCTAGAATCTCACAAGAGTCAATCTCTTGCTCACACAAATGCTCGATTCGTCGTTCGAGACTCTTTGTCAATTCAAACAATCAAATATTTGATAACTGAGAGCTAAGAGCTTGTCTTTATTGTCAGTTCGATCTACTGGTGAAAGGTCAGCCCCGACAGCCACCGGATGCCCTCTCACACGCCACTCGAACTTTTAACTCATCAAACATGTGCTTGCATGCACCGACCACTACTTACAACGATACACACGAGCCGTTTAGGCCCACTTATGTGCCCCCATGTGCCTTCATGCTCCATTCACGAGCCCTCGTTCATTTACACTTGCGTTAAGTGGTGACCTACCTAATTATGTGCCTTATTTAGCTCTCTCGCTCAATTCAGTTTTGTATCTTGCCTTTTGCTTCGCCTCGATTCGGTTCTCTGACCAGGTTCTGTGCTCGCCTGATGCCCTGACCAAACCTGGTTCCTGACCCTAACCATGTGTCATTGTTTGACTTCTGACTGTTGAATACAATCATACTTCTGCTGCAATCCATCTTATCTCATTGATGTCATTTTTTGGGGGACCAACTGCTACGAGTATCACGAAATATGGCCATTTACCTCAAGGAAATTTCTCAATGGCATACAGTCACTAGTCCATATCAAAAGTAACTTTATTTTTTCCATGCTCGGTTTGATCCTTGGAAAAGCACTCAGGGCAACAAACTGTTGTGGTTCATTAACACATCTGCACCAGCCATTCAACTGATGTTTTCTCGTTTAAAAAGTACAAATGAGGCTTAAGTGTTCTTGACCAAGTTTTATTCAACTTTTAAGGAATCGAGAAGTCTATTTATGTTTTCCACTCCCAAGTAACTAGTTTTTAGGATTAGTTAAGTGTTGTAAATCCTTAGTTCGAGTGTGTTGATGATCAAGTCTTGCTTACTGAGTATATTGATTTTTGCAAGTTTATGCGCTTCATGATGACACTTCACTAAGATTTTGAGCCTATTCATGCAACTCTTTTGAATCGCCAACCTCTTCCATCTCTTGTACTTACTTTGGAAGTGAACCGACACTCTATCATGAAGATCTAGTGTATCAACATGGTCATGTTTATTTCATCTTTAGGAAACTCCTCTCGCTCTTCAAGTAACTCCTTTATCATTACACGATACACATATTTGAAGTCTTCCTCCTCTCCAAATGCCCGGTGCAATTCTTGTAAGAAGAGTCATTTAATTGATAATTGCAAGAAACTTAAAGCCCGCAAAAGAGCTCTACAGGCCTAAAACAATACTTCTCAAGCAGTTGTTGTTTCGTCCTTTGATTCATCTGCTTTTGAGTTTTCTTCATTCATTGAAGCTCCTTACTAGTTTGCCAAACTTTCTGCTGCATATCTTAAAGTCATAAGGACTACATTTATATATAATCATGTCTTATCAATTCAGGTAAATCTAAAACTTCTTGGTATTTTGATTACAATTGTTGCAGCGATATGACTTTAAACCCATCAACCTTATTCAGTAACCTAGTTTCCTTTGTCTTACCCATACTTTGTCAGTTCCTAGTGGATATTTAATTCCCAAGTTGTTTGTCAACCTCTTTCTATAGACCAACTCTTTAACCTTATCATTGGATTGAAATTTACGAATAAGGATTGTATGTACAAGATCCTCAAACGGGATAGGTAATTAGGACCGACCATAAAGTATGACAACTGTTTGCATTAGACTGTCTAGAAGTCTCATCCAAATTCTCTTCTACAGTTGCACTTACAACCACTGCTTCTAGTCTTTGGCATTCTCATCTCAGTCATGCCTCACTTTCTTGTGTTAGGCATCTTACAACTAATGGTCTTTTGGGTTTGTACTTAGCATGGACTTAGACAAATTGTCTTTTGTTATTTTAGTTGTTTGGAATATTAAAATTTTAAAATAACTTTAATATTCCAACTACAAGTTTTATCAAATACTTTTCCTAAAATTTGTGATAATTTCATTATGTGATAAATTTTATAAAAAAATACTTACATTCTCTTTATATTGCTTTGACCATGAGTTGACTATTTAAAGACAAATATAACTTTAATTATTTTTTTTTTACAAGTAAAACTTTAGTTTGTTCGTCTTTATTTAATTTTTATAACTTGTTGGTATACTCTCTAAAATAAATAAAATAAAATTTTATTAAAAATCTTAACTCTCTCTCTATATATAGTTACACACATTAATTTTTTGATAAATTAATTTAGAATTATTTACTATTCTATACAAGAGTCATAATCTATATTAAAAAATAATATATATATATATATATTCGAATGTTATTAATCAATAATAATAACTATATTAAAATAAAATTTAAAAAAATAAGAATGAATAAATTAAAATTTTATTTATAAAAAAATAAATTAATTAAGAATATATTTATCTTTTATATTCAAATCAATATAAAGAGGAGGTAAATATATCTTTTTACAAAATTTACTATAAAATAAAATTATCATAAATCTCAAAAAAGTATTTAATAATATCCTTTTTCTTATAACATTCTTGTACATATTATACACTTTATGCAAGATATTAGTTGAACTTAAACTAGTAAAAAGAATTCATGTTCATGGGTTTTCTAACTTTAACTTAGAAAGCTCAGACTTTTATCATGTTATAATTATTTAATTTTTTAAATTAACTCTAAACTATTCAACTAAAAAAGCTATGCTCACACTATAAAAAAATCATATATAAACAATAAAAAAATTATATAATTTAAAACTCTAGAAAATAGATTTAAACTTAGTCAAAAATTAATAATATCAACTTGATTGATCATCTATTTCATGCTTATAATTAAAATTATACTCAATGCAAATATCATATCTATATAAATTATATATTTATCCCAAATTACTAAATTGCTCTAATAATTATTTTAAATATATCTATATTTTATTGGAAATATTTTTGTCTTTTAATTATTAATTTATAATTAAAAAGAAGAAAAATATATTTTTTTTTATAAAATTTGTTATAAAATAAAATTCTTACAAATCTGGAGAGTAATATCTAATAAAAATACACATGTGCATGAATAAGAATTGCCTTCTTTAGAATTTATAAAGAAAAGGATTAACTAAGTTACATTTATGTACCGTTATATCAAAAATTTTTATAATTTGCAACTTAAAATTACCTTTATAAGAATATGAAATAAAAAATAAAAATTTTCAAAAACTAAAATTTTAATCTTATTTTAAATTTTAGTTATTTGTTCTAAATTCTTATAAAAGCAATTTTAAATTACAAAATTAAAAAAATTTTGAACCCCCTGTAAACAAACCCAGAAAGGAAAAAATGACGAGTTTTGGACTTGACACAACTGTCCCTTCTGAATTATGATACTGAATATCTCTGAGTCGACGATGACTTGACCTGTAGTAGAGATGTCAATGACTCCACCTTCGGACGGTGAACCTAAGATAGGTATTATTCTTGGTTTAATAAAGTGCACTCAATTACCCTCCTTGTGTGTACTGTGCATAAACCAAATTAAAGATCGGACTGGGGAGGATCACTCTCCTATTCAGGGACATCCCTGCTCCTACCACTGAAGTTCATTTTAACCCGACATGCATATTCTAACATCATAACATCTCTATTAATAAAAAAATAAAATGCACTTTATCGAACATATATTCACCAGTACTAGCTTTATAAATGCAGCCAACTGCCTACAGAATCAAAACACATTTTTATTGCCCATTTCTGACATCTGCACAACTTGAAAATCTGTTCATCCCGCTGCACGCTTACTCTCCCATGAACCAATCAACTTGAAACAAAACAAGCTGATCTATCCATATAACCAACCACAAAACAAAAGAAAACAAGAGAAATCGAGGACTGGAGAGTATAAAGTACGGATACAAGGAAATGCAAAACAAAAATATCAAGACACACACACGCACGCACAACTCTATCATGCACAATATTAAGTTGAAAAGAAATAGCCTGGACATTGGTTTCTTTATTGTCAAGAAAACAATATAAGAGAAGAGACCACAATCGGATTGAAATTAAAAAAATTCAACTCTTGGAGTAGAATCATTCAAACACTAAGGAATTTCACAAGTATTTCCAATATTCATAATTTGAGGCATGAACTCCTAAAATGTCTTCATTGGATGGTAGTGGGACCAAGCAACTTCTCCAAACAAAAACAAACATAGAATTGAAATACTGTTGTTAAGATACTTAACTTCACTGCTTCTTCTCGTCCTCAGGTTTGGTTGCTTCTTTGATCTCATCGGTTCCGTCATCCTGTACACATTACCGCAAATGTTGATAAACCATCCACTGTAAAAGCATAAACTACTACGAAAAAATAAATAAAGCAATAAGATAGAAAGACCAAAATCAATACCTGCATGTCTGATGTCCACAAAGTGAGATTATCACGAAGAAGCTGCATTATTAAAGTGCTATCCTTGTATGAATCTTCTCCAAGTGTATCCAGCTCCGAGATGGCTTCATCAAAGGCCTAATCATAGTGTAAAAGAAAGCAAAGATCAGCTACATCAAAGATGGTATGGATAGTACGAAGAAGCCAAAATTAAAAGGATAATAGTAAAAAAATCAACTCTTATTCTAGTTCTTATCTACATATTGCTTATAGATCTGTATCTTCAAAATATCTTGCAGAACGACAAAAATACACGAAAGAAAGTAGATTTCTAAATTCAAATCCATGAACCTGTTTTGCAAGGCTACACGCTTTATCAGGGGAATTCAAGATCTCGTAGTAGAACACTGAGAAGTTAAGAGCAAGTCCTAGCCGGATAGGATGAGTTGGAGGCAGTTCAGAACTTGCAGTATCCTGCAAATAACACATTAATTAAAGACTCATATTTGAATTTCAGCAGCAAATCAGAAAAATTGGTAGATACATTTTACATATAAAGCTAACTTTTAAGATTAGACATCAAAATGAGATAGAGAAGCACCCCATGTGATAAGGAATTAAACTTTACGTGAATGACAATAATGGGTACTACAACAAGTTATTATGGTATGCAGCAAAAATAAGATGAAGAAATCAATGAGGGAGATTAAATATCAATAAAAAATTACATAAGAAACAAAAGCATAAGATCCAACAAAAGGGCAGCATTGTTTGTTATCAAGCAACAAATATTGGAATTGTGATTTGAAAACTTGACAAAAACACCAAATATTCCAAAGAATGAAAATGGAAAACCGGATTAATTCTCAAACATGTTAAAGATCTGGAATCCTGCATTTAGTTATATCTAAAAACAAATTTCAATAATAAAGTAAATGCTCATGTATGTTTAAAACCAAAACCACAACATAATTGAAACAAAAATAACAATAAATATTAAAAATAAAACTCTGCTCTTTCTAGCTATAAGCAGCGCAAAAAAAATATTACATTTTGTTTTTCTAGAAAAAATAAACACTATTGACCCATATATGAAATTCCATCAACCGCATGCCAATTCCTGGGCAATGAATGAGCTCACTCTTTAATGGGACACTGATTCAACCATCCTTATTCTCTTTTCTCTTTTTACTCAGATTCCTTTGTACTATCGAACAGCAATATTAGTCTTCACTTCTCATCATAAGTTTTTATTTCTCACCGGTAATAGTCCATAAGCACATCTAATATTATTATAAAATATAATGTAGCAAGATTGAAAAATATATTAACCATTTAGAACAAACACAGAGAATATGTTCCAAAAGAAGCTGTTTGTTAGTGTTTTGCAACAGAAAAGAGGAAAACTTGTTTGGTAACCTATATTTGTAAAATAACTTGGAATACAATTTTCTTTTACTCATACTTTTCCGATGAAAAGACCTTTTATCATGATCTGCTAAAAACCCTTTCATTGTTTTACTAATATTCATATATTTTAAACTAATTTTCAAACATTCCACTAAACACTTTTTCAAGGTCTTCACTTAATATTTCAAATATTCTACCAGACACATTTCATTTCACAGTACTGATCTGAAACATATACCAACCATGTTTTCAAATCCTGTATAACACTGTTTTCATTTCTAAGAATTGGCAATGTATAACCTTCCCCATCTGGGAAGACACAAAATGCAAGTAATCAGGCAACTGGTCGGTGAACATAAATATGCAAAAGCAAACTTCTAAATTATAACAGTAACAGAATCAAATAAGCAGATTCACATGCAACAGTCAACGTAGTAGCAAACTATGATCTACATTATCGTTTATCACCATTCAAAATGAGTGAAGGAAACAAATAATGCACCATCTCAAACAAATTTTAACAATATTAAAATAAAAGAAAACAATAATTACGCGGCATTTCGGAAAATAAGAAATAAAATAATAAAAAAAGGAATAAAAGATCAGAAAATAGTAAAACCTGAGCAGATTTATAGGCGTTGAGCGTATTCTCGGCAGCAGTTTTCCTCTCATCGCCAGTTTTAAACTCAGCCAAGTATCTATGATAATCTCCCTTCATCTTCAAATAAAACACCATGGAATCAGTAGTTCCGGCCGCCGGAACCAACTTCTCTTCCAACAGTTTCAAGATCCCGCCACAGATCTCCGTCAACTCCGCCTCGATCTTTGATCTATACTCTTTAATAACGGACACGTGCTCCTGATTACCGCGCGATTCCTCCTTCTGTTCAATAGAGGAGACAATACGCCAGGAGGCACGGCGTGCGCCGATGACGTTCTTGTAGGCAACGGAGAGGAGATTACGCTCTTCGACGGTAAGTTCTTCATCGGAGGAGGCAGAAGCGACGACTTTTTCCATGTGTTGGACCATTTCCTCGTAGCGTTCAGCTTGCTCCGCCAGTTTCGCCATATAAACATTTTCTTCGCGGGGAGAAGGGTCTGCCATTCTTTTGGTTTTCTCGAATTTGGAGATTGGCGATTTGCTATCGTGTTTGTGAGAGAGTTTGGGGGGCTCTAATAGTTTGCTGGTTGGACGGCCAAGGGAAGGATCAGCAAAAGGACAGCTATTAAACACTCCTGGCCGTCGTTTTTACTGGTTTATTTTTATTTTATTTTATTTTATTTTTTTAAAAATTGAATTATAAGATACCCTCTAAATTAGCTGAGCAAGACCATCAGCCGGCCTCCGCCAGACTACATTGTTGGACTTGTAATTTTTTTTTTTTTTTAATCTTTAGATACAGAATAATAATATATATTTTTAATTTATAATTTTATCATATATAATTTTTTAAATTTATAATAATTTTATTTTATAATAAATTTTATAAATAGTTTAGTTTATTTTT
>CP135546.1:3286859-3369442 GCA_032402905.1 Khaya senegalensis | reverse complement strand
TAATATAATTATAATTTATTTAATTATTTATTAATTATACTGAATTAAAATTTTTAATTTTTAATTTTTAATATAATTATTAAATAAATTAATTTTAAATTAATTTTTATTTAATATAATATAAATATTATTTAATATAATTATAATAGGATAATTTAAATGGCAGCTCAAAGGCCAAGAGCAACCTGCTCTTAGGCATGACGTCAAAGCAACTTGTTCTCAGCATGTAGTCCAATCACGTAACAGCCACTAAGCTATGCAATGTGGATGTTTTTTTTTTTCGGTTGAATTTGTAGGTAGATAGGTGATATTATGGAGTTAGATTTTGATTTGCATATTGAATTTGAATTTGTTAGAATTTAAATTTGATTTTGAATGATTGAATATGTGAAAGTGAGAGAAAACAAGAAGGAAACGAAGAGAAAAAAGAAAAAAAATAATAATTTTCAGAGTAATTACAAATTTACTCTTCAATCAATTAACTTTCATATCAGCAGATAATGGGTGCGAGAGTGTGATGACGACTTATATTAAATTAGGGCAGGTTAGGAAGGTTGATCAACAAAACAAATAAAAGGGACATCAACAATAAATCCTATAATCAAAGACAAAATTAATCAAAACTAAATATTAATAATTAATTTATTAATAAATATTTATATGGTTAAAAATTAAATATTTATTAAAAAAATTAATTATTAAAACATTAAAATTTAGTGAAATTTAAAATTAATTTAATTTTTTCAATTATTAAGTATACAATTATTATATATTTTAATAAAAAGAGTATTTTTTTGCCCATATAAAATATAATTAAGATCATTTTTTCATTTATTTCATGTACCAACCAAACAATTGAATGCTATTTTTTCTCTTTTATTTTCTGAAAAATAAACCCATCCTTATTAATTGTTGTTAACCATTATAGTTAATTTTATTTTAATAGCATAAGAATAATAATTACAATAAAAATAATTTTCAGTGGTGTAAATATTATTTTGTTAATTGTAATACAGTTAATAGCATATTTACATTTATCTTTAATTGTAATAAATTTAATTATATGTCCTCAATTGTAAATTTAGTATCACTTGTGAATAAGTCAAAAACTATTATAAATAAACTAGTAACTAAGATATATTAATGAAAAAAAATCGAGAAGTGAAAAAAATTTATAAAAGAAAATTTTCATTAGCTCTTTTTTTAAGCTTTTCTTATTCTATTTTCAAATGAATTTATTGTCTTATATATCCATAAAGACAGATGAAGGGCGTAATAGATATTTTATAAAGGGATCTCGTTAAAATTTGTATATAAATAATAGAATTGCTAATTGCGGACCCTCTAATAAAAAATACAATACTCTTTTTTAGATTATAGGCTAACATATAACAAATTATTAAAATTTTACCAATAACATAAAATATCTCATATTTTTTTAACATATATCAAATATATGATCGAAATATCAATCAAAGAGGAGTTTTTTACTTTATTAAGTTAATGAGTTGATGAAAAATGGTCTCAAATTTATGAACTTTTAGCAATCTATACCATCCAAATTTTAGAGAGAGAAAATTACGAATTTAGAGAGAGAGAGAATTAGATTTTTTATCTTTTTATCTTATGAAATTTGGTATAGTTAGCCTTTATATACTAAGCCCTTTATTCATAATTACAAAATTCATATTTATTTTAATTTATAGATAAATATATACTAAAAATAAAATAGTAATAATATAATAATTATCATTTATTGCACCTTAGTCCTCGTACTTTTATATAATTATATTTACTTAACTATTAAATAAAATTTTAAGAGTTTAATTGTAATTATCTAATAATTAACAATTTGTATTTAGGTTTTTGATAATTCTTATATTAATTAGGCCATATAATTTATATTAAATTATATTATAATTTGAAGTTCAAAAATTTTTTTAAATATTTTAAAAAAATTATAAATATATATAATACTTATATATATTTATTTCGATCTATATATTATCTTAAAAGTACTAATATTCATATCGATAATATTCACTCTTTAGAATTTTTCTCTTTATTTTGAATTTATCGATGTAACCATGCAAGTTTGTGAAGCAATTATGAACTTGTTCCGACCATTTTAAATATCGAATATTTCAAAAATTCAACAATTATGGTTAATATCTAATAATGTACCATAATCCCTAAACCATAATATGCAAATTACGCCTTATTTATATTTATTAACAATTTGTAGGTCATAATCAATTTTCATAATTTTAATAGCTATCATAAATGAGCAAAACAAGTAATTTTGTCTTCATATATTATTATTAGAATATTTATAGCAGAATACATGTTGCATGTATTTTGAATATGATGGATAAGAGATAATAACCATATACATTTTTTGCTTATTTCAAATAATGCAAGAATCTCAAAGTAATTAGAAGAGGTAATAATGAAAGTTTACTTTGTAAATTGCTAGAAAATTGTTGTATGTAAAAATATATCTTATTTATGAACTATCTTTATAAGGATCAAAAAAATAACCATTATATGCATAACTAATTAATCACAAATTTATATTAATTCATCGTAATAAGATAATTCCCAATCTATCATTTCACAAAGGTTATTAAAAAATATATTTAATGTCGACTAGTAGGTGCATGGCTGAATTTAGCTAATAAATTCACAGAGAATGCTATATTTAACTTAGTACATTATACTAAATGTAATAATATCCCAATTGAAATATGGTATCTTCAAACTAAGTATCTCTTCTTTATCTTTTTTTGGGCTAAAATGGTGAATTTAGATTCAACTTCTTCTTATTATTATGAATGGGCATATTATATTATTAATAAATCACTTTTTATTAAGTATTTATTCAAGTAATCGCATCACGTACGTCCAGATTATTATAATTATACAAAGACCGTTATAATTTGATTGAGACTAAACTATGATTCATTGATTTATATATTTTAAGTATTTTAAATCTTTATATAGATATTAGTACCAAATGATCCATATAAGTAAGTTATCATTATATCCATAAGATATATATCAATTTTTTTTGAGATTGCCAAACTTATTATAAATTATAACTTAATTATATTTTATAACATGAGAATATGTTTCATTAAAATGATTTTAGGTCCTTATGATAAACCTTGAGTAATGAGTTGCATTGTATATCTTGTGATTTCGTTATTTTCATAATGTTTTTTTAACAAAAAATCATTTGTATCCAACAAGTTTAATATCTTAATATGTCTAGACTACAGGTTTATTAGCAAGAGATGTCAATTGTTCTTAAATTACTTATTTCTATTTAAGTCAATTATGCTTTTGTCTACATTCATCAACAATTTGAGTTATAATCAATTATGCTTTTGCTTATTTCCTATTTTTGGACAATGCCTTTTAGGCTCATGATCATTGATAATGTACTTTAACATCTAAAAACCATGAAGGGGATATATCAATATACTTTAGAATTTCATATTCGTGATATTATGTAGACTTAGAACTTCAGGTTCTAATTTAATAGTTGATATTCAAAACTTCGAGTTTTAGAAATACATCAACATGCTTAGAACTTTAAATTCACATATGATTTGTAAACTTATTAGAACTTCAAGTTCTAATCTAAGAATTAATATTTAGAACTTTTGTTTTAACTTTGAAATTATTTTCAAAAATTTGGGTTTTAATTTTGAAATTATTCTTAAAATTTTAAGTTTTAATTTTCAAAATTCATAACTTTAGGTTTTGATTAGAGATTGCATATCAAAATTTTAAGTTGTAATTTAAAATTAAATTTTAGAACTTTGGGTCTAAATTTTATAATAATTTCTAACTTTTTAATTTAAAAAGTAATTAAATTAAAATATAAGGTCCAAAGTAAAACAAAATAAAATAATATTAAAAATAGAAAGATGCAATTGACATTTTATAGATATAAAAAAGGTAAAATAAAAACTAATTGTTGACAATTTGCTAGAAAGTTATAATTAGGACCATCACTCGCAAAATAAAAACTTTAGACACTCTTTGGTTGTTCTACATCAAAATAGGAATTAATTTTAATATTTTTACATTAGTGTGTGAACAAGAATATTTTGGAAGGATTTGCTTTAATACCTTCGTGCAAAATGCTTGGGATTATGAATATGTCATGCCAGCTATTTTATCCCTCGGAAGAAAGTTCAGAGTCAAATGAAAATCAATGAATCCTCGAATATCCCAATTTCTTCAGCCAAAAAGCTGTCTAAAGTTCAAATTTTGGGGACCTCAAAGACCAAATTATAGTACAATAAATATTTAAAAGAAATATCGTCACAATTTTCGGCTGAAGATGATGATGATGAATAATCAAAGGGTACAAATAACACAAAAGAAAGAACTAATTGTTGATTGCTAATAATCCTGTGAAGATTACTACTATGGTATTCTTTCAAAGGATTTGAAGAGAACATTGTCCATGTCGGCAACCAACAAATACAGAAAGCCCTGAATATACATGTGAAATTGCAGAAATTTGTCAAACGGAAATATTTCATTTGAAAAAGAAAATGAATTATGCAAGTTTAGTCAGAACAAACAGAGACAATAATGTCTCATTTTGCAAAAGAACGATCTGTTTGATAAGAGGTTAGCTGCACTGATACACCCAAAATTTTTTTCAGTTATACAACTTAAAATCATTCTTATAAAAGTTTGAAACAAAATTAAAATCTTAAAATTTTAATTTTTTATTTTTTATTTTAAATTTTTATAAAGTAATTTTAAATTTTATAATTGAAAGATTTTAGGATGTAATATTATTTATATACATGTACCCTAGACAAATTCTTTTGGTAAATACATGTCTATTTATCCATCTCTAAAATAGTGATGTATGATCTGGTTTTGCTTGTCAACGACGGGTCTATTCTGGATGTGTGCTGCCCCTTTTTTTTTTTTTTTTTTTTTAATTTTAAAATTATGCTATACAACTAAACACAATTTTTTTTTGGATATATTAATATTCAACTTAATAAAAAATATAACAAAGATTATCATTGAAGGATAAGATGGAAATATCACTTTTAACATTGTATATCTTTAAAACTTAGGTAACAATTATTTGATAAATGTTGCTCATCAATCAAACTCATAATGTTTTAAGCTAAGTCCAATTGCATAATTACACTATAATTTTATTAAAATTAAATATTAAACTAAAAAATAACATAATAAAGTAAGGTAATTTTATTTACATATTTTTTTTGAAGTTTGTAAATATTCATTTAGCAAAAAGTTTTAAGAAAAAGACACTTACCTAGCTTCCTTCCTTCTACAATAATTTCATCCATGTTAACAGTCAATCTGTTAATCTTTAAAATAGTGTTTAACGATTAAAACATCCACATCAATATATAAATGCAGTGAATATAGAATGAAGGTAAGCGTTCTTTTTTTTTTTAAAACAAAAAAAATTATGATAATTGAACTTTTCATTAAATGTAAGGTTTGTGGAAAAAACCCAATAAAGCAAAGAACCAATTTATTGTGGAAAACTAAACTTATAAATTTTGATCTTCAACTTTGAAGACTATTTACTACCATTTAAATGACTCTTAATTAAGATTATTTGAAACACTACTAAGAATCTTCTTACATTCTTTACTCTTCTAATTATAAAAACATTGAACGATATCCAACATCGTTACCTGCTAACTTGTTTAATAGAATGAGAACCTGTAAGAATAAATCCAAATAATAGAATTTGAAATGATATTTTTGAAAAAATTTTCCTACAGTATTTCTAACCCGGAATTTTGAGGAACATTAAAACCAAAAACAAAAAAAAAGTTACCTATTATTATTATTATTATTATTATTATGGATTAAGCCTATAATTGAAAAGGGTATTCTTTTGAAAAAAGAGCTAGATTCGGCTTTTCCTTTGAATTTGTGACTGTTTTCTACTTTCAACTCTTAAAGAGTTACTTCTTCGTCTTCACACAACATATTGTACCACGATTTCTAGTTTGAAGATTAGACATATGATGTTTTGGTGTCTTGATACCTGTCATGTACAGCACTGGCCCTTTCAACCAAATGCCGTCTTGCCTTGGTTTGCTTAGCCTCAAAAATGCTCAAGGCCACTCGCGCGGGCCACAACTCATTGGAAGACAAGCTGTGGAACATTTTTGCTGACGAGTATTCTAGCCCCAACAAGCCCAGCAACCAATGCAGCTCCAAATAACGCATGCAACCTCACACAGTAATACTTTGCCATGAAAATCTTCCCTTTGTCCTGTAAGGATAACTTCGTATAAGCAAAGACAAAAACAATGCAAAGCTTATGTGGAATAAAGAGGTCAAGGAATGAGATATGCGTCCACGAGGATGAGGATGACAGCCAGCTTGAGAACTTAAAATTGAACCATCATGCACAAGTTTACTGCTTACCATGTGGTTCTCTTCCACATAGCTAACTACCAATTTCCCCATGGGCATAGTCATGGCACACAGAAACTGGAAAACATATAATATTTTTCAGATGTTGGGCATATATAATGAGAATGATTCAACAGAAAAAATAAAATCCAAAAGAAACTATTTGTCATATGGAAAGCATAAATTTCACCAATTAGAATATTGACTTACAATGCAAGTCAAAGGAAGATCTCTGCTTAAACCAAGAGCAAATAAAAGAGAATAGAGTGCTAGGACAGCCCCCTTCACTACTCTGGAGCCTCTTTCAGTGCCCAGCCTTACCTACATGCAAAAAAGAAAAAAGGAGAAATCAAATGTATTCTTCTGATTAAATTTTAGAAACTAAGACAGTGATCATACCAAAGGGGACATTTTTCCAACATTCTTATCCTCTTCCACCTGAGCTATATAAAATTCATCATTTTATTTGACATTAGCAGACAAAGGAGTGTCTAAACTGAAGGATGCAGAGGGAAAACAAAACAAAAGGAATAGAACCACCTGATGAAAGTGACTACAAAAGAGAATTAAGGTGGTTGTCAAGCTAACAAGAAGTGATGCAGCAAGGGCCGTGCCAGTTATGGAAATATGGGGATTTTCACTGTCAAAATCACCAAAATCAGTTTATAGTAAGGAAGGTAAAATCAAAGAAAATGACATTGTTGTCAAATAAAATAGGTAACCTTGAGCTCCCCAGCAATAAGTAAAAGGCAGTAGTAGCAAATGGGCCAAATGCTGCGAAGCACAAGGGCTCCCCCAGCCCTTGATAACTTAACCTAAATGGTGGGCACTGCAAGAAATACAATATCGAAATGTTGTAAGACTCTGGTCCTCCACTTGGATATCTGCACTTATATGGCCAATTATAAAGTATTTTCAACAATACATCTAGAAAGTTAATATAAAGCAACCAATTGAAGCCATCAATCTGTTTTAAGTCAGATAATCACAGGGAATGTGAAATCCAAATCTCCAAAATTAACTTCGTTTTTTATGCAAACTACTGTAAATAGATAACACAAGTATACATTGACAAATTTCAATGCTATCTAATATCAAATGGTTTCTTGTACCTGATATATGTAACCACAAATAACTGCACAAGTCAGTAACAATATTGCGCGCATGTTTCTAGCCTCCACTGATGCCCATATCAGCCCAGTGAAGCCAAAGTCAAGAAGCAAGTAGGCAGCAACAAGGGTCCCTGTACGGCTTCCCAGTGAAATAAAGAGCAAAATTCACCAAAATGTTATCTTTTCAATCCAAATATGAAGAAAACAAATTGAAGAAAAAATAGATCTTGGACTTGTACGAATGATATATACGTATATATGCATATATGTATGTATGGGTATATATATGCATGTGTATATATGCGTGCATGCGTGTGTGTGTGTGTGTGTGTGTGTGTGTGTGTGTGTGTAGAGAATAAAATAATTTACCTGCCAACCAAGTTGACAACTGATTCTTTTTTGTTTTTGTCAGCTCCAGTATCAAAATCATAAACATCATTGCTGCCCATGGTAAACATTAAAAATTTTAAAGGCTTAAATAAAAGGAGTTGATAATTCTGTCCTAAAGACAGCAAAAGGAATTTATCAAATTTGTAATTTTGCATTAAGAAAAATGTAGATTAACCCAATAATCAGAAAGCAGCAGTCCTCAAGATCTTGGGGCTGCTACCCAATTACCATTTATGCTCTCAAAGTGATACATAGAATGTTGGATTCTTTAAAAGAAGGATAAAACTGTAACAAAATAAAGAGATTGGGAAAAAATATGAGAATGAGTTGACAATCAATGAAAACAATAAGCAAAACCAATGTTGAAAGTTTGTGAGAGCATTTGATGGGCATAAAATTATCCTAAATGCAACCACGTATCTCATAAAGTTTTAGTACTGAGTTCCCTGAACAAGAAATCCAAAATATTTTCTTTCTGAGTTCACTAAGGTAAGGTCTCTCAAAGAATGAATAGCTCATGGGAGAATCTATGAAGCCCAGTGCAAAAGCTTGGGCAAATCAATCCATAAAACAATGAGTGATTCTTATACTGACTGCCACAAGCCATAGCAGGCCAAAACACAAGTGATCCCTAATGACTGAGAATGGAGACTACAGTCCTTATAGACACCTCCAGATAAAAATTTAAAATTGCTCAGATTCAAGCCTTCACAAATTTACATATGAAGTTACAGAAATGACCTTAAATTGAGCCAACTGATAATAAGGACAGAAGAAACCAAGAGAACAAAATAACGCCTGACTAAAAATATGCCTGTCTGCAAATAAGCAGCAGCACTACCAACCTGTTCAACAGAATTTAAAAGAGTTAGACATAGGAGATGTGTATTGTTCTGGGATGCAGTAAGAAACAGACACATTAAATCAGAAAACCAAATATCTTCTAGTTTTTTCTAGCCAAAACAGAGAGTGAAATGTCAACTGCAAACAGTCAAAGAAAAGTAGCACAGATCAGATTGGCTATCTCTTGTAGAAATGCTTCAGAAGCATTAAAAGGAAAAAGGAGATGAGATAACAAAACTTAGATATAAATATCCATAATCACTTGTCTCAATCATTACAAATTGACCATCTCTCCTAGTAGTCTATGAATCTTATTTGCAGCAGGGGTCATAAAACATAATAATCTGCATATTGAACCCGTGAATTTCACAAACAGATCTTCCAAATTGAAATTGCCCATTGCAAAGCAGACATTCTTCACAAGTTACAAATTCTTGCAAATTATCAGCCTGTTTCAGAGAGCCGTTCTTAATAATTTCAAAAATCAAATAGTTCATACCCGTGCCTGAAGCAATGCATGTACTGATTGCATAAAATAATCTACTTTCGTATGAGTAAAAGTTCAAACATTATCAAGTACTTCATAATCTAATTATTTCTCTAACCATGATTTTTTTACAGACTCGTTACTTACTTTTACAAAAAGAGCTACTTCTCTGATAAATCTGGCTTCATATATTTTATTCCATAATAATCTTAGCTTCTATCCCTTTCCCATGAATCTTAAGATTATTCATCTGGTAGAAATTTCTGTCAAATACCTGTCTAGGCATAGGATGCTTTGCCAATTGCAAAAGAATTACACAAAAATATTTTTGACCTAGTATTTTGCCTAGCTGAGGAAAACTCATACTGCTTGTAGATGACATTTCTGTCCTTCTTCCTAGCGAAAATCTTGACCTAGAATTTTACTTAGAATAAGAAATGTTGAAACAATATGGCTCAAATATATTTGAACACATGTTACTTCGCTACTGCCATTGTAAATAAATAGAAAGAGGCAGAATGCACAGGCATCTATTAAATTGGAATTTTATTGATTTAATTTTAGAGAAATTCCTCTCTGATATAGAGCAACGTACAGCAGAAATTTACGTGAAAATATTCTTACTCTTTTAATTGTCCTCAATAACACACCTGAGCAACATAAATGCAAAAACTTCCTAAAAGTGAATTAGGGAGCACTTGAAGTGTTTAAAAAACTCACAGTGAGAGGAACCAGAGCAACGGAGTAAATAGGTAATTTTATTGCCCTCCATATCAAGGTTGCTCTGGAGACTTTGTCTTCATTTTCCTGATCATGTATACTGCCAGGGTAGTCTGCTTTACCTTTAGAATGAAACTGTGGATAACAGTACAGTTCATTGAATTCTGGTAGTCTTCTACGAATCTTGTGGAAATTCTTTGGAGCATTAAGACAGAAAGATGAGGATTGTGTTGAAGAAAAAAGAGCTCCAGGATACCTGAACAGTCAACACTGCAAGTGAATGAAGAAAACGTTGACCATAGACATCTCTCTCTGTCTCTATCCACACACCCAACACCCTGAGTAAGCATCTTCAAAACCCAAAGTTGAAGGGTAATTTGATTGCCTCCATTTCAGGGTTTAAGAAACTAAGAGATTAGTGTTAGAGGGTATCTAGAAGTTCCACTTTTAGAAAACATTTTTTTGTTTCCCACCTTGAGTTTTTATGATTGCAGTACTCTGATAACCAAATTAAAATTCTACACTAATAGTTACTAGAATATTAGAAAATGGCCAAGAATTTATTCATTATTATTACAGAAGTGATATAAGTGTTTGAATGGTCTTGAGTCCTAAAATGAAGCCTTACTACAAACACACACACACACACACACACACACAAACATGTCTTCTTTGGCAATTGTATGCCATGTGCACATGCACCCACAGACACATCTTGGTTAGCAACTCTGTGAACATTAACTAAAATTCTATGATTTATATGATATCAAAACCATTACAATTACCATGACTTTATCAAATAAAATTTGTTTTAGGGACTGGTTTCTCTAAAAAGAGGCATGGTACAGTCTTGTAACAGAAATTCATCCAATACAGAAAGATGAAGAGGGATCACATACAAAATACTGCCACAAACATGCATCCAGTTTTATAGAAAGTAGCTAGAACAATTTAAGTCCTGAAGAAAGAAGTCAAAAGAATACTGTTTCCTCTCAAATGCATAAATTTCATATTTTAATTATCCTTCCAAACACAATTGATTTTTAAAATATATTTGACAGACAAAAACTCATTTCCCTGATTGTTCCACAGCAACTCCTTGTATTTTTCTTCGTATATATTTTTATGCTACCCAAGTAAATTAAAGGAACTATAACATTCTCATTTGAATATTAATTAAATATATTCACAATTGTGCTATTTGGGGATATACACAACAATATAAACTTCCAAGTAAAATAGCCGAGTTCATACATGCAATATTAACACCTTTCTATCCTCCCCATATGGCAATAAAAAAATATGAAAAAAAATTGTATCTTCAAAACCAAACAATTGTATGTCTAATGAAAATGAATATATTGCACACAATTTTCACAGTTACAGTAAAGAGGTCAAACTTGCCTTGTCTTGTGACTCTGCTTCATGAAGCAGTCGTCGAGAATCTTCAGACCTGAGCCCCGGCCAAAATTAGAGAACGATGTCGCCATTGGTATCAACATGTTTCAGTGTTCTCTGAAAGCAGCAAAACAATTTGAGATTACCCAGTTCATATGAACAACTAGAAGAACAAGAAGAAGAAACCTTGCCGGATTAATGTTGCCCCCACGAACGAATCATCACTCTATCAAAGAAGAGATAAGACAAGTAATTATGGAGTTGCTTATGTGTCATGGGTCTTCGGAAGAGAATGGGAACTGAAACGACAGACAAAATCTCTACTAAATCCTATCCCTTTGTAATCTCATAAACAGTAAAATGTAAGCCATGTGAAATTCTATCCACACCCCTTTACTCTGCAAATATTTCTTCAAGACACTTTATTTTAAGGTTTTTATTTAAATATGCTCTAAAATTCTATAAATTGCACATATATGCCTCTTATAAAGTTTTACATTAAAATGAGCTTTTAGGTGGAAGGTGCCTTAAATACTCCTTGTGAATAAGTGAACAAAAAGTCCTTCCTTTTCTTTTCCTCTTTCTTCTTCTTTGCTTATCACACTTTCACACCTTCACACTTTCACTCATAAATTCATCCAACTACATTTTCTTCACTATTAAAACCATATCCTTTCCAAAAAGCCTAAGAAGTATTAAAGTGCGCTGCTTATTGCTCAAATAAAAGAATTAAAATTAGGTTTGATTGATGTGGAATATGATCATTTTAAAGTGTTACATTCACTGTTTTTATTTTGTGCTTTACATTATCATTTGTAAGTTTATTTAATCATTTTTCACCTTATATATCTTCCATTTGAATATTCATACTTGAGTTTGAATATTATGAATTCTCATATGTGACATTGCACAGCCACCATTCATAGAAAAAGGGATCTAGTTTTGGCCTTTTCTTTCTATTTCGCTAAAAAAAAGTTATTTCATATATGATGTTTAGTTTAACTGAAATTTGGTTTGATTAATCAAAAAATTTATTGTCAATTTACAAAAATTTAAATGGTTTATAGGAAAAGACTTTGGACTTTTTCCTTTTTTTTTTGGCCAATTTAATGATCCAGTCTAAAAGGTTTGGTCAATTGAAAAACTATAATTTCATTTCTTTTTAGTTTTTTCTTATTTATATTATTATATATATATATATATTTCATTCTTTTCTATCTCTCTCTCTCTTTCTTAACTATGAAGCAAATCTAAAGTATTATACTTGAAGAAAAGTGATAAGAAGAAAGAAAAGTGATAAGAGAAATCTTGTATTTCTAGAATAAAAATAAATATGTAATGCATGTTCTCATATAGAAGTGAAAGAGAAACTAAAATAAACTATTATTACTTTAGTAAGAAAAACTAATGCTACTTTAATAAGAAATCCTAACTTAATAAGAGTAGACATAATAAGTTATTTCCCATTTTAACTTTAATAGTCTCTCTTGCGTTCAAGATGGGAATGAAGATGGCATCTTAAGTTTGGAAATCAAATTACAATGACGTCAAAGTGGATATGCTTTCGTGAAGATATTCATAAGTTGATTAGTGAAAGCAACTAAAGCCAATTGAATAATTTTTTTGTCTTATATAAGACCACACAAATTGATAAGTAATCTCTATATGCTTTGTTTATTGAAAAAAAAAAAAAAGAACGTGAGAAATTTGTATGGTACTAGTATTCTCACAATGACAAGATGAACAATCATATAGAAAAACACCCATATCAACACCCATATCTTGAATGAGCTAATGAAGCCATAAGACTCAAAGGTAACATTTGCCATGGCATGATATTCAACCTTAATGCTAGACTAAGAGTCAATTATCTCTTTGTATTTTCAAGTGATAAGAGATGACCCAAGTAAGAAATAATATCTTGCAGTAAAATGATGGTTTTTAGGATCTCTCGCCCAATTAATATCAGAGTAATATTGAAGTTCTAAAGAATTATAAGTAGAGAAGTGTAATCCATGAACAAGTATACCGTTAGTGTAGTTAAGGATACATAGCATAGTTACATAATATGTGAAACATGGAATATGCATAAACTGACTAGTTAAGTTGAATCTATAAGAGATATTCATACATGTGATAATTAAGTAAATAAGACTACCTACTAACTATTGATACAAAGTGACATTTGTCAAGAGCTCACCTTCAGTAGGAAGAAGTTAACATTAGTTTATAAAGAACTATCAACAATCTTACCATTTCATTAAAGTGAAAGCATACTTAGCTTAAGAAAAATATTAAAGCTAGAAGTCACCTTAATACTAAGAAAATAACTAAGAGTTCTCAAATTCTTCATCTCAAAATGTTCACCAATAAACTAATAAACTGCATGAATCCATGAAATATCATCATCTATGATAATTGCATCAGCTACTTATAGTAGTAGCAAAATAATATTCATGTCAAATCGTCAAAGACATAAGGTAAAATCATAGGCACTTGGTTACATAACTGAACTTTAAGAACTAAACTTAAAGAGTTTATATAAAACTATATAGTGTGGTTTAAGTTTAGTATGCTAATAGGGGGAAAAAGGACAAAACAAATATAATTGGACTTTAAGAGAAGAATAATTAGATACCTACTTATGAAGAATTTCATACAGTATTTTGTTCAATATTATAGGAAATGACACTTGATTGATGATGTAGATTGTAGTAAAAGCATCTCATTCAAAAAGGACTCAAGAAGAGCTTTAGAGAAATATATCCATGAAGAGATGAATCTTTGGATTAAGATGAAATCACTCAATTCAGTGTTGAGGATGTGTTTATATTTACATTCAATGTGACCATTTAATTGATATGTGTAAGGACAAGAATGATGATATTGAGTGTCATATTCTTTGATAAAGTTAAGAAAGGAAATAGATGGTAGATATTTAAATACCGATATACAACCTAAAAGGAAAGGAGAGGGATGAATTAGGTTTCTAAAAACTAATATGAGAAATTTAAATTTTCAACAACCATAATCATTAATATGCATAATACAAGATAATTAAACAATGTCCAATAACAAAAATATAAATGAGAGTGAGGGAAAGAGATCAAACACCCATATTTATAGTAATTTGACACAACTTTTGCCTACAACTACTCCTTTAGGCTTATATTGAAAATGTAACTATCAACAAGTCTTGAAATCTTAAGACACAATTTAAGACCAAGAAAATTATTGGTACTCCTTCAAACCATACAAATGATTCATTCTCAATCGATTGACTTCATTATACTTAACTAAAATACAAGCTTGAAAACTCCCAAGTTGACTTTACAACCAAGAGAATTTTCAACAGCTATTTAAACTTTACAAGTGATTTCACCCCAAGACCATTCAATTTTACAATATCAAAATAAGTTGATTAAATTTTGCATCCATTCTATTTTAAAATTTTAAAAACTTTGCATTTTATCCTTATTTTAAGTTTTAAAATCTATTTTGTCCAGTTTTCATATTTTAAAATTTTATGTTTTGGTAACTTTTACAAGTTTTAAAAGTATGTTTTTGTATAAAAGAAATGAGCTTATATGATTATCACAATCACACACATAAAAGTATACATCCAAAGATATAACAATTGATAACTTAAGCTTATAACTTAATTGTTTCCGTCAAAGCCCCTAAACTAGGGTTTAAATGAATAATTATAAGGTTGTGAATATTTTGATAGAGTCTCTACTATGCATGGGCAATATCTATATAAACTTGTAAATATAAAAATTATATAATACTCCCAATATTTTTCATAAAATTCTAAATCATTGCTATAACACAATATATTACATTAAAATTTAATGTATTTATTTAATTAAATATGAATAGTCTTCTTACGACGTTCTAACGAACATAATATATATAGCAAAATGGCCCTCTAAAATTCATCTAGCAAAAAGATAAGGTTTGTTCATGTTCACCTATCTTTTGTTGTTTCAAAAGAATATAAAAAGTAGGGTATGAGCCAAAATCCCACAGATATTCACATATAACAGAAGTTTTTCAAATAAATTTAACAATAACTATACTTCCAAATAAATCAAGTCATAAATAAACGTAAATAAGTATAAATAAAAATAAATAATAATAATTCATCAACAATATAATTTGGTTATCACTATATACAATGTATAATTTTTGAGTATTATTCCCAGAGACTGCCATTCAAAAAATGTGTAATCTACATACTTTAGGAGTTTTATACCCAAGGACTGTCACCCATGATTTCAAATTTACGGATTTTCATCGTGGGACTGAAATTAGATTTATAGTCACCGGTGTTAAACAAAAGACCATACACTACTTTATGATCCAATCACATACAGTAATAACAAAACCATTTATTTATGTCATTTTACAACATTGTAAACACTAGAAATATGATTTAACAATAATAATATTTTTAAATTTGTGAAAAATTTATATAAAATAGGGTAGAATAATAATTGTTATTGAAATATAATTTTTTCATAAGATTTTAATAAAAACTTTACTTTTTAATTTTTTAAAATTTTAAAATACTTAATTATATATGAAATACCTACCTGAATCTATTTGCGAATATTATTTCTAATATCTTATTAAATCCTTTTCCTTTCTATTGTTACTACCTAATAATATTTTATAGAAATCAAATCAAATCATTAAAAATAAACTAATAACTTATACTGTTTATAAAAAAAATATAATTAAGTCATCATTTTAAAATCAAATTAAGGTTCGGTCTAAAAATTCTAAAATTTTTAATTTCTAAAATAAAAATTATTAATAATGATAAATTATAAAAAGATCTTTGTAATATGAATAATTATAAAAGTGTCCCTTAAAATATAAATAATTATAAAAATATTCTAAAAATATTTATACTTAATGTCTAAAATTATTAAAAATTATCATTTTACCCTAAAATTATAAGAATTTTTATTTTTAACCTTAAAATTTATAACTATTAGTACATAAAACTTCTAATTTATAAAATTGAATAAAATTTCTATAATCTTTGCATTTTCACCCTCAATTAAATTCTACAGTTTTTCATTTAATTTTTTAACAATTATCAAAAAAATTTTCGATCAATCTGTCAAATTTAACCTAAAATCTATTGATCTGGAGTTTAAAAATTTAAAATAGTAATAATTTTAACTATTAAAGCAAAAATCTATCTATTTTTTTTAATTTTCAATAATTTCTATACTGAAATAAATTATTTTCTTCTTAAAATAAACAATAAAGAGGAAATCTTACTTTTATTATCTTATTTATCTCCTTATTCTTCTGCTTCTTTTTCTTCTTATCCTTCTTCTTCTTCCTCTTTCTTCCTTTCTTCTTCTTCTCTTTCTTTTCTCTCTCTTTCTCTCCTCCCTTTTCTTTTCTTTCTTCTATCTTTTTGAGACTTTTATAATCTTATCTCAAATTGTACAAATTTTTTACTATTTATCCTTATTTATAATAAAACAAATGGATCAAAATTCTTTTAAAATTTTTAGGCCGAATTTTTTTTTTTAAATGGGCCATGTGTTACACTTCCTTTTTCATTTGCTTCTTTTATTATCACCAAAATACAAGACCATGTGACTTTAAAGTCAATAAATGTAAACTCAATTACATTATCATTACATAAAACATTGATAGTATGATTGAATTAAGTTTTAATTATTGTAAAAATATACAAACGCAAGTGCATGCTATTGTTAACAAGTAATAAAGCGATGAATAGAATATCGCTCCCACAAAAATTATCTACTTAAACTCAAAGTACCAATGCTATCTAAATTAATATAACACTAATTTATTTATTAACTACCTAATGAATAACTAAAATGAAATAGTAATCAAAGCTTAAATAAACAAATCAGAGTGATAAAACTCTAGAGTATCCAAATTTACCTAAACTAATCCTAATTGAGTTTATTATTCTTATTAACAAAAATTATACTAAAAATTAATAATCAAGAATCTCACATATATTTATTGGTCATTTTTAAGGTGATAACGAATATATTTTTAAGCCATTAACTCACTAGATTCCTATGTGAATTTAAATTATTAAAAATTCATAAATCTATAGATTCCATACAATTACATTGAATATGTAAGTATATCGTTATCTTACATAGATACAATGGCATTCGTCACTTAATTTAAAACATAAAAATACCTTTTTTAGGGTATAAATATGAAATCAACTCATTTATTCAATGGTCAATTGAAATAGAAGCATTAAGAACTAGATAAATACTTAACTAATTTGCACAGTCCACGATAATTCAAATAAATAAACATTAATTGTTTATAGTTTGGCTACATTGTAGCTCTAAAATAAAGAAATTAGTTCATGTTATAGAAAAAAGAATATCAAATATGATGAATCCAATAATAAAAGAATAAAACTTAGATTGAATCACCAAACAAAAGCTTGAGATTCTTCTCTTCTTTTGTTCTCCTACTTTTCTTTCTTGTTCTTTTGTTCCAAAAATCCTTGTCCTCTTGTCCTTCAAAAGCTTCCCTTTTAAATCATGAAGAAAAAGAAAGAATCCTCGAAATATCCTTGATGGGCATTACGGCTTGATTTTTGGCATTGCAGCGCCAAGCTATACAATTGTCTGGGGCCGTAGCTTAAACTTTCTTAGGCCATGGCATGAAGCTACTAGCTTCCACCTCATTTCCTTATTTGAAGCCACGGCCACAAAATCTGGCATTGCAACTCTAAGGTCTCTGTCCTTGCTTTCATCAATCTTCACTTTTGAGTTGAGATTTTTGTCTTTTTGGTGCTCCATTCACTCCGAATCATCTCCAAATGATTAGTTGTTTATTAACTAAAAATCAAACAAGATATGTGCTAATTTCTTCATGAAATCTCAAAAATTTAACTGAACTTTAAATAAATTTTGTAAGAGCATAAAATACTCTTATCATTAACCATTTGTTGAAAAGCACGAATTGTGGTTGTAACTTAACATGATCGTGTAAGAAAATCCAAGTGTATCATAAGTAATCATTTATACAAGACATAAAATAACGTGTTCCTTCCTTAGTAGGAATTAAACTGGGTTCCCAAATATCAAAAGAGAAAAAATATAGTCACTTTTACTAAAAATAAAGTAACAAGTTTTCTCAATTGACAAGAAACACAATTAAAGGGCTAAAAAGTAACTTTGCGCAAATGACCATTAGTAGTTAAAGACAAGATATGTGACATTGAAGTATGTCTTAAATGAGAATGCTAAAGACTCAATGAAACAACAATAAAAGAAGAAACGATTTGAAGGAGAGGAACATGTAATGAAGAAAGCTCTAACAAACATTTAATTCTGAAAAAAATAACAATAGAAGAAACAACTTCAATGCTAAAGACTTGATGAAACAAAAAATAAAAGAAATAACTTGAGGGATAGGAACATGTAATGAAGAAAGCTCGAACAAAAGACCAACTTTAAACTCGGTCCCTATTATCTATCTTGTTTTCTAATTCTATACATCACACCATTTGTTAGAAAAAGGTTAACTTTAGGTCATGTTCAATAAGTTGACCAACATATAAGAGGTTAAGAGATAATTTATAACTACAGTTAGGAATATTGTAAGGGCAGATATAAGATTAATAACATTAACAAACATGTGAGCATGTGAGAACCATCGTTAATATAAATATTAGGTATACTACTTGAATTTGTGTTATGAAAAACTGAGGAATCACGAGTTATGTGATTACAACACCTAGAGTTAATGTACCATAAAGAAAGATGTATCTAGAATGATGGAAAGGGTAAACGTCTTGCGTGACTAAAGTTTATGAACAATTACCTCTATATCAGACGAAGTAAGGGATCAAAGAGATGCCAGAAAAGAAGTTGATGCTAATTAGACAATGGAAGTAACAACAACAATCTTATGCGAAGAAGTTTTCTTTTCTCTAGGTAACTTCTTTCTGCAATCGACACCCTAATGCCAAAAAATTCCATAATTATTACACGTGTACTAAATATAATTTAATCAAGTAGGGATTGCTGCAATAAACTAAATAAAAGAAACAGAAGAAATGTCTAGAAGTCCAAAACCTATAGCTATAACCAAGTTAAAGGAAGGTACGGCAACGAGTCTACTCAAAAAGGAACTCAATAAAATTAAGCATGCTTTAGTGTCGGGCGAGGGGAACAATGTAAGAGAAAGGCTATTGTCTTTTCAAACTCATTTTTATCCCTATCATAAGATGAATACACTATAAGTTTTTTCAGTAACAAACAATTTTACAAAGTTGGTAGCCGTGAAGGATGGATCTGTCCAAGAAATTTGATCCAAAATAATGCTTGCCTATGAATGTTAATCAAGAATAGACTAACGAGGTACCTTTCGTATGCTATAGAGCTTAAATTCCAATTGAAATTGAAAAGCTAGATAACTAGAGCAAGTATATCAGTCGGTCAAAATTTTCAATTAGTTTTGTTATTATGAAATTTAGGCAGGAAGCTTTAATATAAGGTAAAGATGTACTAGTAAACTACTAAAATATCTTACTGTGAGAACACTTTTGTACTTCTACACGCTTCTCAAAAGCTCGATAGTCTCGATTATTTCTTTCATGGGCTTTCCTTTTTTCCCAAGGACATAATGCCAGAACTAACGGTGAATGTGAAAAATATACATTTGTTAGGGCTATAAATTGTAGTTGCTTCCATCTAAAACAATATCTATAAGATGAATAAGATCATTAGAGAACAAAAAAAAAAAAAACCTACAAATGTTGACCTGAGATGCTGAAATGAATGTTGCAGTAAGAATCAGCGCGAAATATTGAGGGGTTAGGTGTCCCATGCATAGTTAGTGGTTAGACCGAGTTCGTCAACAGTCGGATCGGGTACGTGGACAGACCGATTTTGTCAGTGATCAGACCGGGTTCGTCATTCAATGGAGTCGATAGAATCAAGTTGGCCTGCCAGAACTGGTTCTTCAGTGGTTAGATCAGCAATGGCGCACGAAAACTTAAAGATTACGATTTGTCTTTATAGCTATGAGAATAGGCAAACATTTGAGCCATTCAAACCAGCTTAGAATTTACCACTTCAAATCCATCAATTTTAACTGCAACTTGAACTATTCCTTTTACAGTTATAACTTCTTGTGATCTTACTATATATTCTAGAAATTGATTCATTGATTTAACAATCATTAATGCAAATTCTAGTAGCTCTATAAATTCTATTAGCAATTCAAATCTTGCTTGTGGTAGAGCTTTAGTAAAGATAGTTACTTTCAGTTTTGGAATAATGTAGTTTAATTTCTTCGTTTGTCTTCTATTTCTCTAAGAAAATACTTGATTACTATATGCGAAGATTCTAACATAGAAAAATTTAGGAGAGCTTATGAAGATAATATATTCTAAAGCATTTGGGAACTATTCCAATCAAATCGCAGAGGCTCATATTCAGCTTCTAATATTGAAGAATGAATTTATCAAAGGATTTAGATGGTGTATTATGCTAGATGACTATCATCTAACAGACCTTAGGCCCATTAAAGAGAATGTTACTGTCTACTGTAACTTTAAATGCAAACAATGGAATTTTCTCACGCCTTACGTGTTTGTCTAAATTAAAATGTGTTGATACATGAAATTTGTTCTTGTAAATACTGCATCAATGGCTACAAGTTGCAAATAACGGTAGTAGGACTTCTATAAGTGAAAGGCAAAAGGGAAAATTGATTGAATTGGATACGTTCTGGCCTATTGTAGTCAACAACAAGAGCCACCATAGAGAAGTGTTTATGACTATTTTGTGAAGATAAATAGAAGTGAGTGGACAAGAGTTAGTGTGCCAATTACACATTGGAGCATAATGTGAAGCGTGATCATGTGATAACATACATGAATAAATTATAGAATAGTTGGGAGCAATTTTAAGGGTTAGCATGTTTTGTGCTTGTTGAAGTTTTTTATAAAGAAAGTTATGAAGAGGTTGTAGAAACTAACTGTAGAAAATAAAAAAATTTTCCTTTAAAATTGGTGCGAGGAAAAATCAATTCCTTAACTTCTTACTTTCACTATAAGAGATCAAACTAACTGGGATATCTTCTTGAAAAAATATTCAAAAAGTTAGACAAATAATATAACCAAAGAGCATTCTTTTTGCTTGCTCTTTAAATAACAAAAATACATCGACAATAGTTAATGCAATTGCCTTTATTTGAATATCCTATTGAATTTGCACATACCATTGTTTCATTAACAAGCATCTCAAGCTCAAAGTATAACACAACTTTCACAATAATCAGCATCAAGTAAATCTATATGCCATCAAATATGGCCTTATATATACATTAGCTAACAACTATTGTGCGTACAACAAAAATTGACCACAAGTACAAGGTAATATTTGGATTAGTAGCAGTTAAGACAGTTTACGTGAATAAGATAAGAAGTTAGTTTGATAGCTTTTCGTAACTCAGATTATTTATTTGTTTATTTATTTATTTTACTCTCTTTCATGTTGTGTTGGATTATTTGTAGTTCATAACAAATCCAATTAGTATATTTTGATTTCTAATAATATTAGGATTATTTTATTGCATAATAATTCTACTAGTTTATTTGATTTCAATACAATGCAAACTGTTTTTGGGATTTCAATACATTGTAATCAAATTATTGGATTTCACTATGATGCAATCATTTTATAAGATCTCATAAAATTAAAAAAAATAAAAAAAAGAAGCAAGGGAATGTTATTGAACTGGTTTGCCACCACTTTATCATTTGCTATTAGGGTGCATAAATTGACCTATAATAATAAACCATAGACAAAATACAGTCATCACAACTACTAGAATTACAATTGGTTGAATTTCATTGTCTTGAAAAACCCTTTGGGTAATTGAACAAATTATTATTTTCTTTAGTCAAGCCCCACATCATAAGTCCAATATAGTCAACTTAAAAGCACCCATTAAGAAGACCCATTAGACTTAAAAGAAGGGAGAAAAAGAATAGAAGTGCAAACCAGGAATACAAAATATGGAGAAAGAAAGTTAACATTTAGAGAGAAAAAACCTGTTTCTAGAGAGAAAATGAAGTGATCCAACCCAAATGTATCACTTTGGTCTACTACTAACACCATCCGATGGAATCTCAATTCTCTGTTTTGAATAACTAACTGCCGATGAAACTTGCCAAAAGGTGACTTGAGTGGGTTGATTTACAATAATTATGATTTTGAGAGGTCGAATTGAAAGTAGCCGATAGAGCGGAAGGACTCATCACCACATTGTTGAGGATAATTAAGTTTTCACACCATACTCATTTACATGGGCTCAAAAACTTATGTGGACGACGTTATTTGAAAGCAATTCCATTAAGCTATCCTATGCTTAATTAAGATATACAAGCCAAGTCCATTGAATCACTGCAAATAATGCTTTTGCTTGAAAATTTTCAGACAAATTATATGTATTATCCTTGTATGTCGATGACATATTTTTTGCTTGTAATTTTTGGTTAATCAAGATAATCACCTAGATAAAATGATCAAAATGAATTAATATTGAAAAAATTGTAAACAAGTGGATATACTTATGAATAGTGTAACAATTCCAAGTAAAGAATTTTACCCTAAGAATAAGAATGAATTAAAATGAATGAAAAATATATTGTATGCATAGACAGTATTTCATATAATGGTATTTGTACATAACAATCAAATCTTAAAAAAGACATGTAAATAGAACATAAATAAATTATGAACTATCTAATAAAAAAAAAAGAATTATATTTCTAGTTGATCATATACGTAATGAAAATTAAATCTATAAAAAAAAAAATAATAAAAATTCTCCTTTTAATTATAATAATAGACCTTATCATATTAATGGATCATAAGATCATTTGAGTGGGATCCTATGTGTACTCATAAATTAACTTATTTTCATCGTAAATTACATCTTCTTTACCATTTTAAATACGTTTTTAAATATTAGTATTAAAGCTGCAAAACCCTAAGCTTTTCAACATAGAAAACCATTAATAAAAAAAAAAAAAAAAGAGAGAGAGAGAGAAAGACCAGTTAATCGTGATAGAGTGCACTAGATCGTGACTCTAAGGGCGTGTTTGATGCACTGGTTTAGGCTGCACAAAAGGTTTAGACCAGTTCAAATTTTTTATAAAACATTAGGTAATAAGTTTATCCTGCACTTTATTATATATCAAAATATTAAAGGTTTAGATATTAAAAAGAAAAAAAGAAAAAAGACTCGGTCTTTGTCTACAATGTATTAATTTTTTAACAAAAGAAAATCAATGTTCATTTTCTTTCATCTAGGCTCATTTGGCAGCTTATTTGTATTATTTTAAATGGAGTATATAATACTATAATGAACTATATTGTTATATATTAAATAAAAACTTGTATTATATTTGATGTAGCAACATACCAAACTATTTATATGTTAACATGTCCTTGATGCAATAATGTATTAGACAATATTAAAATTTAAATTTTTTAAAATTAAATTAATATTTATAAAATATTTAAGATAATCTGAACATATACATAAAATATTTATAGATTAAATAAATATGTATTCTATGAAAAAAAATTAAAGGACTCATAAACCATATTATTGAAATAGGAGACACTTCACAGACCCTATTCACTTGAAAAGGACTAGTGAATTCCTTTAATGAAGTTAAAATTCGATAATATAGAGATATTTTCAAGCATATGTGGAAGCTTAAATGATCTGTTGCCCTTCATAGGGACAGCAAACAATATTGCAGTTGCCTCAAATTGCACAGTGCGCATTTTTAGAAAATGTGGAGAATTTCTTCCCACATTTCACTCAGAGTAAAATAGAAAATATAAAATTTGTTATGAAGATAACAATGGAAGCCCAGAGAAACCGAAACAAGAATATTTCAGTTGCATAGTTCTTTATCTATAGTATAAGTTATACCATCAAAAATTCAATCATAAAGATGCATTGGAAAGCATCAGAAAAAAGGAAGTGAAGTAACTATAATAGAAGTTCCAGAAAAGTGGACAAGGAATTGTAAATTCTAGCGCTATCACTGTTCATTTTTGAAGCCTCAGAAATCCCATCCATGAACCATTAAGCTCGTGCACAGATGATGAAAAGTTGCATTCTCCTAAAGAGACAATTCTCAGTGGAAATAAAGATGAATTAACTGAAAATTTCCCACCTATCCAAGCCAACCAGAAAAAAAAATTACTGGTCATAAAGTGCACCTATCCAAAGTTATACGAAGTTAAATGATTCTGTTTGTTCCAAATTTGATATTAAAAAGAATAACACAAATCACAAAAAGATTACATGGCAACTGTGATATTTATAGATGTAACTGCCAACCCGCTCTTAATCTGCATTCTCCTTGGCCAGAACCAGTTGGGTTAACTGAAAAGGGAAGTTTTCAGAAACATCATGTTGCAATTCTTGGGTTTCATCAATATATTTGTGCTTATTTAAAACGTCAGCAAGACATACAAGAATCAAGTGTAGTATGCAAAAGTAAAAAGAAATCAAGCAATAACTTTGAACAGAGAACTAGGGCTTTCAGTCTATATTTCATTGCATGCAATTTTGAAGTACAGTTTACATAACAAATTAAGGAAACAAAAAAGCAAATAAATATGCCCAGAAAGAGGTGATATCATATAGGGATTGGCAATTTAACATCTGTAGTCTCGCTTGATTTTTCTCACCCTTCAACACTTAGTAGCAGTTCCTTTCTAAGCTTCAATTAACAAAGTCCTATAGAATAGTGAAATTACTTATGTTTAGACTCAAACTATATATGAGGTGGGTGAAAGGTGTAACTTAACAAAAAATAATAAATTTGCTATGCTTTAGATGAATTTAAAACCAATAGGTGTCAATATTTCATGTAAGAACAACTATAAACAATCCCAACTCATACTATTAAAAACAATAAATAAATTAAAGATGTCATATTAAAAAACCTTATAAATAACTCTTTA
Organism: Khaya senegalensis; assembly: GCA_032402905.1. NCBI lineage: Eukaryota > Viridiplantae > Streptophyta > Magnoliopsida > Sapindales > Meliaceae > Khaya > Khaya senegalensis. The sequence continues at coordinate 3,344,009 of CP135546.1, read as the reverse complement.
TAACAGTAAAATATCTCAACCTATTACAAGAGTCACTCAAAATTTTATTAGAACAAAAAAAACTTACAACCGATGATTATTAAGAACTCTTAACTTAATTCAAAGTGACTCATTTTAGTTATCCCATTGTTTGGAACTTTAACTCTTTCTTACTAATGAAAATCATGAATGGTTAGTTTGTTTGATTGAAACTCCAACTACCAACAATTGTCAAAACTCTAAAGGTCTCATTATTGGATTTTATAGAGAGAGAAACTAAGAAAATCTCTCAAGTAAAATTATTAAGGTAAATTTCACACTCAAATATGAGATTTGTATTTTCATTCAAGTAAAAAGACCAACAATGCTCTCAAGATACTAAAAGTGGATTTTCTCTACTCAGAAAGCTCTCAAACATCAAATATCGTCGTTTTAATTTTGCCTTAAAAATGCATAAAAAAAAAAAATAAATTATGCACTACACATACATTTGAGCATGAACTTGGTGTGGATCTAGCCCCATATCTTTATTTTATGCTGGCTCAAGTGTAAAATCAATGTGATGTTTGCATTGAGTTATTGAAAAAGGTTGGCTTAAGCTAAACTAGGGCTTGGAGTTGGCACGGCTTTCAAATTTCTTACAAAAAATTGGCTCGGGTCTAGTCGACTTGATGTAGACTTGGCATGATTTTTAGATTTCTTACAAAAGATTGGCCCGGGCCTCATGTTAATTGAACAATAGCATAAAGTCTCTATCTCTTTATCTTTGTGTCTTCAAATTAAGGTTTCATCACATACATTTAGCACAAACTCACATTTTGTCATGGAATTGGCCAACTATATAAATTGGTAACAAATAGCTATAATGTTAGAATTCTTAGCATGTTTATTACCTAAGATCTTATGTTGAATATATTAATAGATAAATTTAAAGTTTGAAAATTAAACAACTTACTTGTTTGTTAAACTTTTCTTGAATTGTTTTAAATATTCAACTCTTTGAAGTTTTAAAAGGGTTATGGAGACCTTCCTCTACATTTGTCCACCCTTAATTGAATTTACTTGAACTTGAATGTGTTTTCTTTAAGATAAAAGTAAAAATTTTGATGTTCCAAATACCAAAAGTGAGAAAAAATCTCTTGTAATGAATTTTGTGAAAATTCTTATTTTTTCTTTTATCAATTTCTTATCTTTTATATGTTAAATTAGCACATCTCATATATAAGTCATATGCCTTCATTAAAGTATATTTGATTTTATCTCAAATAACACCCATTTGGTCATAATTGTGCTAAATGCTAGTTTGTAATTATGCCACTTGTCTACTTAATAAATCACATATATTTATTTTAATAATCATATTATATATATTACAATTCACAAATTAATATATAATCTCATTATATACTACTTCATTTAGAAATTACCATAATATCATTTTATGAAATATGTTTTTTTTAAGTGGTCCATCACTTAGAAAAATTTTTTCAACACTTAAAAATAATCTCAAGTAAATTTTCTTATCAATTTAAGTGCGACTCAATAAGTTTATCATTAAATCAGTAGTAGACGTATATTAAAATTTTGAATCAAACTGTTTAATTTATTTAATATTTAATAAATTATCTTATGATTAATTAAATATATTTACAGACCAAGATTAACATCTAACAATGTATCATAACTACTCATATTATAATTAAGTGATAAGCCTCAAAATGAACTTTCTTGTAATCAGTTATCGTGCAATTCAATCATTTTGTTATTCTATGTTTCAATTAGATCAAGGTCATGGTAAATTGTCAAAACCTTTATATCCAATGCTATGTAAAATAAATTTTGAGATTGTGACTCATAAAATATATCATCATTAAGAATTACTTCTTAATCACAAACTTCACCTTGGTTAAAGATTTTTCAAGTCATATCTCTATCATTCATATAAAACATATTCCTACAATATATTAAAGGTGGTAGTTCTTTATTGAACATTTGTTTATCGCCATTAGTGCTGTATCACACCCAATAACTACCCGCAATGAACCTTATTCAAATCCATTCTGAATAGTATTAAAGTATAATATTTCACCCATAAGATAACAATATTATTTTTAAGTCTAGAGAACATTTACACTATTGATATAAAGAATATCCAATTTAAAGTCAAGTATAATTATCATTTGGACATTTCTATTGAACTCATTCTATACTAAGTATCTAAACACTAACTTTAGTATCGACACACAAGTGGTCTATAAGAACAATCACTCTCTTCACCAAGTAGGCAATATGTGTACCAATTTATCTAATACTATAAAGACCATATTTTAATATCTATACCTAAGAACCTTTAAGAATAATGCTTCTAATATATCTATCTCATAATTATATACTAATTATAATTAAATATATACATATATATATATATATATATTGCAAGCATTCTATAGACTTTATCATTATATATGAAAACATGTATACGAATAATAAAAATATGCCATAAATAAAATATTTTATTGATAGTCAAAAAGATTTACAAGAGAAAACTCTCATTACAACATCATGTAATTGGTTTGTAGGGCACCATTCTAGCATGTAGTCCACATCACATGTTGCTCTAGTTGAAACTGTAGGCATTATTGCCCTGTTAAAGAACAAAAAGGGTGAGAAATCTAATGCTTTACCTTCATAGTCTTATTATGTGCATGGTGCATTTTGAGTCTCCCTTGTCTCTCTTGCTCTCATTTTATATTGTTAGTCATTATAAATTACTAATGCATTCTCTCTTTAAATCTTACTGAATTACTATTTGTTTATTCTTTTTTCTCTCTTCTCTTCTTCTCTTTTCCCTTTTTTTTTTTTTTTTTGAATCTTTTTTCCAATATATTATAATACCATATGTTTGGTAGTCATTTATGAATTCTTTTATTGGGTTAAAATTTTAGAAATGGAACTTATGTCTACATTTTTCATTTTATCTTTGTATTTTTCTTATTTTTATTTTTATCATGAGTACAAGTAAAGCTATGTAATTGGTATAAAATAAAGTGCTAAAGACTAAATGGTACGCAGTAGGCCTAACGCTCTATTAATTGAACTATTATGTTGTTTAATTTTGTTGTTGGATCTTTACCTATGTATGAAAGTGATTAGGAGTATGTATTTTGTACTTTGGACTCAAATAAAGATATGCCTACCAGGTAAATTCAAGAATTTCTAGTTAAAGTAGAAGATCAAAACAGCCAATAAGAGCCCATCACAGAATAAATCAAGCCCAATACCTTGATTACACTTTATTAGCCCAAGCCCTTATCATAGAAGCTTGTCTTACTATCCAAAAAAAGGTGCACGTGAAGATGAACTTAAAAGTACTAATAGACAATTCCTGTAGCATATCAACAAAACATAAAAACTTGCATTGCCTTTTCATTGCTTTTCAATCTTTATGCTTTTTCATTGTACAATTTGTTTTATTTCCCTTTCATTCATTTAGCTTAAAGAAATGTCATTTATTTATCTTTTTTCATTGTACAATTCTAGTAGTTTAAGGCTGTAATTCTACTTAGTGTGAAAAACACATAATAAACAAAACAAACTTTCAAACTTTTCTTTGAAACTTCAACTTTTATAAACATATTTGAAAAGAGTATCGACTATTTACTAGTCATGTGTTTTACCAATAACGTGCATTTAGGTGTATTAGTTGGTTTTTTTTTCTTGTTTGCTTATTGCATGTTGTACTTATGTATGTATTTTTATGGGATAAGGAGTCTTAGTTGACAGCATAATTATTCTTCAACCATAATGGTCAAACTATTAACTAATGTTTTATATATTAAAAATTGTAATTTTGGTTGTTAGAAATGTTCCAATGTGTTTGTTTACTGATCTTTTATGTTCCTTGGACAAATTAGGAACCTTTCATGACATAGAACCAAAAGATAAAAAGAAAGCAAAGAGAAAATAATGGTAGAGGGGAAAGAAAATTTAAGAGATTTTAAGAGGAGAAATCAATAATTTTATTCCATTAAAATGGAAAATGGAAAATAAATTTCTTTAAACTTCAATCATGTTCAACACGAGAAAAAGGGCAAATGACAGTTGAAATTTCTTGCACAACTTTAGTAACATTAGTGTATAATAATCAATGTAATACTTGTATAACCTTATATTGTAACTCAAATGTTTTATAGTATAATACCCTTAACAAAACTAAAAAAATATTGTAGTAGAAATTCAATATTTTGTGATAAACTTCAGGTGTCATAATGATCTTGCATACTCATCCAAATGTAGCATACACTTTTATGCATACTGAATCTATACTAGTTTGTGCATATCTATTGATTTGACGCCATTAGTACATGATTGCTTTGTAAGCAAACTAATAGATACGTATAACAAAAATATGCAAAATAAACAGTTTGCTTTTCAAGATCTAAGTGACAAACTCTAATACTATCATATATATATAATTCAATACCATAAATACATACTTACCTCTAATTAGATGATCTTTGTCAAACATAGATCAATTGCTTCTAATTCTCTATGGTATCCATACTATTAGGAATTTAATTGGAGTGCTGTCTCTTATGATTTGAGTGCATAATATTTTATGCATTCTTCTCTTCTCAAGAATAAGGATGCAAAAACAAATACTAAGTCCCTTCGTAAAAACGCAAATATTATATATTTATAATACTATTTTAAGTTTTTAATTTTGACCTAAGCTATTTGGTTTAATTTTCTTATAAAACTCAATTTATTTAGTAAAATAGATACTAATAAATTTAGTCTAATATTTACATAATAGGTTTAATCAAAATTAATACTTAAATAACTTAACGAATTCTAAACTTATTTTAGTTAATAGGTTCTTATTATGTTGGCAGTAATACTAAAATTTAATTTTAGTATTATAAGAAATGAGCGGTATCTAGTAAGACATCGTGATTATCTAAGTAATAAGAATGTCAGTGGTTTGACAACTAATATTACCATGTAATTCAATTTTTTTGTCCTAAATATCTTAATTAAATACGAGATATAGAATGTGTCATCCTCACATAATTTAATTTTATATTTTTTTTGATATCTTAAGCATAATTATATATTTTTCAAAATCTTACTCAATTAAAAGGTCCAAAATATTACTCCCATTATATGGGATGAACAAATTTTATCTTGATCACACATATCCTTTTATACGAGTTATGGCATATTTGATTATTTCTTTTATAATTTATCTTGTTATAGATAACATTTTGAAAATATCAAAATATATCATTTTTTATGTTGGAAACCATGATAATCTCAAATCCAAGGACTACATACATCATTATCACTATGCTAATCACTTATGATACTCATACAATGATCTATATAGTATTCTCATAATGGGTCGGTCCAGTACATTAGTTTACTAACTTGTACCTATGTATTAACTTGATATCTCATATCATAACATACACATGTTGTTATTATTCACTAAATATACTAATTTTTATGTATTATTATTACCCAATTTACAACAATACTTGATTGAAAATATTTAAAAATAGTGTTCAACTAATTAAATTTTGCTATTCTAATAATATTATTACATTTATTAAATACACATATATGTAATAATAAAATAATTAACTGATATATATAAATTAAAATATTATTATACAAATGTGTCAAATAAATAAAATACTACTGAATTTAAGGCATATACCAACATGCTCATTTGTCCTTTTTATGATTTGCTGCAAAACCGTAAGTCCACTTAACAATGAGTTTGCCTTGTTGATATAGAAATTATTTTGTTCATGTTTTATATAATTTCTTTATGAAATTATTGTGATAAGTTTTATTTTATGTTGAATGTGTTGTAAATTTTAAGTAAGTAATATATTTTATTTTAAATTAATACTAAAAATTTTTAATTTTAATTAAATAATTTATAAATTTTAATTTGATATTTAGTAATAATATATATATATAGTTGAAAATACAAAAAAATTGCTAAAAATTTGTGGGTATCGACAGTGGATTTTGTAATAAAATGACAGATCTGTTATGGATTTAATAAAGATTTGCTATTAAATTTTTTTAGCAGATGTAAATGTGTATTTAGCAATATTCATCTTAAATTTAGTCTGCTTGCAATCCCTAATCTCATATAACAAATTTTAAGGTATCGTAAAAGGAGCAAACTTCTTAAAGTCGATAAAATTGAAGTAAAAAACACTAATTATTATGCATAAAGATGAACAATTATAAAACAAACCTTAATAAAGCTCTATGGGAGATAATTTTAGCATGCAAATCATTAATAGTATGACTGCATGAGCTTAAGAGCTTATAGCTACTATATTTATGTATAAAATTTTTAAAATAGTTAGGTAATTTCTTTAAGAAATTATTGTGGTCAAGTTTATTTTATATTAATAGACTTGATATTTTATATAAGTGATGTATTTAATTTTAAATTAATGTTAAAAATTTATAATTTTAATTTGATAGGTTATAAGTTTATATTTTTTAATAGTAAAAAATGTATTTGAAAAGATAAAAAAGTCTATTAAAAACTCATAAATATTTGCTCAAATTTGATAAAGGCTAAATATGTATTAAATAAAGTTTGATAATGAAATATCAAGCCTATTTTGAGTTTAAGAAGGATTTGATATTAAATTTTTATAATGAATGTAAATGCAAGTTTTAAAATATTTGTTCCAAATGTGATTTAAGGCCATCCTAACATGAACCACAATGTAATGATTTTAAAAGCTCCACTGGTAAGATATTGTGCCTTATCATTTTCATACTAACTTCTAGGGGTGGCAACTTTAGTCTTGATTTTGAATCCAAACTTATCCAAAATTTTTTATTTTAATTTGGATTAAACCGATCTAAAAAATAGTAAAAGATAAATTGACCCAATCCAAATTGACATTTGTTGGTTTAGTTTAGTTTGATTTGAGTCAGTTTAAATTTAAATTAATAAAAAGTGAATAGATTTAGTCAATTTGATGGGCTCAGTTAGATTTATTTCAGACCAAATCTAATCTAAAATCTAAATCGATAAATGTTTGTTGTTTTTTTTAAAGCAAAACCAATCCAATAAATTTTCTAATCGATCCAAATCATCAATTTCAATCAATTTAGTTCAAATTTGCCAGCTACTGACTTTGTAGCATATTACCCAAAATTTTTACAAATCAACATTGTTAGACACTTGACCCATTGGATACATGAGATAAGTTGTAAAATAGAAATGGGGTAATGATATTTTTCCTAATTTTGTTTTATAAAAGTAACCCCCCTCAATTTTTATATTCTATGTAATATCTATCATACACTTGTTTAAATAAAATAATTATATTTCTCTTTAATTCTCTTAATTTTTTTAGACTAAATACAAATCAATAAATATAATAAGAAATGTAATATCTAATTAAAAATATTTGATAATGAGATATTTATAACTTTAGTTAAGTTAATCTTCCAAATGAAATGAAATTAGAATAACCAATGCATATTCATGTTGAATATCATAAAATCTTATAATTATTAAAAAAAAAAATTAATTATTCTCTTCATTGTGTTTCTATGAGATTTAAACAGTCATCCCTCTTTTGTTCCTTTAAGTTTATTTTATATGAATAATGGTAATTTTTTGTATTAATAAAATATAATTATAGGTAGAATACTTTTATACAAAAATTGAGTGTGGAATATCACCTCTGTAAAATTATTTCATATACTTTTAGACTAATCTCGTGCTTGATGCATGCAAAATGGGTTGAGATAATTTATCTTGAGCCTAGTAACATTAAGAATTTTTAGCCCATGAAAATCTTCGTAAGATAAGTTTCTTAAGTTTTATAATAGAATGGATAAGAATTTAATTCAAATGTTTAGTTAGTAACATTAATTTTAATATTTAAGCAAAAACTAAATAAAATTAATAATTAATTAATACAAACTAATTTGATTTATTTAATATTATATTAAAGAATTTGAATTTGTTTTTAAATATTGTAATTGTTTGATATTTTAAATATTGTTTCATAATATAAATTATGCATGCTTTTATTAATATCAAAAAATATAAAATCTAATAAAAAATATGATTTTACATATTTTTAAATTTTAATTATTTATTTTTTCAAAAAATTATTTTTAATTAATTCGGTTCAATTTTTTATCACTTTGTATATAATACATCTTATCATACATATCAAAGCTAATGTAGTTGAAGCTAAAAGGCAACTGAATCAAGTTAAAGCAAGCACAAAGAAGATGTTGAATTTAGCTTAAGCAAGTTAAAGGTAGCTGAGTTGGAGAAGTTTGTGGTTTTTATTTTTTTTTATTTTAAGGATAAGTTCGTGTATGCTTAATTGAATTAAGGTGGATGCTGACATGGCAAGAATGTTAGTTAAGACTATTAATGAGCTGAAAAATGTTGAACAAGTGGGTAATAGTTAGATGTAATTCAAAGAAAAGAAAGTTTTAGGTATAGTAATTTTATCATACTAATATTGTTGATATAGTAGAATTATTTAATTAATAAAGTAAGAAAAGTACTTATTGATAATTGGTGAAAAAAGTAAATATAGAATTTTATAAATTTTTTCACTATATTAAATAAATAAAAAAATTATTTATTGACTTTTTTTATTTATTACTAATAAATATATATTTTTTATTTTATTAATTAAATGGTCTAACCACATCAGTAATACTAATGTGATAAGATTGTCATACCTAAAACTTTCTTTTTCAAAAATTATGAAAGAGTAGTTATTGTATTTATTAATTTAGATATATAAATTTTTAGTAATAAGCAGAACATTACTATAAATTGCACTATATGTCATACATGAACAGTAAATTTAATAAGAATTTTCATTCCTTTACATTTACACTAGTTTCTTTCAATTATTCCTTACTTTCTCAATAAACAAACACATTACAAATTTTAATTATACAAACTAATCGACATTAATCACTCGCTTCAATAATACTAATGCAACGGACAACTTTAGCAATTATTTAATTAACATTATATATATATGTATTATATCAAAAGTCAAATATTTGTTATAATAAATGCTTGTGAAATCATTCTTTGCTTGATCTTCTCTTTTTCAAGTAATGTCTATTACAAGACTTCATTTTTTTTTTGGATAATTCAGTCTATTAGTTAAGCTATTGTCAATTTTGGAGTTTTACGGTTTTCACAGTTTTATTCCTAACACCTAAGTACTACACAAATCTCACGTCCAAAACACATCTTATTAGATAGGATGTCAGAACACTTATATAAACCATTCTTAGATTTCACTCAAATAATATGAGATATTACAATTCATCCCCTTAGTAAGATGTTAGAACATTTATATAAATCATCCCCAGATTTCACCCAAACGATGTGGGATGTTACAATTATCCCTTAGAAACCCAATGTCTTCATTGGCATAGTTTTGATTGAGGATTTGATTATGATATTATATGTGATAATTCGATTAACTAGTCAAGATATTATCCGTTTTATAGCTCCACGGTCCGCACAGTTTTGTTCTTACCACCTAGAGGTCATAGCACTTATATAAATCATCCCCAAATCATTCCCAAATAATATGGAATATTACAATCCACCTCCTTGAAGTCCAATGTCTTCGTTGGTATACTTTCAATTAGAGATTTGGCTCTGATACTATATGTGATAACCAGGTCTACTAGTTAAGATATTGTCTACTTTGGAGTCTCATAGTTTGCTCGGTTTTGTTTCTAGCACCTAAGCACTAAATAAATTCCTAATGCAAAATGCGTCTTACAAGGTAAGAGATAAAAACACTTATATAAATTATTCCCAAATTTAACCCAAGCGATGTGAGATATTATATTTTTCTCGTCCCTTGTTCATTGGTAAACATAATAGGTGAAAATATAGTAACTTTTTTTTAACTTAAATTAAATATAAAGTATTTTTACTTTCTTGCACAAGGTAACTTAAAATTAAAATTATAAATTACAAATTATCATTGAATTTTTTCAATTTAGCATCTAATGTTGTATTATTAATATATGTGAATTTTGGCTATTCTAGGTCCCATTTTTTAAAATTAATTTAATTTTAAATTAAAACTAAATGAATTGAATTTATATATAATCAAGTTAATCGAAATAAACAAGTGAATCATATCTTAACATGATAAATGGTTTAATTCATATCTATTCGTGTTACTACATGTATATGACTCATTTTATTAAATATTTTTGTATGTATTTGCATATAAAATTTTAACATTATTAATAAATGAATCAAATCCATACTGATCTAATATTTTGATCTATCTTATTTTGATATGACGCAAAAACACAAGTTATCACCTTAGATTTAAACAAACTAATAACCAGTGTAATGTAAAGACAATTTTATCTTGACTGCATTGTTACCCAATTGCCTTGAAAAGGCTTGAATAGTCCATCAAATTATTCCTTTTAGTTAAATCCTTAGTTTAAAAAAGTTAGATTCTCGTAAATTTGTATGCACCTGGTCTAATAATTACAACTTATTGCAATACATGGCTCGTCAGTGCTCTCCCGACTTCGACGCCCTCATCAACTACTTCATCTTCTCCCTCATTATAGTTCTCATCAACCAAAATGGTACCATGGACTTGGTTGGAGTATGCATAGCTTTGAATCATAGGTCTCCTAGCCACTGTTGTGTAAGAAACCACTCTCTTTATTGTCTCAATCCTTTTCCCAGCTAATTTATCTCCTTGGGATTTTATTAAGAGAGAAGTTTTGATTTATTGGAAGCTACAACACCCAAGAGATGGTACGGTTGTGGGTTTTGTCATGTTAAGAAGTTTAGTTCCTTCGCCTATGCCATCAAGTTTTGTACTTTTATTTACACATGAGACTTGTGACAAAATCTTTAACGTGTATATTTATTAAAATTTTATTTTATCATCTTGCACTTAAGAATATTATTAACTACACTAGAATAAGCATTTTATTTAATACTAAATTTTAAAATAAAAATTGACTTAATTGATAAAAATTAATTGATTTTATGCAAGTTTTATACAAAGAAGATATCTCTCAATCTCAAGATCTAATTGATGCCATTCTTAAATTTTTTATATACATCAATTATCTAACAAATTAATTTATAATTACTTACTATTTTATACAAAATTTGTAATCTAAATTAAGAAAATAATTTTATTAGATAAATTTTTAAATAGTATTAATTAATAATTATCAAATATTTTAATTTTTATTATTTAAAATATTTTTATACTACAATAATTATATTATAAAATTTTAAGAGTTTAATATAAATTATTTTTTAAATAATATGATAATATATTAATAATATTTAATTTACTTTAATTAAAATTTTATTAAAAATTTAGAATAAAAATTAGTAGCTAATGTAAATAAATTTGAAAATAAAAATATTAATAAAATATTAAATAAAGAGGAATAAATTATATTTTTAATTATAAAAAATAAATAAATTATAAATATATTTACCTTTTAGCTATTAATTTAAGATTAGGAAAAAAAGTAATTAGATATTTCTAAAAAACATGTCACAAGATTAAATATTACTAAAATATTGTACGAGTAATATTATATATTATAGTTAATTTTTTAAAAAAAATTGTTGAAATATATAAGCACTTACCCATTTTTGTGTTTCTTTTTTTTTTAATTTAACAATAAATTTTTATAAAAATATGAGCAAATTTAAATTTCTAGCGTGCAGCATTAAATCATTTCAGTCTAATATTAAATTATTATAAAATAAGAAAAAACTTTATATATGTTCTATGAATAGTTTATTTTATTGTCTTCTTCTCTCTCACATCACGTGGAATACATGACGGAAACACGTCAGGAGTCCGCAAATTACTATAACCAAACAAATGTGACTCGTTTTCTATGAATTGCAAATTTGTGGTTGAAAAGAATTTGAAAATAGTTTTGGCGTTTCTCCTGATTTAATGCTTTGTGTCTATCCATATTCAAAGACGCAAACCCGCACCTAACCTGAAATGATTTCCCACTATAACCAGTGGTGGGAATATTCAAAGACGTCTCATTTTAATTTTTTTTTTGGTTAAAAGAAGGTACAATATATTTCAAATCAATACTGTATTATTTATTTAATAATTATATTAAATTTTAAAAAAATAATTATTCAACACACACAATTATTAATCAAATTAAAAATTTATAATTATATGATCTACTTAATATATTTTAACACGTTATAGTATTTATAATATTTTTTTATAAAAATATTAATTAATTTTATTTAAAATAAAATTAAATAATTTTTAAAATATCATAATTATATATATATATGTAATAAATTATCACGGCATGGTTATTTATATTGTTAATTATTTCGTAAATAAATTTATATGTTTAAAATTTTAAATTTAAATATAATACTATTATTAATTATATCATATATATATATATATATATAAAACTTAGTCGATAATTATATTATTTTAAATAAACTCCAATTTGATAAATTTGTATCATTTGAATAATCTTGTTATAATTTACCATTTTTACTCATGAAGAGGGAAAAAGGGAGACATATATAAAAATATATTAATTAAGATAAATCGTCCCATTATTTGTGTACTTTATAAACACGGACACAATTTAAGATATTTAAATTCATTTTAATTATCATTAGCGTGCATAAATAGATATTAATAAGAAAGATTCATATGAAAATAAAACATATTAATAAATACAAGGCAGTCAATTTATGGCTGTAAATTAATTATCAAAAATAATATCACAATTAAGAATATGTTTGCTATTTTTTATTGTTAATTAATTTTAAAAGTGAAGGTGAACAAGTAATTTGTAAGCACCAGTAATTAAAGGTCATTATTATTTATTATTTATTATTTAATGATTCTATATATAAATCAATTGTGTGGTTTCAATGCCATAGCATCTAACATTCATAAAGTTGACAAAGAAATTTATGTTTTCATAAATATGATGGTGTGGTCAACGAATTCTGTGCTTGCATAAATTTCTCCATATCCACCGACTATGTATATATGGAAGTGAAGATGAAGGGCTAATATGTAAGCAGCAATTATTAACGTTGATTACTCATTGTTCAGTGATATTTAATATTCAATGGTACTATCTACAAAAACTGTGAGGTTTCAAAGCCACAGCAACTAAATATCAAAATACAATCAAGTTCACAAAGAAATTTTTGTTTACGTAAATATGTTGTTGTGATCAAAAATTCTTTGCTGGCATAAATTATCTGTACATAACATACATAATATTAATAAAATTGTTAAATATAAAATACATAAAATAATTATATTGGATAATTTAATTATTATATAAATCATTCTTTATTCCCATCATCCTCACAAAAATAATATATCAATTTGGTTCCTCTGGCACATGAGCAATGTCTTGGAAGTCTTTCTTGTCTACCCAATAAAGTGAAAAAAATAACAATTTTATTGTTAGAATATATCTTAAAAGTCATTTATATTATTAGTTTCAGAAATAATTTGTTTTGTATATACATTATATATTAATAAAAAAAAGAGTTTTTTATTCACAAATATAAATAGTTTTCTTTATTTAGACATGCATATAAATAAAGTATATTTGTGAATTGTTATAATAATTCATTTAATAGTTAAATAAAATTATTAAATTCATTCTCTACAGAAGTGATGTCGCACCCCAATCTCGGATAGTCGATACATGACAATCGCAATGTTTCCTTAAACTACGTCCCATTTAATTGAATCGCATCCCAAGGATATGTAAGGCAAATATAAAAATTTAAATAATATAAAATAAATATAAACTATAATAAATAATTAATAATATTCAGAGTTATATCAAAATAAAAATTCAAATTAAATTTTTAAGACCTTAATAAATTTACACAATGTGAATGTCAACATTCAAAAATTTATATATATTAAAATATAAATTTTCTCATATAATAATAAATAGAAATAACGTGATTAATTTTCAATGGACTCTGAATATCGGCTTGAATCGAGTACCTGAATCACAAAAAGAATAATCTCTCCAATACTCGGCCTCTCAAGAAATCAAAATTTATTTAGTTACTTGAAAATATTAATAAAGAATGGGTAAATGACTATATTCAATGAATGAATAATTATAATATTTACCTTCATGTTAAAATAAGCTGGATGTATAATATGTAAATATTTGATTTAGTAAACTTGCAACAATTAAAGATAATACAACTATACAGTTTATTAAATAATTCAATTCGACTATATCAGTTCATTACAATCAAATTAATACAAAAATATACTAAGGGGCACACCAATATTCATTTACTACTCCTACCTTACTTAACTTTCACTTATTTATGTCTTTCAAAGACTTACCATAAGCTACACCCTGTAGTTACAGAAATATCTAATATATATATATATATATATGAAATTTGATATGTTATATTGGTTCAAAAGTCACATTATCAACATAAGATGCATAAGAAATGTATATTGTTTAAACAAATTTGCTCAATAGTTGTTCACACACTAAAATTCAAAGATTTTATGAAGTTTTGTCAACAAATCTTATAACTCTTTGTCACCCAACATACCTTAAATAGATGAGTAAAATTTCATTGCATGTAACCATATATATATATATATATATATATATATTGCTTTTATTAATAATCTTATTATACATATAAATTTTTTTTCTAGGAGGAAAATATTATAAAAGTCCGCTCATTAGTTCAGGGTGGAAGTTCAACCCCTCGTCGACTCTCTCATGAAAATGGATTCCTATTTTCACTCTCCGAACCTATATGCGATATAAATGATTTTGAATTATTAATATAAAACTTTAAACTTTAACTAGATACTTGTAATATGAGTAATGCATGCATTATATGTATTGTTATACTATGTCGACAATTCTTTGAGACTTATACCCCAAAATAAAATTTTTTACTAAACTAATATGTTGACTACAACATGAAAGTTTTCCCTTAATATTAACTAGTCAACTCATGACACCTATTCAACATCAACTTCCAAATTCACCCATTCAATAACAGGCATTTATCACAGAAGCAACATATAAATCGACCACATATATGGACATATTTGAAAATTTACTACATATTTATTTCAACTTTAATTTAAGTGATTTTAATAGCAATCTAATTTATGAAAAAAAAATAAAAATTCTTTAGATATCACACTTAATCAATACAGTTTATTAGAAATGCTTGAGTCTATCTGATGAATAGAAATTTTTAGTTTTCAACATTTCACTTCAAAAATTAATAATAAATTCATTCTAAGTTCAAATTAAATGAAACTAGTGGCAAATTAAAACTTCATGAGTCTAATATATGAAAAAAAAAAAAAAAGAGATTTTTTAAAATCATGCTCAATCGATACAATTTAATAAAATGCTTCAAGACTACTGTATAAACAATGATTTTCAATTTTCAGTATGTCATTTCAAAAATTTATAATAAATTCATTCTAACTTTAAATCAAATGAAACTAATGGCAAATTAAAACTTCATGAGTTTATTTTCTAAATCAAAAATAAAATTTTCAAAATCTAATTGTAATTGTTCTAAATTAATAAATGAAGGCACTACAGTCACTAAACTCAATACTTAATTTCATTTCAAACTCATTCATAACATATAATTTAAATACAAATTTTCAATCAATAATCACAAGTTTATTTCTATATTTCAAACAATATAAAAAGTCTTCTTGCCACAACATTTTGCTTCTTTGAACTCCAAGACACAAGATTGTCATCTAAAAAAACATAATATCCACTCACCGACTTTCTGTCATCAATATCATATCCCCAATCTACATCTGTAAATGCTGCAATATTGAAATCCTTTGATTTGTGAAATTCCACTCTATAGTCTAATGTTGCTTTCAAGTATCTAAGGGTTCTTTTGCAAGCTGCCCAATGTCTTTGTGTTAGTGTTGCTATAAATTGGTTTAATCTATTGACAACAAAAGATATATTTGATCGGGTCAAAGTAGCATATTGAAGACAACATATTATATTTTTGTACAATGTTGGATCGTTAAATAATAGTCTTTCATCTCTATTTAGCTTGACCCCTATTGTCAGTGGAGTACTCATTTCTTTAGAATGCTGTAAATTCACTTTGCTGATAAGATTTTGTATATATTTTGTCTATGAAAGATGCATAAAGTTTTCTGACCTTAGCACTTCAATTCCTAAGAAATAATACAGCTAACCCAGATTCTTTAGCGAGAAGTTTTCATTTAGCTTGCAAATTATATTCTTAATTGCTTCATTATTGTTACCTGTCACCACAATATCATCTACATAAACTAACAAAATTAACTAATCTATATTATTTCTTCTATAGAACAATGAAATATCAGATTTTGATGCCAAAAATCCCCAACCAATAAGTGTAGCTTTTAGTTTGTCAAACCAAGTTTAGGATACTTGTCTTAAACCATATAGAGTTTTCTTTAATTTGCATACAAAGTTTGGCTTGGTCAAGTTCTCCATATCTTCTGGTTGTCTCATATAGACTATCTCCTTTAATTCTCTATTGAGAAATACATTATTCACATCAATTTATTTCAATTGCCAATCACATGACGCAACCAATGACAAAATTATTCAAATGGTTGAGGTTTTAATCACTAGAGTATAGGTTTCCTAAAAGTTTGCCCCAGATGTTTGATGAAACCCTTTTGCTACTAGTATTGCCTTCAATCTTGCACGCTCCCATTTGTATTCTCTTTTATCTTATACACCCATTTATTACCCACCAATTTATAAGAGGGATCATATGGTACCAATGTCCAAGTTTCATTTTTTTTTTTTTGTAGTGCATTAAACCCATCTTGCATTGTTTTTTTCTAGTTTGGATCATTTAAGGCTTCTTGAGTAGTCTATGGAACTAATATAGTATCTGTGGACAAGTATGCCTTGGGTTTGAATATACCTACTTTTGCTCTAGTTATCATAGGATGAGTAGGTATGAGAGGATGCTGTATTGTGTTTTGCCTTGTTGATTCTTTGTCTGCAGGTTGAATAGTTTGAGAATTTTGTTCATTTTGTGAGCTTGGGTTTGGTGTTTGGTCTGTAAACAAATGTGTATCCCCATCAAAATTATTATCTAGAAAAGTTAGATCATAATAAGTTGAGCTATCCTCATTTAAAAGCTTTAAAGAAAACTCTTAATTCTCATAATGCTTTGTATATTAATGAAAAAGTTTTTTTTAAGTTCTGCTCAACTTGTCAGCTTGGAAAATCATATAGATTGAACCTAAAAACCAGTGAAAGCAGATCAATTGAACTACTTGAATTGATACACTCTGATCTATAGGGTCCAACCCTTCTCCTTTCTAACCAAGGTTACAGGTTTTACATAATATTCATAAATGATTATTCAAACTTCACCTGGATATATCCACTATATAAGAAATCATATTTATTCAATACCTTACTTGCCTTTAAAAGTTAAGTTGAGAAATATTTTGAAAGGAAAATTAAAACCTTTCAATGTGATATGGGTGGAGAATATAGAATACTTGAGAATTAACTTAAACAAGAAGGTATACACTTAAGATATTATTGTCCATATACATATAATTAAATTAGCAAGGTAGAAAGAAAACACAAACATTTGGTAGAGGTAGGTCTAACAATCCTGGCACATGCTCATTTGCCATTCAAATTCTGGTGGGAATCATTCAGCTATATAATCTTTGTTATAAATAAATAGCCATACAAACTTTAGGAAACATCACTCTTTTAAGCTCAAACTTGATCTTCTTCTAATAAAGACTGTAGGATGTGAGTGTTATCCTTTCTTAAGACCTTACAATGATATAAAATAAACTTTCATTCATCTAAATGTGTCTTTATAAGAGTAAGTAATCATCACAAAGGTTATCTATGCCTTTATCACATAAGTAGAGTCTACATTTCTAAACATATTAAGTTCAATTAATATGCATTTCCATTTAAAGATGATGTCACCAAAACAACATCTGAACAAAGTAACACCACCAAACCAGAGCAATTCTTGTTGACTTCTAGCAGGACCATTGTGACAACAACTAATAATGAATAAATCCCTTCTCAGCTAGCACCAGCACTGCTTTTGACTCTTCATTCTCAGACTCGAAACAACTAGATAACACAAAACACATAGACTCTAGTTTTGCTAAAAATTAAAGAACATTGACTCGAAACTAAAGATGGTGTTTGAACTGATTATGTAGTATAATGCAGTAGCTTGTACAATTTCTTCTCAGCCACTCCGAGTAGCATGATTTTCCCTTGTTCTTTGTCCTTGATTACACATTTGTCATCACATAACATAACAACAATGTTATTATCTTTGATAAGTTTTGAGATGTTAATGAGATTCTTTGTAATCTTAAGTATATATAATATGTGATTGAATTTTAAGAATAATATGATGTGTAGCAATTTAGTGAATAACAAAGTATTTTTTACATGAGTAATGTCAAGTTTTTCACTATTACCTACAGTTACCTATTTAGTTCCACTATACTTGACAGCCATATTGATGTTGTTTAAGCTGTTGGTGATGTAATTAGTTGCTCCACTATCTAGGTACCAATTTGGATTAGATGGATCTTCTAGTAAGGCTACATAGGCACGTTTTTTATCATGCTTCCCTGCTTACTGTGGAACAAAGTCTCTGTTGAATCTATGCCAGCATGAAGCTGTCACATGACCAACTTTGTTACATATATGACAGGTGGGCTTGTTTCATTTGTTGCCTGTCTTTGCTCTTCCTTTGCCTTGATAAATCTGAGGTAGATAGTTAGACTGATTGAAGTTGACAGGAACTTGATTTTGATTGTATAATTGGAAGCCTTGTGTAGATGTATTTCCCTCTCCATTCCATGGTTTTCTTATGTATGTTTGGTTGTAATTAGTAGACATATTTTGATTCATATTCATGTTGCTATAAGTAAGATTTCTCTCAATCCTGTTCTCAAAGCTCAGAAGTATGGCATAGACATCCTGCAGTAAAAGCCTTTCTACCCTGGAGGTGATATTCACAACAACTGAATCATACTCGAAACTAAGTCCATCCATCATATGCATGACCAGCTGATCATTTAAAACATCACAACCAGTGGTTCGAAGATTGTCTACCAGGCTTCTCGTCTTCAAATAATACTCATCCATGCTCATTGAATCCTTTCTAGTATTCTGAATCTGTTATATGATTTGCATTGCTTTTACTGAGGTTTGTGCTGAGAAGATTCTCTCCAACACCAACCAAACATCTTTGGATGTCGAGTACTGTGTAATAGATGTCAATACCCCTTCAGTCATCGATGAAAGTAACTAGCTCATTAGCATCTGATCCTCTCTCATCCACTACTGATAATCTAGATTTTCAAAGGTTAAGACATTTTGCTCTTCATTGATTATCACATTCATGCGTCTTGGAACTGCTCTACTCCCATCAATCAAGCCTTCAAGTCCATTTGCCTTTATACTAGGTAGAACTTAAGACTTCCACAATGGGTAGTTGGTATTAGTAAGCTTAATTGGGTTGGTAAATGTGAACGTGCTGCTGTTTGAAGAAAAGTTTGCTGCCTTGTTGTTTTGTGAAACACTACCTTGATTGTTATTCATTCTGCAACGCTTTGATACCAAGTTGAAAGACTAGAGAGAATGAATATTTTGACTGAAATAGCTTCTATATTTTTCATTATGAAGATGAAGATGAAGATGATACAAGGACTATATATTTACGAAGTTAATTGGAGAACAAGAAAACTAGATAAATATACAACATACACATGTCCTATGTGTTGTACAAATTACAATCATTGATCAAATGATTGATTGAGCTAGAATCTCTTATTTTGTCTTCTTCTATTGCGTAACAATTTGCATACAAAACAAACTTTAGGTTAGCATCAATGATATTGGCTCCAGGTGTCACCATTTCCTCTTCAACTGCTGTGTTTCCTTCACTCTGTTTCACGTTCTTCCCCTTTGTTGTTGAAACATAGCAGCTATTCTCAACACAACAAAGAACAACTTTTTATTTTATTTTTATTTTTTGGATAGACCAAAATGAAAAGAAGAGAGGAGAATATGTGTTTCTTTGTTTGAATGGACTAAGAAAAGATAAGAGAGTAAGCATTTCTTTAGTTAGAAAGACTAAAAAGATAAAAGCACGATCCTCTCTCTTAAGGTGAATATATATATATATATATATATGATTCCATCTTCTATCAATTCTAAGCTTTCAACTATACAATTTTCGTTTTTTCAAATTTTTTAATAGATGATACTAAAATAAATCAATTTCATTTTATCAATTACTTGTTAATAAAATTTTAATTTCAAATTAATTTTCTGACAAAATTTAAAAATGATTTATATAATTAGTTAGCTTCAATAATTATTTAATTAAAATAATTTATAGAGGGTTCAAAAAAGCGTGGGGGAATAACTTCCAAGAGACTACATTTTTTCCTCGTTCCTTGTTCAAATGGTTTATATAATAAGTGAAAGTATAGTAACATAATATTTTTTTAACTTAAATTAAAATGCAAATTATCTATTGATCCACATAATTTAAAAATAAAAATAAAAATTAAAAATTATTAATTAAAAATTATTTTTTAATATATAATATTGTACTATTAATGCACATGAATTTTGATTATTTTTATTATTTTTAGCTAATATTTTATTTACTTTTAAATTAATTAAATTTTATATTAAAATTATATAAATTGAATTCCTATCTAATCATGTTAATTGTTATAACCAAGTGGTTAAGTATACTTCAGCATGATAAATAGTTCAACTCATGTCTATACTTGTTAAATGAAAATATGACCCATTTATTAAACGTATGGTATTACAAAAATGATTCATTTATTAAATATGTTATATTGTAGCCCATTCAATAAATAATTTATATATATCCAAATGTAAAATGCTAACACTATTAATAAATATATTAAATTTGTATTGACCTAACATTTTGTTATAATTTATTTTGACATAACATGATAACAAAAGTTATTACGCTAATTTGAAGTAAATTATTAAATCTATTAAAGAAGAAAGTTTCCAATTTATATATATGTATATATATTTTAAAACCAATCTTTAGCCTATATCATCTTTTTAACTAAACTAGATTTTGCTCAGTTGCTTGGAATCCCCATCGATTAAATAGTTTTCGACCAGATTGCTGAACTTAAGTCTTATAGCCAGATATGCATGCTAAAGATAAAGAGGATCATCTGGCTTCTTTGGCATTTTACCCTTGTGTTAAGATAACATAATAAATTTTTCCTCCCTTTTGTAATTTTATTTCATTTTTTTTACTTGCGAATACTTGACAAGAAGTGAACAAGCTATACGGATGTAAGCATGTTTTGTACTATTTGCTTCCACTTAATGTCAAAAGTAAAATTAAAATTATTATATTCGATAGGCATTAACTTTTAACAAGTTATTACACAATGTGACTTGAAAACTATAACATCCCAATCAAAATTATTACCGGCCTGCTACTGACTTCTACATAATTTTAAAAAATAACCGAAAATATTTTTGACAAACACCAACTTTTAATGAGCATACCTCACTTGTCTACTAATATTTTTAATATATTAAATATTCATCTCATTATAATTGTGAATATAAAAGTATAACACCTCAAACTCAAATTATGTTCTATTGTCAATTATTAGATAACTTTGAAACGCAGCATAAAAAATAATTAAAAAAAAAAAAACTGTATTTGATGAATAAAAATTTTACTAAAATTTCCTCATATTTATCTCTTGGTTTTATTTCACAATAATTATACTTTGAAAATCACATCCACTCACTCAATCTGTATGTAATAAATATCTCTGTCTTTTCACCATCTAACATTATTGTAGAGGATTCAAAGTTGTGGCTAGCATGTTTTATGGTATTGACGTTTTTATTTTGTTATATAACACCGAAGACAACTCAATTTTGATTTGTTTTTTTTTTGTTTTGTCATTTTTGGTTGTCAATTTACTCAGTACTTGTTTTATTATCTTTCCGTATACTAATTTAAGACAAATCAATCTTGAATCTAGCTAAGGCAAAACAACTCAAGTTTGAATTAAATAACCAAAGCATGATGCACATGTTTGGAATTAAATGAAAATTAAGAGAGATATTGATGAGATTGAAACCACCCTTTGATTGATTACAACATTGAATTTTGCTAATTTAATTGTACAATAATCATATCATTTATATAGATGCATATTTAATTAAAATTTAATACATATTATTTTTAAATTAATATTAATAATAAGATTAAAAAAATTAAAATTATTAATATAATTTTGTCATATAATTTTATGTATAAATCTTTCTCGTATATGTATGTCTGCATATGTGTGTGTATCATATAAATAATATATTTATTCAAAATCTTTAGCATATAAAATATTTGCATTGATATTGATTTTTTTATCTTATAAGATATAAATTTATTAATAATTTTAATTTAATATTTAATTATTTTGACTTAAGTTTATTTGATAGTGTTAATTAACACTACATAAGTACTAAATTAAAAATATATTTTAACTTACCATTAAATTACTATAAAAACACGAGCAAGTATTAAATGATTATAAAATAAGAATAAATTACTAATTCCACAAAATACGAGTGACAACGTAGTGCACGTGAAGAAACATCGGGACATCGGTCTACCCGATAGATTGTGACTTGTTTGCTCCATATTCTATGAATTTTGCAAATTTGTGGTTGGAAAGCATGTTAAAATAGCTTTCACCTCTCTCCTAACTGATTTAATGTCTTGTGTCCATTTCCTGCTACAACCTTTTTCTTTTTGTTATATCTTTCTTCATCACCAGCGTGAAACACAATTATTCTTTCTAGAACGCAGGAAACAAATGTCGTATCATCTACGCAAACTTACCGAGACCACCCCTCACCCCCCTCTTGCTATACTTCAGTTCAGGTCCAATATGCATTCCAAATTTTCAATTATTTCTATTAAATATTTTAAAATTTTCCTTTCAGTTAAATCCGTTAAAAAGGAGAAAGTTTCCATCGTTTTGGAACCAATCTTTAACCCATATCTTCTTGTTAACTAACTAAACTACATTTTGCTCAGTTTCTTGGAATTCAAATTGATTAAACAGTTTTCATCCCCCTAAACTAGATTTTGCTCAATTTCCTAGAACAACTCAATTAAAAATATATTTTATTATTACTTTTTATTTAATTTTAAAAATATAATTAAAAAAATTTAATAAAACATAAAATTTTAATTATTACACTTCTTTTTTTAACTTGTATTCAATAGAATACTATAATTTATATGTCGTTACTATAATGATTGTTTTAAAATATTATATCTTAAATTTAAATATATTTTATAGTTAATTGCTCTGTAACTTTAAAAACACAATTAAAAATGTATTTGGTGAATAACATCTCTAATAAAATATATATATTATTTTAATTAATGTTTAACATGTCATGAATTCATTCCAAAATAATTATCTTTTCATGATTACAACTCCTCAATCTCAATCTGTATGTAATAATTATGTCTTTTCACCATCCAACGTTATTTTAAAGGATTGAAAGTGTGACTAATATGTTTTACATGGACTTACTTGGGCATTCTTACTGTCAAAAAAAAAAAAAAGTGTTTATTAAATTAAAAATTAAAAATTAAAATATATAATATATAATATAAATATTAAATACTATTAAAATATATAATAAAAAATTTAAAATATATTAAAAATTTTAAAATATATAATAAATAATACTTAAAATATACATAAAAAATTTAAAATAACTTTTAAAAAAATAAAAAATAATAATATATATAAATATCTTAACAAAATATGTTTTACATTTAACGTTATTGTTTTATTATTAACGCCAATAACATCTTATTTTTTATTTATTTATTTGTTTTGTTATTTTTTTGTTATCAATTTACTCGGTACTTATTTTCTTTCCATATTTCATACTGATTTGCTTCAGGACAATTAATTTTTAACCTAACTAAGGCTAAACAACTCAAGTTTGAAACAAAGAGCCAAGGTATGATACACATGTTTTGAATTAAATGAAAATTAAGAAAGACATTGACGAGATGAAGCATTACCTAAGTATTTTATTATTAAGTATTTTAGTCATTATATTAATTAACACTACATAAGTACCAAATAAAAATTATAAATTTTCAAATAAATTTGATTGGTTATTTTGAAAGTATTTAATAAATTTTAAATTAGTACATAATTACATATTAATTGAAATATTGTTAAAATGCTTTAAGATTATTATTAAGTATTTTAAATTGCTTAAATATATAAAAGCATTTGCACAGTTTGGTGATTTTCTTTTAATGCCACCGACAAAGTGGTTGTGCTGCAATGTATTCAGTACCTTGTTCTACAAGGTGTACTGTCTCTCCAACAGTCACGTGGGCCTAAAATTTCCCCCTAGATAGTTCTTGGAAGGATAGAGAAATACACCCTAATAACCCTATAAAATTGGACCACATTGTAAATGGAATTATGCACAAGGCAAAGAACGAATGTCCGTATTTCCAAAAAAAAGTATGTATATATTTTAACTTACCAATAACTTACTGTAAAACAAGAGCAAATTCAAAATTCTTATAAACTAGGAATTCATTCTGGTGTGTTGTGTAACATTGATTCATTTCACTTTACTATTAAATTACTATTAAATATGAATAAATTTATATGTTTCATAAAATACGAGTGTCCTAATATATTATAAATATTTATTATTATTATTACTATTATTATTATCATCATCACTATTGTTATTATCACCATTATTATCTTCTTCTCTGTGGAATTCTTGATAGAATGGTGTATGATAAATTGTGAGAAAAATATCAGAACTCAGATTTCCCCTTGGATGTGACTTGTTTGGTCCAGATTTTTTGAACTGCAAATTTGTGGCTCAAAAGCATTAAAAGTAGCTTGACATTTCTCTTGATTTAACGCTTTGTGCCTAAGCCGAAATCATTTTCCCTTAATCTGTGGTGGGAATTTTCAAAGACTGTCGTGTATTTATTATGTTATAAGAAGGTATAATATATTTCAAATCACTGTTAGTATAATTTATTTAATAATTATATTAAATTTATAAGTACTTATTATAATATTGTTAATTAAATTAAAAAATTATAATTTTATAATTTGTTGAGTATATTTTAATAATTATAATATTTAAAATATTTTTTATTTAAATATTACAAATTTTATTTTAAGAACGTCTAAATAGTTTTTAAAATATAAAATAAATTAACATGAAATGGTTACTTATAAGATTAATTATTGCATAAAGAAGTATACATATTAAAAATTTTAAATTCAAAACTAACACTATTATTAATTATGTTATATACACATGACTCACTCAATTATTGTGTTGTCTTAAATCAACTCAAGTCTAATTAATTTGTATTAGATTGGATAATTATGTTATAAATTATCATTAATACTTATAATGTTTATAAATAATATATCTCGATATTTATATATTTAATTTTTTGTTTATTTTTATATACAATTTAAGATATTTAAATTTATCTTTATAACGAATATTGTATAAATAGATATTGATGAGAAAGACTTGCATGGAAATGAAAAATGTTAACAAATACAGAGCCAGTTTTATCACTAGAAATTAATTATCTAAAAATAAATAAATAAAAGAGTATATTTGCTATTTCTTACAGTTAGTTAATTTTAAAAGCAAAGATGAACTGAATATTTTGTAAGCACCAATTATTAACGGTGACTAATCATTGTCCAGCAGTATCTAATATTCGGTGGTTCTATATACACCGTACCATCTGTGTGGTTTCAAAGCGACAGCACATAAATCTGAAACACTCTAATAAAATACACAAGATAATTCTGCTGGATAATCTCATTAACATGGTCTTGTATAAACCATTCATATGTCTATAATCCTCAAAAAAATAATAAATCTAGCTGTCACGTTCTTCTAGAACATAAACAATGTCTTTTTCTTTCTCCAGAATCGAGTGAAAGAAATACAATCACGTGCATGAACAAGATATTAGTACATTACCTTTGGGACAAAATCAAAGTCTTGATACCAGCGTTTTCATAAAATGGAAATACTAATTCATTTATTGCTAGTTTACATCAGCATAGAATTACTTCACCTTAATTATTATATATTATGAAATATATACACACACTTTAGAAAAGCTTCCGAGTATCTCTATAAATAAAAAAGAGGGTTGTGCTTGTTTACCATCCACAACACAAACTCTTTCTCTTGTTCTCTCTCTAGGCTTCGTTCAAAATGTCTCCCAATGTTTCTGCAGAATCAGAAACTCGTAGAACAATAGAAGTAGCGGGCGGTAGAATTATCCCAAGAGATGGCGGTGTTTTCTTAACGTGGGAAGATTTATGCGTGACGGTTTCAAATAAAAAAAAAGGAAGCATATCAATTCTACAAGGAATTACTGGCTATGCACGACCAGGAGAGCTGTTAGCTATTATGGGTCCTTCTGGTTCTGGAAAATCTACTCTTCTTGACGCTTTAGCCGGTATATCATCAAACTACACTAGAAACCTCCTTTTCACTTGCACATGCCACTAACATTTTCACAAATTCAAATGAATTAGGATGTTCTTGGTATTAAAGTTGTTGTTATTGTAAAAATCACTTCATCTTATTTATTAATTAAAAAGAATAGTGATTCCCGGACACTTTTTTTTGACTTTATATTTAAAATCACTACAATTTTGCAGGTTAGTCGTAATTTTATAAATAACAATTTAGTTGAATTTATATATATGGTTAATATTACATACAATACATATTTGTTCTGAAGATCTTTTAACTTTTTTTTTTTTTTTTGCCCCTTAATAACTCAAATCGATCCCCAATCCTGTGTGACTAAAGCTCTTGTATTTTTTTTAAGAAATATTTATTAATTAAATCAACTAATTAAACTATCTTAAATCTACTAAATTATAATAATCGTCGTATAATATTGTCATTCACTAATTTTGTATTTTAAATATATAATAAAAATTTCTTTTTAATTTTATTGTCAACTTTATTTATTGTTTGATTGTCATTCTCTTTGTAATGTTTGTTTCAACTTTATATAATTTCATTTCAGTTATTAAGCAAATGTAATCAAAATATTATTTAGAAAATATTTAATATTATTATATCTTTACATAATTTTTTTAAAAAAAGTTATCACTTATTACAATATTTACAGCTTTAAGCTTGCATGATTTTAATTTGAAATATAGTTTTAAATTGAGACAAAAACAAAAGATGATGTAATAATAATAATAATAATAATCAAAAGGTGATGCCACATAATTGACTTAACTTTGACTGGCTCTACAAGTCCTATAGTGACTCTCAACCACACACGCAGCCTCGATATTACTATTGAATTAGCTTATGTCCATTTCATCTTACAGCCTTTTGAGCCCTCTTCCTGACCAAATAACACGTGGATCCAATATGAACCACGTTTATTCTTTCAGAACACATGAAACTAATGTCATGTAATCTATGCAAACTTACTTTATAATATTATATTGCTCTTAAACATATCATATTTTTACATAAAATTTTTAATATTATATTAGCATTATTTATCTTATATATTTATGATAGTAAAATATTTATAAAAATATAAAAATAAATAAATATATTTTACTTTCTTACGGCAAAAATACGTTCAGTATAAGTTAATACAGATTTAAAATAGTAAAATAGTTATAAATTTTTCTTTTTAAAAAAAAATACTATTTTTATTTAAATTAGAAATCTAATATGGTAAATTTTTTTTTTTATTTTTGAAGTAAAGGAGCATTTTCAAATCATGTTGAATTGTACAATATAAATAAATATTGACATAACCATAGATGAGTCTTGAATTGTATTGCAGGAAGATTAGGAGCGAAACAGGTGCAAACAGGAAAGATTCTGATCAATGGACGCAAACAGGCAATGGCTTATGGAACCTCGGTAATAAAAAATGGATGCTTTTCTTTTTTTAATTTACTTAAATTTTTGCTATTTATTTAATTTCTTGATTTTTTTTAACAGTTAATATTATATTAAAATTAATGTTACAGCTTTGAATTATTGACATGTATGAAATGATCAACAGTGACTTTTGATAATTTAATCTCTTAAAAAGGGTTTTAATAAAACATTTTCGATCTACTCCATCTACTGAGAAGAAGAAGAAGACAATGAATTGTTTTCTAATCCAAATGTTCTTTTATCAATTTAATTTAATTTGATAATAAGTACGTTAAATATATTGTATTCGTTGTGTATTCTCACAGCACTTGTTTCAACAATATGATTCTTCAAACACATAATCCTCAATTTTTAAAATTTAATACAAGCATAGTTTACGAGATACCTAAATGATTCTCTCCGCAATTAGCAAAATTATCTATGATTTTATTTAAAATAACGGCAATAACAAGCTTGCCCTAAATGTGTTACAGAGTTACGATGATCTAAAATTTTAATATTTACATCTTTTGGTTTATGCTAAAACTGTAATTTGATACGTTGAACTTAATTGTATGGTATTCGTACAGTATTAGTTCCAAAACCAAAAAAAAAAAAAAAAAAGAAATGAAAATATTATAGTAGTAGTATATTTTATAATTTCCTTCCTTAATAATTTGCAAACTGTGAGCCGATCTCAGGCATATGTGACGCAAGACGACACATTGATCGCTACTCTAACAGTTAGAGAAGCTGTATACTACTCGGCTCAGCTCCAATTGCCAGACACGATGTCAATAGCAGAGAAGAAAGAAAGAGCGGAAATGACAATTAAAGAAATGGGGCTGCAAGATGCAATGAATACAAGAATTGGGGGGTGGTCCACAAAAGGACTGAGTGGTGGTCAAAAGAGGAGAGTTAGCATTTGCATAGAGATTTTGACTCGACCAAAACTTCTTTTTCTCGACGAACCAACAAGTGGACTTGACAGTGCAGCTTCGTATTATGTTATGAGCAGGATTGCAAAGCTGGATCAAAGAGATGGAGTTGGAAGAACAATAATAGCTTCAATCCATCAGCCTAGCAGTGAAGTTTTCCAGCTTTTTCACAATCTTTGCCTTCTTTCTTCGGGTAAAACTGTGTATTTTGGTCCAGCTTCTGAAGCCAATGAGGTAATTATTTTCACAATAATCAAATTCTCGCAAATATTTAGTAATAACTAATTATTGTCCTAATTAATTACTTTTAATTGCTATGCAGTTTTTTGCTATGAATGGTTTCCCTTGTCCTACCCATCAGAATCCATCCGATCACTTCCTGAAAACCATAAACAAGGATTTCCAACGGGTATGATACATACATACATATACATATACATATACATATACATATACATATACATATACATATACATATACATATATGCATGTATTTATGTTCTGTATTTGTCCAATAAAACTTTAATATCGTGATAAATACATATTAGTCAGGATTTCCAACAAGTATTTTTTATTAGTGCATTACACTCTCTGCACTAAATTTTAATATATACTTCGGTATGAATAGATTATTGAAGAAGGTTTAGCTGATGAGTCAACGCCAGCAGAGGAAGCAATCAGCATTCTTACAAAGTCGTATAAATCATCTGATATTTATGAACAAGTTCGAAGTGAGGTTGCTCAAATATGTAAGCAGGTTGGTAATCCAATCCAAGTATTATTTTCATAGCTACCAAATTATAATTTATAAAATATGTAAAATAAACTGACTAACATGTGTTATTGATGACTTGGGTTAAAATGATCAGGACAATGAATTTTTGGATAAGACAAGAAGCCATGCTATGTTTCTTACACAGTGCAATGTTCTAACAAGAAGATCATTTGTCAACATGTACCGTGATCTAGGCTACTACTGGTTACGCATTGTTATCTACATCTTGTTATCATTAGGTCTTGCCACTGTGTTTTTCGATCTTGGGAAAAGTCATCGTTCAATTCAGGTGATTAGAGAAAGTAATATTTTGTTCTTAATTCTAGTGATTTCTTTCTGAATTAGCTATATGGCTATTAATATTGATTAATTACTTGGTTCTTTCAGGCAAGGGGTTCATTGCTCATGTTTGTAGCTTCATTCCTAACCTTCATGACAATTGGTGGATTCCCTTCTTTTGTCGAGGACATGAAGGTCTAGTTTTTATGTCAAAATAATTTATTCTGTTAATTTATCATCGTCAACTCATTTCTTATCTTAAATCTCCTTTAATATTTGTGTTACCTCTTTAACAACTGTCCTAGATTTAGAGTTTGTTTGATAATCTCACTTTTACTTAATTATAAAACCATAATTAAACACTAAATTTTATTGAAATTTAGTCACTTTTTCACTAATATTCGATGCAAAGTACTTCCATCTCACAGTAGTCATAGTTTTAACAACTAAATTTTAAACATATCATGACTATATGGAGTGGTTGTTTTGTTTGAATAGTTTGTAAACCATTAATTAACTGATATATTGTCCAATCAAACCCTTCTTGAATATGTTGGTGCTAATTGGTCAATTGGTGAATATTCTAGGGTCAAAACTCTTTTTGAATAGCATGTCAATTATGTTGTACTGAGCTAAAATATGTCGATATGCACATACAATTATAAATGCAGGTATTCGAGCGAGAAAGACTAAACGGGCATTACGGTGTTACGGCATTTGTTATTGGCAACTCATTTTCTTCAGTTCCCTTCTTAGTACTGACTGCATTAATTCCCGGTGCTATAGTTTATATTCCTCCCGGACTTCAGCCAGTCTTCCAAGACTTCGTTTACTTCGTTTTGCTACTGTTTGCATGCATGATGTTGGTTGAAGGCTTAATGATGATCGTTGCAAGTCTGGTGCCAAATTATCTTATGGGTATGATAACGGGTGCTGGAATTCAAGGGCTTATGATTTTAGGTGGTGGATTCTTCAGATTACCAGACGACCTTCCTGCACTATTCTGGAAATACCCGTTATATTATATTTCTTTTCACAAATATGCATACCAAGGAATGTTTAAGAACGAATTTGAAGGCCTAAGATTGGAGGGCAACGAAAAGGGAGATGAGATTTTGAGAGTTACATGGCAGTTAGAAATGGGACATTCTAAGTGGGTTGATCTTGCTATCTTGTTTTGCATGGTGGTTGTTTATAGACTTCTGTTCTTGGGAATCATCAAGACAACTGAAAAATTAAAGCCGATGATTATATCTATTATGTCGGTGCCCCTTAAGGAAACTGCACACATCATGGCGTATCCGGCTCCTACACCTGGGCAAGAAGATATAGTGTGATATAAAGATATGTGTTTGCTTTTAGTGTTGTAAAAAGAAGGCAGAATTTATCCTTTCTAGCATGTTTTAGCAGTTGAACAATGTCGTTTAGAGATGCAACGTTGTTTAGCCTCAATCCGGATTGTACAAGGAGCAGCTAGCGTATGCACTTGGAAAAACTCTTTAGCGTAGTATGATAATATGTATCAAAGAGTTTTTGATGTTATTTTCCTGTTAAATACAGAAAATATGACAAACAATTAATAATCCCTATATCATAGCTTTTAACATCAAAGAATGATTATATACGAATGAGAGCAATAAAAAAAGAAGATGAAAAACGTAACCAAAATGAAAAATGCATGACGATTTGTGTATTTGATTGAAGTACCTTTCATTTATGAAGGTAGTTTGTTATACATAGCTTTCCATTGCAATTTATATACATAGAATAACATATATCCCAATCATTTCACTTTTGTATGAATTATTGGATATTTATATGTAAGCTTACCTGTCCACACCACATGACAATCCTTCTTGCTCTAAGAATTCTAGATTTAGCAAGAATTGGAATCCTTGCTTGCATTCCATTTATTCTCTTGATTGAGTCTGCGATAGGATTTAAAAATTAGGTAGAATATATATTCTTTGGTAACTTAACGGTTTGATTCTTAGGGTCCACTGCGATTCGTCTAAAACCACAATTATTTGATACGGATGATGATGACATAACTACCAACTACAAAGATTGCTCTTTTGAGTCAAATTCCTTGTTGGTACTGACCTTTGCTATCATGATCCTTACAACTTCTTTGAGTTACATGTCTGCCAAGGCTGCTCTCATTATTTATACAAATCCCTAAAAATGTTGAAGATACGTGTTTGCCTAACCTTTTAGTATTTAAGGCACACCGTGAGTCCCTTAGTTTTCGAGTTTTTGAGATACAAATGAAGTACTCGAAAATGACTACCCTTGGGCTTAAAATACTTACGATTTATATATATATAAGAAAAGGATAAAAAATCCCTTAATATTAAATAAATTTTTAATTAATTTCTTAATTGTTAAATTAATACAATTTAAATAGTTAATATTAAATTTAACATATTTAATTAATACATTATAATTAATACATATTTAAAATATAATTTTAACCATTCAAATAGAATAAATTTAATAGTATATAAATAGTGAAGATTTTATATAAAAAATTAGAGTTCTTGATTCTAATCCAATAATTCTCTAAAATTACACAAAATTTTGTATTAAATTGTAGCCTTTAAATTAACAATTTATGAAGATTAATGATTAAATAAAATAAATATTGTATTAATTTGTATAATTTAATTTTATTTTTTTTTAGAAAAAAGAAGAAGAAGAGGGAGGGCATTTAAAAATATAAGACATTAACAATCCTAATTAATATATTTTAAATATTTATTTAATTCAATCCTCAATCTTGACAGATAGTCAATATAAAAGTTAATTTTAGAGATTTGTTAAGACTTGAAGTAAAAATTTGTGTAGATTAACAATGTATAAAGGTTACAATTAAATATAATTAATGTATTAATTAAAATTATTAAATAAAAAAGGAGATAATATCTAATAGTTTATTAAGGTTTAGAATTGAATGAAATAAATATTGTATTAATTAAAATCGTTAATACATTTTATTTTTATATCTTCTCTTTCCTCTTTTCAGTTAATGGCTATAACTAATATATATATATATATATATATGTATAGATATGATTTCTAAGAATTGATTTTTTTTTTTTATAATTAAAAGTTTTAGGGATTTTAACTGAAACTTTTTGGAGTTAGTTGTTATATTTAACAATTTTACAACATTAGTATAGATGATGTGAGAAGACCATTTAATTAATAAAAAAAAGAGATTTATTAATTAGTGATGGATGAAAAAAAAGTTAAAAATAAATTTTATTGTTAATTAATGTAGTGAAAGAAATTAATGACTCACTTTTGACTTTTTTTTATTTACTATTAATTAATAAATCTCTTTTTCTTCATTAATTGAATGGTCTTCTCCCATCATCTATACTAATGTTATAAAATCGTATCATCTAATACTCTCTCAAGAATAAAAACAAGATATCTCTTCACTTTTACATTATCCATGCCATCCATATTTGTTAGTAAATACTTTTTTCTAGACTGACGATAAAATAATTAAACTAATTCTAAAAGGCAATGACATACAAACCCATGAGAAACACAAATTAAACAACTCCGAATAAAATTAAATTCAACAAATAACTGGACCAAATCAAATTTTCAACATTGTATTTTGAATAATGGATTAGGTCAAAGTTTAGGTGATCAAATTCAAAGCCCAGTAGTTATGTTTTTGTTAATTTTTTATAGTTTTAAGTCAGAATTTGGATAGACTAAATTTTACTTATTTAAAATTATTTGAATGCATTCATTAAATTTTTTTTGATAATATAAAAGTGAAGAGATATCTCATTTCTATTCTTGAAAGAGTTTTAGGTGAGATGATTCTACCATGTAACATAGGTGATGTGATAAGATTATCTAATCAATAAATAAAAAAAGATTCATTAAATTGGTGATGAATAAAAAAAATTAAAAGTAAGTCCCACTTTCAATTAATGTGGTGAGAGAAATTAATAGAACTTATTTTTGCTTTTTTTTTTATCCACTATTAATTAATAAATTTTTTTTTAATTAATTAAATGGTTTAACTATATTACTTATACTGACGTTGAGGATCATCCTATTTAAAACTCTCTCTTATATCTTCTTTCATGTCTATCCATAACTAATTCAAATAAATGCAAATCAATTTCATTCTATAAATGACCAAAAATAGCCTTATTGTTGTTTAATTTCTCTCATTGCTTTTGTTTAAGCTGCTTGTGTAGTTGATGAACGACATGCAAATATAGATTGCATTGTTGGGATTCACAAAAGCATCAACAACGTATCAGGTGGTTGGCATAACTAACAATAAAGAAACCAAATTTTTTGGTTCTTCTCCATCGCCGACGAGCTACTGCTGGCAACTTTCTAACCACCACTAGTTAAGATTTTTTCCATTTTCGCTCTTTTTGTAGACCTTTTATATCCTTTAATATATGTTGTAAGAATTCTTCATTTGTTGATGCCTATTGTGACTTGT
This sequence comes from Khaya senegalensis, assembly GCA_032402905.1. NCBI lineage: Eukaryota > Viridiplantae > Streptophyta > Magnoliopsida > Sapindales > Meliaceae > Khaya > Khaya senegalensis. Next base: position 3,309,367 of record CP135546.1, on the reverse strand, counting down.
AAGAAAGTCTTGACTGGAATAAATAAAGATTTAAAAAATTTTAAAGGTTGTGACTTTGTTAATATATCAAACAATAAAATTTATACAATTTACATGAAAATCCAATTTCTATGGGAACAAATTGAATATTTTGGATAAATATATACAAATTGAAAACTAATTGAATATTTAGGAGATATTTCAAAATGAAGAAAACAAATTTATTGAGTATTGTCTAACCTAAAATTAGGTTTTTCATTAAAAAAAAAAAGAACCTTTTAAGAGTAAATTGAATATTTTAGGAGAAAATTTTAAACCCTAAAAAATTAAATCAACTTTAGAAAATAATTAACCTAAAATTAGGATTCATATAAATTTTTTTTGGGAAGAAAATTGGAATTTAGGAGAAAAATCCATCAACCTTAAACCACAATACCAATCAATCCTTAAAAAAAAAAATTCTAACCTAAAATTAGGTTTTACATAAAAAAAAAAGAAAAAAAATAATAATAATTGGGAGGGTAGATTGAAATAATTTTGTTTTAATATATGTACCCATAAGTTTAAAAACATGGTAAATAATAAATTATTGTTCCAACAAATTTTAAAAAATATTTTTTATGAATTTTTTGTAATATATAGATAATTATTAATATGTGGAGGCAAATTTTTTAAAACAAGATCTAGAAAATTTAAATAGAAAATAACCATAGAGAATTTTTTTAAAATTTGTGATACCTCAGTAATAAGTCATGATAGTTGTTCTCAGCAAACCACCATGATGAGTCCTTTTAAGACCTCAATGTTTTTCTAGCATAAGATGTTTTAGAAACCTTAGTCTTGAAATATAAATTATAAAGAAAATAAGAATCATCTTTTGTCAAGAAGAAAAAAGCCTTAAAGGAACTTATTATTCCTATGATAGACTTGTGAGCTTTTATACATTCCAAGTACATTATAGTTGCTATGTGACCAAGCTTATATGTTTTAAGACATACAAAGGCCACTACATGATATAGACATTTTAAGTTGCTTTAAGTAAACCTTTATTGGGTTATTGGGTATTCAAGGTAATCACTCTTGACAAATTATCACCCAATTGGAAGTTGTGGTGACAATAGTAGCAAGAAATCTTTGTTGATAAGTTTTAACCTTACTTTTGTCTTTAGCCTATTTTCCTCCAATATATCAAGGTTTAAACAAAGTTGACTTTCATCTTTATCTTTATAAAAATGGTGTGTTCTAAATGTTAGTATGCCTACTTCTAATGTTATTATAACTTCAATGCCAAAGGTTAATATGAAAAGTGTCTCTTTAGTTGGAATATTTTTGTTGTGTGATATACCTATGAAAAGTGTCTTTTATAGGAATTTACTAATATTGCTTTCCATGATTGCCATCAATAGTTCAATTTTTGCCCACTTGATGAAGTAGTCAATTGTAACAATAGTATATTTATTCCTCCTCTACCAATTGGTATAGGTCCAATCAAATCCATTTTCCATTGGATAAAAGGCCAATGACTTGTTGAGGAATGTCTTCATTTGTAAGCTTAGTTGAGTAATACCTTGATATTTTAAAAACTTTAAGTACTTGTTATATTCTCTAACCATATTCTTTGACTCCTCTTACATCATTATCCAATAGCAAAAAATCTGTGCATAAACCTTAGAACACTTGAAAAAGGTGAAAAGTGTTTTACACAATAAAAAACTCAAATTATCAACAAATTTAAACACGTTAAAACTGTTGAATTTAGATTAATCGTTCTCAAACAATTCAATAACACAAGGCCACAACCATAAACAAATCACAAAATCAATAAAATCCTAGAATGATATATTCACAAGGCTAGAACCTCTAACCATTAACAACAATCCAAACTCTAAAAGTTTTTTAGTTTGTTTTGTATATGAAGATATGATGAATGGCTATCAAGGGGAACACTAAGTAAATCTCATACACATGGAATAAATTACTTTCTTTCACAAAAAAAATTAAGAAAGAAACAATTTATTACACTTAAGATGTTTTCTCTATTAAAAAAAATTCAAAAACATAAAGTGGTCATCATATCGACTATATTAAATTTTTCTAATAATTTTTTTTGTGAAGTCACTATTTACTCATTATTCATGCTTAACTATTAAACTAGCACTAATTTGGCATCATACTATTTATACATTATTCAAGTCCATTTTTTACGAGTACTATTTACATTACTGTTCATTACTCGAGCGGGACATAGGCACGAACTTAGTGAACTCTCCAAAAATTTAACTACTCAAGTGCCAAGTGGGTGTGAACTTAGTGTCAAATTATTGTATTATCATTGTTTACTATTTATCACTATTTATAAGATAATAGTATTCACCCCCTTAGGCACCTGTCTAGTAGTATCATAATGTCACGATTTTAGGTAATGTACACTATTTATATAATACTATTTATTAAGCACTATTTATATAATATTATTCATCAAAAACTATTTATACGTTTGTCAATGTTCACCAAATTCAACTATTTTGACATAGAATGAGTTAATATAAAATCCAAACTTAACAAGTATTATAGTTATACTGTTTTATATATTAGTGTCATTATGCTAGAATGATTTCCAGAAACTCTTTGAAGTATTTTTACCCAATGCATACTTAGGTATATTTAAGTGCTAAGTACCTTAAATAAGATAGAAAAACTATGTAGATACATAATGTTGCTAATGTTACAAATGATTGTATACGTTATTACTTTATACCTAAGTTTTCTTATTTCATTCTTGTCTTCAAGCAATCTTCATCTTAAAGGTATTCATTGACAAGGTCCATCCAAGTAAGAAAGTGATCATGGGGTGCTTGGTTCAAGAACAAATTCCATCATAGTTTTATTTGGTAGCTTGATGTTGACTACGAATGTGAGCTTTCCCATTAAATCCATTTGATTATTTGCCATAGGTGAAACTTGCTCAATAATTACTTGTTTGAAGTTTGACACAAGTCTTATTTTATTAAAGCAAGAAATAATATTTTTGTCATGAAAGTGCATGATTCCTTTTGATCTTCTTTCATGAACATAGTTAGTGGTGAAAATGTTTTTCACTTCTTTGGTGCATAAATATTGATACTAATATTTAGTCATTTTAGTTGAGGTACCCTAAATCATATGTAGTTCTTGCCCCATGTGATTCTTTAACTAGTGTTGATCCACTAACAATCATGTAATTCATTGTCTCCTATATTTTTTGACTGCCATTAATCCACCATTATGTACTAGTGCAATTTTATCCTTGCCTTCTCTACCATTCTCAATTTTATGCTTAAACTATTTTAAGTAACACTCTATATCAACATTTGTATCTGATCCCATTAGTATGTATTCAATTTTAGTATGACCTCCACTTTTATAGTGATGACAATATTTCATGTTTTTTTTTTTTTACGAATTTTCTTTTAACGACTTGTCTTTTCATGGCCTTTTAAGGATGATCTTGAACTTACAAAGCTCTATGCGCAACTTCAAAAGTGTCCTTGAGCTATTTTAATTTTGTAAAATCTAAGTCATTGATTAGTGATTACATTAATTAGATACACTTAGAAGTATGACTTAAGCTTCGTAGAAAAGACCACTAAAATTAATGTGAACCACTTTATTTTGGGTTTTTTTTTAACATTTATTAATATTTTATTTATGTAGTACCAAGTTACAACAATCTTCAAAACCATGAGCTAAATTAACAACATATTACATGGTCATGGTTTGGTCATGATTAGGGAATTAATCATTTAAGTTTTTAACTTCTTGAAATCAATTTTATGCTCTTTAGTTCATTTGGTCTTTGGCCTTTTTAATGGTTTCAAAAAAAATTTTGGAACTTATCGATGCACTTGAATATAGAAAGACTAAGGCATTATTTTTTATTATAAGCTTCTAGTGATATCTTAGCTATATAACTTTAAAGTATCTACCAAAGTATCATTATAAGTGTACATCACATCACTCATGTCATCCTAAGTGATTAGATTGTAAGTTACCTTTATTAACTTTAATGAACACTTGGTAAGGTTTACCTAATGTTACTCATGTCCATGGATGGTTACTTGAATATGTGTTCATTCCTTGTCATTCTTGTTGACTTACCAAGTAGTTTTGTCTCTTGTATGTTTTCTTGATTTTTCTAAAGAAACTCCTACAAGTAACCATTATTCATCAAGTTCTTAATATGCTTATGAAAGTTAAAACAATTCAAAGTTTAATGATCATAATCTTCATGGATATCAAAATATTTATATTTGTACTTCTTTTTTAAAGGAATGATTTGATAGAGTGGCTTAGTCAAATATACTTTGTAACATATGGCATAAAGGATTTCATCCACAGTGGTGTTCAAGTGATGATTAGTATAAGATGAAGATGATTCCCTTTGCTCAATTTATCAAGGTATAGATAACAAAGATAAGATGAAAGCTTCAGCATTGCTAGTGTTAATGGAGGATGAAGTTTACTGAAATCTATGTTGGTAAAGCTCTTAATTGATAAGTGTCTAATTTTACATTATTTTTATATTAAATCTTATGAATTTCTTTGTTAGTTTTTGAATTTTATGATTCCTTATTATTCTTTTGTTTTTTATAAGATTTTTATAGACAAAAAACAAAAGGAGATAAAAAGCTATGAATTAGTGCAAAATGAAGATTTCTTAAGAGTGTTGGCTTTAATATTTATGACTTTATAAGTAAAGATAAAGAAATAAGTGTAAAAGATGTATTTTCAGAACTTGTTTTTGGTTGTTTAGTAGAAATAGATTAAGTAAAGAGCTTATTTTACTTGACACCTAAATAAGAAAAGTTTGAAATAACCAAGCTTGTGATCATTTTTGGGGTCGTTATTTTCAAAAAAAAAGTGAGATATATTCTGATCATTGATGCCATCCTTTATCTAGTAGTGGCAAAATAAATCTTTAAACATTGTTTTTATCATATTTTTAACTTATTAAAATATGTTTTTCATAATTACATATTTTTGTCTACATTCTTTTATTTATTTTGCATAATGAATCAATTATGAAATTCCTCCCTTAAAGTTCATGCTTGTGTGTGTTAATAAATTATTAATTAAGATGAATCTTCTATTGGAAATGACGTATTATACTCATTAACAATCAAATTTGAAGTAATGATATAAATAGTACATTTTATAGCATATCATTAATAGGTGCCAGTTAGGCCCATTGTCCTATAGTTTTTTTTTTTTTTTCAAATAACAACTTTAAAAAATATGTATATCAATATTGGAGAAATTTTTGAATATGTTAGCATTCTTGCCTTTGTAGCATATTCATAACAATGTTGAAAATTATTAAAGTTTTAAACCTTGAAATGTCTTTTATATTGGTAATCTCAAAAGGTTTTGTATAATTAACCTTTATTAAGATCTTAATCTCACTACCTATTATCAAGGTCTATACTTATTTAAGTTAATAAAGGTCTTCATGATTTTAAACTCAATAAATGTCTTAAGAATATTGAGAAAGCTATAGGTCTAACAAATTTTGACTTGGAAAAGGTTAATATGACTTTTGTCATCATCTTGTAACCTAGGTAAGGAAAAGCCCATCCTTGGTCGTCCCTTCTAGTTACCTAATTAAATTCACATTTATTTTTTTACCTTAGCAAAGGTCTAAATGCCAATAAGCAAAATAAATCCAAATGCCTCTAACCATAGTAAAATTCTTGCAATTACTAACTTTAAGCATCTTTTAATTTTAGTCAAAGACTTAGGGATAACATCTTAATAGTTGAATTATTTATACAATTTTACCAGTGGAAACATCCCACTAGCAAGTTTCTCCCTCTTTAATGACATTTTACCAAGGGATAACATATCACCTAGTAAGCAAATTTACTATCAAAAGTCATTTAATGAGCGCTAACAAGTTTCATATTTGTGCATATGATATTGGGCTTCGCCTACATGGTAGGTTTCAAACCTAGCCAAACCTAACCATTGAAATCTATGTATACAACCCAATAGAGATTGTGAATTAGGTGGTTTCAAAAAAAAAAATTTACACAACACAATATAACTAAAAAATATTTAATAACAATTAATATAAAATAAAGTGAAGGAAAGAGAAGCATACACAAGATTTATAGTGGTTCAGTAATTTAACGGCTTACATCTATTTCACAAGGTCCATCTTTATAATTTTTTGCTAAATTTATCTTTCAATTTTGAAGACACTTAAATATAATCAATGAATATTTTAGTTTCTCTCACAATATTATAAAAGTATAACAACTTTTTTTAACATTCTTTTGTATTTAAGTAAATAATCATAAACAAAAATTACATCTTAAAGAATTTCTTTAATAAGAGAAAGAATACAAATGAAAAACAAGGTGTATAATACATGTTTGTAATAATTTGTGAGTTTAATAATGATTTTAAAACTCAAAATATATTTGTAAGTGTTTAGGATGTGTGAGAAAGTGTTCAAAATCAATTTTAATATATGCAAGACTTAGTTAGGACTCAAAAATTAGTCGTTAAAAACATAAAAAATAAATAAATTTCATATGCAAATAGTTGACATTTTACTTGAACCAATTGACCAGCTTATTAAAAATAAAGGGCATAAAATTTTTCAGGTAACTAAGATGTCGATTTTTATTGGTATATGCCTTAAATTCAATAGTCTTTCGAATGTTTAATATATTTATATTATAACATTTTGATTTATATATCTTATTTAATTATTTAATTATTTGTATATTTAATAAATGTAATAATTTTTCTAGAATAGTAAGTTCAATTAATTAGACATTATTTTTAAATGTCTTTAGTTAAACATTATTGTGAATAAGATAATAATAATATATAGAGATTAATATGTATACTGACTGACAACAACATGTATGTGTTATGATATGATATATCAAATCAACACATAAGTATACGTTAGTGAACTAATGTACTAGATCGACCTATTATAAGAACGTTACATGAATTATTATATAAGTATTATAAACGATTCTCATAATGATAATGGTGTATGTGATCTTTGAATTTAAAATCACCATAGTTTCCAACATAGAGAATGATATATTTTGATATTTTCAAATATCATTTGTAATAAGATAGACTATAAAGAAAATAATCAAATATATTATAACTCTTGTAAAAAGATATATGTAATCAAAATAGTATTTGCTCCTCTTATATAATGAGAGTGATATCTTGGACTTTTTGGTTGAGAAAGATTTTGAAAAATATATAGTTATACTCAAATAAGTTAATATGTGATATTGATTTCATTTGATAAAATAAATCAACTCAGAATATCAAAGAAATATAATTAAACTATACAAGTATAACACATTCTATATTTCGTATTCAATTAAAATATTTATGACCAAAAGATTGAATTACACGATAATTTTGATCACGAATAAGGTGATATCAAATCACTGACACTTTCATCACTTGAGTAGTCATGATGTGTTGCTAAACACTACTCATTACTTGTAACACTAAAATTAGATTTTAGTATTACTGCCAATGTTATGAAAATCTATTAGGTTGTACATTAAGATTGGGAATATAATATATATATATATATATATGTATATATAAATATAATTCTAAATGAATTTAGAATTTGTTAAACTATTTGAGTTTTAATTTTAACTAAATTCATTATGTAAATAGAGACTAAATTTATTAATATCTATTTTACTAAATAAATTAAGATTTATAGAAAAACTCAAATAAATAGCTTAAGTCAAAATTGAATATTTAAAATAGCAATATATAAATGTGTTATATTTATATTTTTAATGTGTGCTTAAGATTTATTTTTTCATCATTACTCTTGAGAAAAGAAAAACGCATAAAATATCGCACACTCAAATTATAGGAATTAACATTTAAATTAAATTTTCGATCGTGTGAATATCATAAAGACGTAGAAATAAATGATCTGTAGTCGTAGTTTGATAAGAATTGTTAACTTGAGGTATGTACATATTTATAATATTGAATTATATACATACAATAACACTGAAATTTGTTGTATAGATCTTACAAAGTAAACCATTTATTTTGTATAATTTTGCTATAGATATGTATTGGTTTGCTTACAGTTTCAACAAGTTGATGGGCTGGTTAACATAAACTAATTAGTTTGTTAGAGGAACTAAGGGGCATATTACTACATTATTAAGTTTTCAAAGTTTTTTAAAACCTTGCATTTTAGTTCTCAAAATCTTACAAATTAATCCTTATTACAACTTTAAAACAAACTATTAAATTCATATCATAGATTTCAAAAATATGTTTCATGGAGTATTTTGCAAGTATTCAAAGTGTGTTTTTGTACAAAATATATGAACTTATATGATTACCACAATCACACACACATACAAGTATAGAACATTAAATTTTTTCATCATTATCCTAAGTTTGTTTTTGATTCTTTAATTTGAGTTCTTGGTACCTCTTTTTTCATATGTCTATTTTTGTTATCATTAAAATATGAGCTTTTGTAATATTAAGATCAACAATTATTACTAATCAAGGTTTCCCATAACTATAGTTCTTTATAAACCATCTCCTTTGTTAACATTGATATTATTAAGGCTTCCACCTTTGCCACTTCCATTGTTTAAATTTTAGCAGCATAAGTAATATAAACCATTCACACTTTTTGTGTACCATCTCTATTATTGCCAAGAAAATATCTTTTATGCCATAACATATAAAAGATATCTAACCAAGACAACTTAGTGAACAATTCCTTTGGAGAAAAAAAGCAAGTATAAATGTTGTGACTTCTATAAAGATTAGGACCACAACATAACGAATAGCTTCATCCTCAAAAGTAGACTAAATACTTAGTGTGACATTTGAATATAGATAAATTCTAATCTTTATTATCTCTTATCTCTAAAAATATTTTATGAAGTTGTTAAAAGGAGATTGGGTAAAAATCGCGTAAATAGGTCATTTTGTCAAGTAGAGGTAAAATAATTTTTTCACTCAAAATTGAGGTCAAAGTGAGTTTTAATCATATAAAAAGTCTTAGAACTTCATAAATATCATATTGGTAAGTTTAATTTCAATTCGAAACGTGGTTAATATATTTTTATGAAGTCAGTAACAGAAAGGGTAAAATCGTTATTTTGATAAGATTTTAATTTACCAAGCTAGATTCTGAGGATATAAATTAGCATGATAGAGTGTGTTAGAAGAAAAGATAGATTTTATAACCTTAGAAAAGTAAAAATTACTATTTTGGACAAAAATAATCAATTTTACTAAAAAGGGCAAAATAGTTATTACGTCAAGGGTCGGAAGGACTCCACTAGAATTTGATTACCTAGAACTCTTGTAAATATTGTAAATAAGATGTAGGAAAAGCGAAATTGAATTAAGATGTGAATTTTTCTAAAAAGGATGAAAAAAGACCAAAATGACTAATTTTTTTATTATGAGTAAAATGGTCTTTTCACAAAAAATTCGAAGAAAAAGTGATAACTAAAACTGATGGACTAAAGTGAAAGAATATAAAAATAATTTGGGTAATCTCATAATTTTTTTAGGAATTAAATGCAAGTTTTGAAAAGTTATTGGGTGATAGTGTAATTTTTCAAAATATGAATTTGAATAAGATTGTTTGACTTTTCAAAATTGAAACAAATCAACTTCTTTCTTCTCTCTTGTAGTGAGTTACTCCTTTTTTTCTCTTTCAATTTTTTGAAAAAAAATAAAGCAAAATCTCATAATCCGCCCGATTAAATGCGTTACTGTAGGAGAAAAAATTGTTCTACACGTTAAGAGCTTTAATTTGACGATAAAAATTCTTACTTTCACTAAGTTTCAATTTATAGATTTGTTAAAAAGTGGTTTTGATGGTAGTTTTATGATTTTGATGGTGGTTTTATGATTTTAAATAGTGATTTAGGTGGTTTTATGGTATTATGAGGCTTACTCAAGTATTTGACATATTTTGAAAGTAAGAAAATATAATTTTCTTTTATGAAATTTGTGATTAATGGCTGATTTGCGTAGGAATGAATTTGGGGATAGTGCTTAGATGAGATTGGGTATAGGATAATGTGTAAAATATAAGAAAATTAGAAAAAGGGGTAAAATGGTAAATTTGAGTACTATTTATTGAGCCTCTAAATGATGGATTTTAATGTATTATGGTATGTGTTAATGTGTATAAGTGTGTTAAGGAGTGAATGAAATTAGTAGGAATTGATTTGGTGGTTAAAATGGAAGGAAAATTGAAAAAGGGTAGAATAGAAATTTTAACTACTATTCGATGACTTTAATTATTATTTTTACAATATATTTATATGCTTAGAAGTGTATTGTGAAACATTAAAAATAATACATTTGAGTTAGATGTACAAAATGAGAAAAATTGAAGGAAAGGGTAAAATAATAATTTTAGTTATTATTGTAGAGATTTAGAAGTGTTATGACGTGTTATGTATATATAATGCTTTATATGGTTGTTGGAATGTATAAAGGAATTATTATTATTATCGTGTGATCGGAGCGTGATTAATAGAATTTAAAATAGGTTGTAATATTTCTAACGTTACATGTTGGTTGTCATAATAATTATAACAATTATAATTATTATGTAAATTTTCTTTATTAGTAAATGATGAGTTGATGTGGTTATATATTAATATTGGATAGTTATGCAATATGTTTATCGTAATGATAGAAATTATAATTATGATGAATAAATCTCAGTGAATCTGGTAAACTAGGTATTTGCGAGTGTATGTGATTATGAAAGTGTTATAAATTTTTGATTAAATATCACTATCTGCAAGTGCATTTTACATTCATTATGTGAACGAATTTTATATGTACATGAAAATTGAAATGTGGACATTGTTTATCATTTCAGTGTGTATAGGTGTGCATATGTAATATTCATTGTGTATGGTTTGAGTGTACAATAGTTTTTAAAAAATGAATGCATGGCTTTGGGTCATATTGTATTAATTGTATGGCTATATTAGTTATAAATTCAGATATTCAGATACCTTTCACACCCGCTGGCTTGGTTATAGTTAGATTATATGATCAATTATATGTAAAATATATGCTCAACCCGTTAGACGAGTGGTGTGAATGGATGAGCGTTGAGCGGATTTACTTTGTGGCCATGATTTATAACTGTGTTAGCATGACCGGTCATATATTTGTCGATAATTTGTTGAAAATATCATGTGATATTGTTTTCGAAATGCATGTAGACTTATTTGCATTTTATACAATAACTATGAGTGTTATGTGGATAGTGATACAGAATGTATGGTCGGAGTGTATTTATATCGTTAGATTATGTTAAGGTGATATGAGTTTAATAGCCTCTATGCAATCAATATCGTATAGCATATATGACAGAGAAACAAATTTTGTACTTAAATATTATGTTTCCTTACTGAGTTGTTTTCCTCACCCTTTGTGGATTGTGATTTTTACAGGTAATGTGGCGTCACGAGATATGGATGCGAACTCTTCGAGGCGTCAGTAGGGCTAGTATCTCGATGATAAGGGTATTTTTTGTGTTAATACATAATTATGTATATGTGTGTATATATATATATATATTGGTACTGTGAACTTGTATTTTTGGGTTACAAATTATAGATTATGTGTGTAACTAGGATATTATACATATCCAGCTTCCGTATATATATGTATCAATTATTTTGGTTATATACATATTTATATGATTATTATTTTTAGATAGAATGCGTACTACCAAATGGCATGCTATATCCTAAAGGTGGTTTCGTGTGCATGTATCAGTACTAAGAACAGTACTCAATATGTGCATTGGGTGAAAATAATGGTATGAGCATAATTAATAGCATACTTAGGTAGTATATGACTACATAATTAGATATAAGTGTATACGTGTGTATAAGGGTATGATACATCAGTGTACTGTTGGGTTATCCATTATATCAATGTATAACCTTTGATACACACTTTATCGATATTGACAAATATTTTATTTAAAATAGATTATGTTGTAATTAATGGTTATGTGTGGATATATATATATATATATATCTTTATGTTTTAAAAAAAAAAATTCAAATTTTATCTTGTGTGGTTGATTTTAAAAATAAGGATATTACACTTAGTCGGAATAGTTGCTTAAGGAATTACTCCATGAGGTTAATGAAAATATCTAAGAGTCACAACTACACAATAAGATGACCAAGAGCAATAATAGGAGATGATTGAAGCAAGAAATATGACCTAAATAGTGTAATTAGCAATAGTCTAATCTTAAACAGTAAGATTCGAGTATTGAAAGACAGTTTTCTTACAGAAAAAACACTGGATAATAAAGAATGGTGGAGCTAAAATAATTGATGGATTAAAAGATACGATGAAAAAAGTTCAAGCGTGACTATTTGGATTTTTAAAATAGTTGGACATTTTATACATACACTCACCTACTATCAACTTAACTCCTTCATTGCCAGAGGTTGTAAATCACCTAGTTTCCCGTTCAAAGGTAATAAATACATTCTCTACTTGAGTCTAAGCTGAGGTGGAAATTAATTTTGATATCCTTAAAATTGGACTCTACACCATTCACCTTTTCTAGAAAATGTAACACGACTTTAAGTTTTTTTAAAGGTCAAGATTAAGCCAAGTAAGAACAAGACTAAAAGAAATTTTTTTTTTTTCAATTTGAAGCACAAATTTGACCTATTGTCAAACATTCACATTAGTTTCATTGTTGTTTTCTTTTATTATTTTAATCACGTTATACAACATTTTTGTCTAAATAGAAAAATTAAAACTTCTTAACTTCTTAACTTCTATCTAAATGGAAAGAAGGCTTAATCAAATTTCTATCTTTTAAAAATATCCCTATTAAATTCATTTATTTCTTAACATATAAACCAAATCCGTTATCTTTCTATTAAATATTTTAATTCTCATAATATATCTTGCATATTTTAAATTATAGATTATTCTAATTTCATAATTATTGTTAATATATCTTTATTTTATTCAAGTGAGCAATTGTAGATTTTCTAACAATTGCTAAATGAAATTATTATTATTTTCAAATAAATTATTAAGCTAGAACAACAAAAATTATTAATTATTATTATTATTATTATTTAAAACAATTTTATTTACATTTGTCAATTGTTTAACATATAAATAGTTTTAGTATAAACTAACACTTGGAAAGGATATATAATTCAAAATACTAGTTTTTAAATATTACAATTTTGTAAAATCAAACATTAATGCTTATAATTAGACATCAAAAAAATAAAAACAATCGTGTCATTTAGATATATGCACTTAGACTTCAACTGCATTTAGACCTATTTATATTTCAAACAAACAAAAAAAGGTTACCTAAGATAAATAAGTATTCTCCTTAAAAGTGGCTTGATTAGTAATCTATGGCCATGTTCTGGGAAGCATAATATGATGGTAATTTTGCCACTCCTAAGTTAATTGGGTTTCTAACAATTTTAAAATCCTTAGTTTAAGAAAGTTAGAATCTCATATCTTATTCTAATAAGTTCAAGGTCTCTATTAGTTAAATTTTTATACACCAGGTCTAATAATTACAACCTATTACAACACGACTCTTTGGTGCCCTCTCAACTTCAGCACTTGCATCATCTACTTCATCTTCTCCCTTATTGTAGTTCTCATCAACTACAATAGGATCATGGGCTTGGTAGGAGTATGTATAGCTTTGAATCTTAGTTCTTCTAGCTATTGTAGTGCAAGAAATCATCTCTTTGATGCCTCAATCCCTTTACCTATTACTTTATCTCTTTATATTTTTATTAAGAGAGAAGTTTTGATTTATTGGAAGCTAGAACACTTATAAGCTAGTATAGTTATTGTTTTGCCACACTAACAAGTTCAGTTTCTTTACCTATGGCATCAAGTTTTGTACTTTCATTAAGACTAAAGGAGTTATGATGAATACTTAAAAGTATACATTTATTGAGATTATATTATTATTTTATATTTAAGAATGTCATGAACTACACTCACCAGACAACATCTACTTCTAATAGACTATAGACTAGATTAGAGTCATTCTTAACAAGTCCAAAATAAGTATTTTATTTAATCTTAAACTTCAAAATAAAAGTTGGCCTAATTCGTGAAAAATGGTTGATTTTATGTAGGCTTTGTATAAAATGCATTTCTCTTAATTTGAAGTTTTGATTGATGCCATACTTAAGTTAATAAATCATGCAATCATTCCTTCATGATATTGCAAGCCAAAAACTTATTGTGCAAGCATTTAAGTGGTTAAAAAAAATGGACTTCAATAGAAATGGCATACAACTCTAATCTAGCTTGAAATGCTTTTGTTTTTGGGTCATATATTGCAAGATGCACATGAAAATACATTGAATGAGTATGTTCTAGAAAGCTTAGATAAAGGTCTACTACATTTATGTTTTGGGTAGACAGAATCCAAAAAAATCAATGACTATGTGGCTAACACAATTTACTATACATAAAAGAAGTCAACCAGCATGTACCTAACCTTAACCCATTCTATTGCATTTATCCCTTTGCATTTTCCTATAACTATGTGCTTTTATTAGGCATAGAGAAGGAGGAATATATATTTTTTCTTCATCATTTTAAAATGTGTAATTAAGGTTAAAGGTCAAGCATTGTTGAGCTTGTAGTGTTATTCTTTAATTGTTTGATTTGTACTTTAAATCTTTTAATTAAGTGAATTTTATTTCTTAAAAGCATTTTAATTTTTTAAAAAACTTGATTCATTATTAACAAATGGTACATTGCTTGTGTATTTTCTACATCTAAAAGGCAAGATAAGTTATAGTTTTCACAAAATAATTTAAAGGTTGATCTTTATTTTTCCTACATTTTTTTTAAAGAGGTATTTCATGTGTTTAAATATTTCATCATCTAATTAAGATCGCTCATTAGTTAATTCTTAATTGTGTTATTAAAAAAGATCAAGAATAATATCTATAAATTTTTTTAAAGTGAAATCCAATGCCCTAAGTTTTCAATAATATTAAACTTTCATTTTAAAATAAAAAATTCAATATTGTTCCCCTAATAATTGCACATTTCAACATATAGTGGACTTTATATAATTGATTCTTTGTAAATCAACACTCAAACTCCTAACTTTTTATTACTTGAAATAATTTATATTTGGGTGTACAACCTTAAAGTTGTAAAAAGTTAAATTAGGTTTGTTCACCGGAGTTTCATAATCGTACCTAGAAAGGCTTTATTTGTTATCCAACATGGGTACAATTTTCTAATGAAAATGTTCACCACTCAATGTCAAACCCTTACTGAGTCGCTATCATCTAATACCATTAACAACCCCAACAAGCAATGTTATGGTACTTATAATGCAAGTGCATGTATCACAAATGAGTAATATAATGATGAATAAAGATCATTCCCATTGAGATTTGTTACTAAATTTATTAAGTACCAAATATACCAACCTAATCTTATTCAAATAAATGATGGTAAAGTAAAATGAAAGATTTAATTGCCAATATGAAAAGACCTACGATTATAATTTCTCCAACACCTCACGTGATTAGATAATTAAAGGAATTATTAATCTAGATTTCTAATTTATCTACACACCTTTTTTGATGGTCATGCAAAAACATTTCTCATAACTAATTAACTATATTCTTATGAAAATTAAATTAAATCAAGAATCATTAAGTCTCATCCCCATCAATGGTTACACATGCCATGCAAGTATATGATTATCTTACATGAAAATATTGTCATAACTAGATAATATGTCATTATATCCAATCTAAAATCAAAATTTCCTTTCTTGAGTTTGTTAAGGTTAAATCATATTGTTGATCAAGCAATAAGAGCACTAAAAACAAAGTAGAATGAACAATTCACTTGCAATTAATCATGAATCAAAGAGAGAAAAAAAAATCAATCAAATTATATGTTGGGTTCAATTACAATCCTAAAAAGAAAACGTGGTTATCATGAAAATTTTAAACAAACTCCTTATGAGGTATCACAAGAAGTAGGAAATCAAAGAAATTGAAAAAAAATTAAGAGTAAAGGAAAAACTGATGAAGCGATTCTTAATTCTCCAAAATTTCATTTTCATGTCTTGATTTGATGTTGTCTTCTCCTTCTTATTTATAGCTTTTCTTTTCTCTTTTTCTGTCTTCAAAAAGTTCTCATATTAAACCCCAACATATTCTCTTTTTATACCTAGTCAAAATTGGCAAATTTACCTTTTTTGTCTTTTTTCTTGTTTCGGAATCAACAATTTGGCATTGCAACCTTGGCTTTCCAAAGCCATGACATTGATGTTTCGCTTGGAAGGTTCTACATTACAGCATTATAGCTTGGTTTCTCATAGTCGCGATGCATGTTTTGTCCAACATTCTTTCCACACGCTCTAACTGTTGGGTTGACCATCATGAGTCCTGTTAAATTCCATGAATCTACATGAACTCATTAGTGATTCTAACCTACAGAATGCATATAGAAACAAGCAAAATTCTAGTAAAAGATCATAAATACTACAATTATTAGCTAAAGGTCTTGAGTTATTAATATAAAACCAACTTATCAACCAAAATAGCAACAACAAGCAATAGAACAAAAATAGGTAGTATAATTACAAGAAATAACATAAAAAGGCTAAAAAAAAATACATAGTAGAACGAGATAATAAGAGGTTCAATCAAGAACCTAAAAAGGCAATTCATTTTTCAAAGCATAATTAAAGATCTCCCAACAAAAAAGGCAACCTTATGTGTAGAGTCTTTCTTTTTCCAACATTTGTTACTACTGGTAACAATTAGAAAAATAAGAAAGTTGCAAAAAAGAAGCAAAGGTGCATTTTTGTTGAAGCATATTCGTTAATTTTGAAGAAAAGAGTGCAAAACTTATTTGTGTTTGTAAAAAAAAATGTAGTATATTCTAAAAGAATGAATTAGTCATTTAATGCTCAATTAAAAAAAGACTTAAGATGCAATCTTATGGCTTCATGCATTCACTTTAATGGTGTTTCAATAGGCGTACATGGGTTAAATAAATGGTAAAAATTAAAAATTCAAAAGAAAATATATCTTAGCCATTGGATTGACCTCATAGGTTGTGCTTATGTGGCATCGCAAACATTTCCTTATTTTTGAATTAAAACTTTAAGAAATCGAGCTATATTTAGAAGTTAAAATACCAAAATTGCCCTTAAAAGATGATGGTTAAATTACTTTCTACCAAGGGAAAAGCAAAGCAAGAAACACACTTGAATAGTTCAAAGCCTTGGCTATTGGGCTTGGGTTTATTTAAGCATAACTTCTAATTCTTTAGCCATTAAAAACTTGAACACTCTTGTTGCATCGTAAAATTTATTAGACAAAAAAAAGAATACCACTTGGACTACACCTAACTTCTTTTTTACAAGTATGAATTTCACAAGAGCTCACCATGAATCTTATAATAAAATTGATCATTAAGTGGATGCATCACTTGGTGGCACCCTATCAAGGGAGGGACAAAGAAATGGTCCCATAAGTATGTCCATATAGATAATTTGACAACAAGGTTAAAGCATGTTTATTTGCCTTTCTTTTTGTGCAAAAGAAATGTCTCTTTTATGCAAAATGTGTGTTGTTAGACCACTAATAAAATTATTAACAAATTGTAACATCCTGAAATTTTTATATTCTTAAAACCCTGTCATGGAGCTATAATACAGTATTTTTGAGAATTTGATAAGAGAGAGAGTTGACCGGTATTCAAGACAGCGTACTGTATGAGCAGAAAATACAGTATTTCATTACCGGTATTAGAAATTTGACGACGAAAGCGGAAAGCTGTTATTTTCGTCGTGCGTGCCCGACTATATAAGCGGGACGGAGTCGGAAAACCCGGAAAAGCAAAAGTCACTTTTTCCTCCATTTTCTCTCTCTTCTCTCTCTCCTCCCCACGGTTCTCTCTCCTGTGAACAGTAACTTTCGTCACCGGACCTCAGATCACCTCACCACCGGCGAGTGGAGGACCGCCGGACCGCCGCGAGTGCAACACCGCCAACCCCGCCCCGATCGCCGCTGCCACGCGCCCTCACGCGCCGCCCACAGCTCCGCTGACGTGAACTTTGACCGGCGATTCACGGCGAACAGCGACGAGTTGACCGACACCTCCGGCGCGTCTGGCACAGTCTCGCCGCCCTCTTCACGGTGGTGTGCCCCGTTCCGTCATTTGGTCACCGGAATCCGGCGTGGGAAGGCTGATCGGGAAGGGGTATTTCCGGCAAGATTTCCGGCGATTGGTGCAGCTCCGGTGGAATCCAAACCGACCAGTGTGTTCTCCGATACTCGTACTTCGACGCGGTATGTTTAGATCTCAATTTGGAATAGGTTTCAATGATGATTTTAGGGTCCAAAGTAGGTATCTTAAAATCTGGAATTTTAGGATAAATGGTGACTTTGAAGGCTTTAATGTGTGTTTTGTGGCATATGGACACCATGGACAGCATCCTGACGTCGCAAGGATCGCGATGGTGTGTTCCGTTCGTGAAACGGAAACCGAAATTGCGTGGGTTGAATAGTATCCGTGAATAGTGCCCCGGTGAACAGTAACTTGCACGTTTTTCGAGAAAAATTTCGTAGCGTACGTAGGAGTATTTCGAACGCGTATACCCTCTTCGGGACAGTTTTTCATCATTCGTATAGGCACTGGGTGCCCGGAGGTAAGATAATATAATATTTAAATTGTGGAAAAATAGGTTTTTATATTTATAATATTTATAATTACATGAGTGTATATTATAATAATTGGTTAAATTGTAGAAAAGTCCCATTGACGGAGAATGGGCATGATTGTGCAATTAGAAGTGTTGACATTCGTGTGTTAAATATATATATATATATATATATATAAGCGTAAAATCGTTACCGTCGACCTGCAGTGCTAGATTAGGTATTCTAAAATACCTATACAGCATTGTATGTCCCATGTTTGTATTTACATATATTTATATGGTAGGAACGCTTGTATATACACACGTAATTATGCCCTTAGGATGGAATGATTGAGTAGATGTTGCATTTGATGTTTTACGATACTAACCGAATTAACATGTGTGCATACGTCAGTGTATTATAATTACTGTGCCGTAGTAAGGTAATGAGTATATTTTTACTTGTGATGACATGTTGGGATTGCGTGTAATGACGCAATATATGATAATTGATTAAAATATGTTCTGCGAATTTGTATTAATAGTGGTATAGGGTATCCATGTGTTTGAATTGTAATATACTTCTGCATTTTATCCAGATTGTTTTATGGTTTATTTACATGCCAGAGTGGAATATGTTTTTTATAACTAAGTACTACTAGTCTTATGACAAATCCATACGTGTGAAGTCCTTTTAGAATATAAGGACTAATAAATGTATGGCATAGGTAATTATATTACCTATCATAAAATTACCAAAATGCTGCTTGCTTAATGTAGGCAGAATGGTCATGTTGTTATGGCTGAGTCGATTATGAATAACTCTGTGTGGATGACTGGTATAATTGGAATAATTATGGACCGGTAGTTTTTCCGTTACCCTAGTAAAGCCGCTCAGGACGGAGCAGTATTATTGATAGTAAGACTGTGGTGCCCTTAAGGTATGTTGAACCCACAGCAGCTCCGGATTGATAATAAGACTGTGGTGCCCTTTGAGGTATGTTGAACCCACAGNNTTTGAGGTATGTTGAACCCACAGCGGCTCCGTATTGATAATAAGACTGTGGTGCCTTTCGAGGTATGTTGAACCCACAGCAATTGAAAAATGATAATAAAAACCATGGTGGCGCGGGGTATGTTGAACCCATAGTTGGAAGTGGCTGTTTTCCATAGCATCCTTGGGTACGTGCAACTCATGGTAGAATTAACTATCTTGTAGGTCTGAGAAACCCGGTGTGGGCGAATGACCATTGCATACATACATTGAAATGTACGGTGGATATCATGTCCACGATCCATAATTTACTTACTTACGACAAATCTATGAGGAAAGGAATCCGTGTGTTTATTAGATTCAAACTGTATGGTATAATACTTCTAGCTGCTAAGAGTTGTTTGTGTTAGTGTGAATGAGGCAGTAAAACGTTGTGTTTTATTTGGTATGAGGACTGTCATAGTTTTATTGTGCAGGTAGGGTAGCTTATATGTATAGGCAAACTCTTGCCGAATTCCTATAAGAAATACTATTCATACAGTCATTCAGGACCTCCCTTTGTATTCTGGTTTTCATATGTAGCGGAGGGTCTAGGATTACCTTTAATTGCAGTCGCAAACAGATTATTGTTCGGATTGTGAATTGCGGAAACGGAGGAAGTCTAATCACACATTGGCAAAGGTCAATTCTTTGAGAAAGAACTTAAGCTTGCAGAAACAGAGAGTTAGCATCAATTTGAAAAAGGGGAATTAGTATTTAAATAAGATAATGGGTGAGGCAATAAATAGGTTACCTCACTTCTAGTATATAGAATCTTGTCTAGCTCACTGATACGCTTATGAAACGAAAATAATATGGGTGAATCCATAATAGATTAAAGATCATGTGAGAAGTTTGAGGATATTATTGAAAAGGTGTATTGGATGTATGGCGGGTCGTTTGATTTATTAGTTTACACGTTTATAAGTGTTTATGAGTTTACATTGTTATCATCCGTACCCTTAAGCGAACGACTAGGATTAAATTGATATGTGACCTTATAATGGTATAGTCAAGATTTAATGTAGGTGAAAGAATTCCTAGTATGGGATAAAGAATGAAGAACGTATATTAGTGATTATAGTGTAACTGTCAGGTTGTCTTGCTTTAGTGAAAATAAAGAGATAATATGAATGTATGATAACATAGACTGGTAATTAACCAGTATTGAGATAATTGTGATATGTGGATCGGATAGGTATGTTCCTTCTCCCTTAGCTGGGCTTGTAAGCTAGTTTCTAATGGAGATGTGACGTTAAGACTGTGGTACCCTGAGGGGTAGGTGGAATCCACAGCTGTCCTCCCAATGGCCCAGTGGCGTAGAGCAACAACCATGATCCATGATGTTTCTCAGTATAATTGTCACTTGTAAACGCAATAAAATTTCTATCACCAACCTTCCGGGAGTGGAAATGGCATACAGAAACAGTGTTATTATGTTACTAATACCCCCGGTTGTATCTATATTCAGATGGTTAAAATAATTGTATCCTATGTGGGTATTGATTGTGTGCCTAGGATATTTCGGCTATCTCAGGCCGAGTGTGTGATTGATACTGTGTGGTTATATCGGCTTCTATGCAGTTCCTCTGTATGGGGCTGCGGCATTAGCCGTTATTTATACGAATAACTATGTAATGATTTATATGATCATGTAGGTGTTCGTTGATAAGAATAGAAATAGAACTTAAACGGACACAGGTGATAACATGATTCATTTAGAAAGTATACTGATTGAGATTGCAATATCTGTATATGGTATATCATAAGGAGTGTTACTCTAATTGAGACATTTATACAGAATTCATAAATGGTATAGTGCTTAGAGTTCTAGAGGAGATGATATAATATCTTGTGTACATTATTGAGTATATGCTTGTTGGAACATGTGCCTTGATATGTGGACATGCATTTACTTGTGTGTGTAGAATTGTGTGAAATGGCCAAAATAAGTAGGGATTCAGGTAACATGCTCCTTCCTTTATTTAAGTATTGTATTATCTTACTGAGCCATGTGGTGTGCTCACCCCTTTGTGGGATTATTATTTTCAGGTGATTACGATATAGCGGCAGCGGATCCGGAAAGTGCAGTTGAGGCTAAGATTTCGGACAGGGCATAATATATCTAAGGTTTAGGCCATTGTTATGTAATTTCCTTTCTGTGTACTCTGAGGCATTGATTTCATTAAAATGCATAACAATTCTTTAGAAAAAAAAAAAATAATACTAGTTTAGCTGTTACTATTTATGTGGTTACTTTTTATAAACTCTTTGAATAAATGAAAACTTCGCTTCACTATGAGAAGGCGTTGATTTTTGTCTTTTTGATAATTTCAATGTACTATATGCCACATGAATAAAAATGAAAGGAAGGGGGTGTTACACAAATGAGGGGATCACCTAAAAGGCAATAAAGACTTGGCTACTGCTATTATTGACATGATAGAGTGACATGTGCTATATAGGAAAGAATAACTTGGGCCAAGGAGGCGAATAGTTGTGGGATTCTCATACCCATTAAAAAAAATATAATAATAATTTTTAAATAAGTATATAAAAAAAACACTAAATTTTTTTTATCTATTATTGTCAAAGCAAACATTTGTTATATTTACTTATTTACAACATATACAATATATCAAAAATACGATTTATAACGAAAACACAATTATTACAGCATCAAAATCTAGTATGCCCAATTTTCTTGACAGGTCACTG